>CM055092.1:100840432-101352932 GCA_029204225.1 Diphasiastrum complanatum | reverse complement strand
CCTATAAGCGGGATTTCCGTAAATACCACAGCCTTCATGCTTCCATTGAAAAGCTTAAGAGCCAACTTGTCGCCGGTGAAACGCCTCATTCTTGCCGCATTGCTTTCCCAAAGCTGCAGGGTTCCGATTTTCATCAAGAGGCTTTAGAATCAAAAGTTCGGGATTTGACTCTAAAATTCCGCAACGGTCTTCACCTTGCTCTCCTTGAGGTAAAAGAAAAAGATCTTTTGAGTATCAAAAGCATTTTGGATTCGGCCACGGAAACTCTCAGACTTCGTCTTTTGGAAGTAAAAACTAAGTCTTGCCCTCCCGTTGACCCTTTACTCTCTCATTTTGGCTCTTCCACCTTTTCTTTGGCCCTTGAGTCTCTCCTTCAAGATGCCATGAATGCCTGGGATTTCTTTGTCTATACTCTGCATTCCGATTTTGCCATTTCTTCTGCTGTTCAAGAGAATGCTTTGAAAGATAGAAACCTTGCCCGTGATAAAGCCATGACTAAAGCACAATCCATCCCCTCTGATGTTGGTGTTTCCGAGCTCGTTAAAAAAGCTACCCTCTATGTCAAGCAAGACCTTCTTAAAGAGTTAAAAGTGGAGATCAACAGACTTTTAGGCAAGCCCCAAAGCTCTTCTCCCACTCCTATCCTTAAGAATCGAGGCCGCTCTACGACTCCTCCTTCTTCACGTCGCAAGCCTTCTCCTAGCCCTTCTCGTCAGGGAAACGGGCCTCGCAGGAATGGGACTGCTCCCACCCCTTCCGCTGCATTGCATTCATCTTCCCGGAGCACCTTAGGCCCCCTTTTACCTCTTCCTGGTTCTCTCAAAACCAAGACACCCTCTCCCCAAAAGAGAGTTTCCTGGTCAAACCAAATTCCGAGGCAAGAGCAAGGTCAAAATCAAAATCGAATGGCAAATCAAAGAAGACAAGGAAATCAAAGAAGGCAAGGAAATCAAAGAAAGCAAGAAAATCAAAGGCAGAACACTCAGAGATTTCAGTACAGTGGCAAGGGACAAAATCCAGCTTCACCAAGGAACCGTTCTCCAGTCATGAAGGGCACCGTTCTCGGAAGCTCTTCTGGTGGCCCTTGATGGATCGACATGGCTATGCAGTCTTTCTCTTCGGGAGGTTCCAGGTGGATCACAGAATCACCAATACTGCTATTCATAACCTGGCTCATCGCACTCTTTCCTTCCATGAGAGGAAGCTTCTCAGTTATGGTCTCGGGTTTATTCCTCACCCCTCTCCTCCTTCTCATGACTCTGTTCTTTCTGCTTTTGATTCGTTTGCTCGTACTTTACGCTTGTCTTTTCATTTTAGAAACAGTGTGGATTCTACTCCTCTTTTTCGTATTCCTAACCTTTCCTAGAGTAATTTCGACCTAAACCCTGAACTTGAGAGTATTATTTCTATGGGTCGTGATATTATCCTTTCGCGCCTTTCTGTTGTCTCCAGAAACTCTTTTTCTCCTTTTCTTCATGGTAGGCTTATGCTAGCTCTTCGCTCGCTTCGTTCTGATGAGTCTATTGTCATTAAACCTGCTGATAAGAATTTAGGGGTTACCATTCTCTCCAGATCTTGGTATGTTTCTGAAGCATATAGGCATCTTCACGATACCTCAGTTTATCTCTCTGTTCCGCACATCCCTTGGTCTTACTTATGGAGTTTACTTGAATCTTTAGTTGTTCCTGCTCATGCTTTAGGCACTATTGATTCTGCTACTCTTAAGTTTATCCTTTTTGTGCCTGCTACTGGTTTTCGTGCCTGCTTATTTTATCTTCTTCCGAAGGTTCATAAGCCCGTTTTGGTGGGTCGTCCCATTTGCTCTAGCATTGGTTACATTTTTGAGCATGCGTCCAGATGGCTTCATTATCAGCTACTTCCTATTCTTTTGTCGGAGACTAATCACCTTGTGGATTCTCGTGCTCTTCTGAGAGACTTATCTTCTAGGCAGTTTAGTCAGGACATTCTGCTGTTTTCATTTGACATCGAATCTCTGTATCCGAGTATTCCTACTCAGGAGGGTCTTCGACGTCTTCAGTCTATGATTGCTGGCAGGCTTTCCTCTGTTCCTTTGGAAAGACTTGTTCTCAATCTTGCCTCTTTAGTCCTTGAGCATAACTACATTCAGTTTGATGCAGATTTTTGGCTTCAGGTCAGAGGTACAGCTATGGGTACCAGCTTTGCAGTTGTCTACGCTTGTCTCTTCCTTTGCAGTTTGGAGCATGATTTGGCAGTTTCTTCGACCCCTTCCTCCTGGCCTATCTACTTCAGGCGCTTCATCGACGATGGTTTTGGTATCTGGCAGGGTTCTCGCACTTCTCTTGAGCATTGGCTCTCTAGGTATGATTCCTTGGTGGACTCCATTCATATACACTGGCAGATTTCGGACTTCAGTATAGATATCCTCGACATTTGTTTTTCGAAGGATGCTGCTTTTCGCTCTTCTGGTATCCTTTCTTCCAGTTGTCATCAGAAGAGCCTCAACAGGTATCAGTATTTACCTTGGTCTTCCTGCCACCCGCGTCACCAGAAGCGTGCTTTCATTCTTGGCGAGCTTCAGCGTTATATTCTCAGAGAAAGTACCTTGGATGGGTTTCTTACTCTTCGACACAGCTTTTATCAGCGCTTGCGTGCTCGTGGCTATCCCAGAGCTTTCATCCTGCTTTGCTTTGCTGCTGCTGTTTCATACAGTGATAGATCTACTCTTCTCGATGCATGTCTTCCTGGTCCTCCTAGAGTTCGGCGGACCCCCCTGGTGCTGAAGCTTGAGCACTCTCCTTTTACTCAGGCTCTAAACCTTGGGGCATTCCTAAACCCTAAACTCTCGGACGCATTCCTGAAAGATCCGCAGTTATCGACACTTTTCGGACGGCCTATCATCTGTTGGCTCCGGGCTCGTAACTTACAGGGTTACTTGGTTCACAGTAGATTTCACTGATGTACATCCTCACCCTCGGAGCATTGGCTCGAGGTTTTACTATGTATTGTTCACCCTTCGAAGCGATTGCTCAGGGTTTTACTCTTTCCATTGTAATCTTCACCCCTTGAAGCATTAGCTCGGGGTTTTACTGCTTTTTCAGGTAGTTTAGCTATTTTTGCCCCATGCCTATTTTTAGCAGTTTTTTATGCATCATCGGCATTGGTTGGTACTGCTAGTCTTAGAAAAAATTTGAAAAAATTTGAAAAAATTTGAAAAAATTAGCTATTTCTGCAGTTTGTGCTTCTCATGCTCCGTTGGCTACATTTTGACCTAACGGTTATTTCCGTCGGTCACTTTTTAAGCCCAAACGGTCATTTTTAGCCCTACTTGCACTTTAGCCTACTAGCACTTTAGCCCTACCTGCACTTTAGCCTACTAAGCACTTTGGACCCTTGGAAGCATATGCTCAGGGATTATTCCATTTCTTCTAGTATAAAAGCCATATCTTGGCTCACTTTTGCTCTCACTTGTAGTTAGTACTTTTTGGAGAGTGTGGGGTCTGTCCACCTCTTCCTTAGCGCCACTGATGAGCTCTCACGAGCGAAACTAGTCTGGCTTTGCTATTGATCAGTACTTTCTCTTCATTTGTGTGCAAAAGTGTCTCTTCTCTCTATCTCCATCTCTCTCTCTCTCTCTCTCTCTCTCTCTCTCTCTCTCTCTCTCTCTCTCTCTCTCTCTCTCTCTCTCTCTCTCTCTCTCTCTCTCTCTCTCTCTCTCTCTCTCTCTCTCTCTCTCTCTCTCCGCTTCCTCTCACTCGCTTTACATGTGATTAAGATCTGTCATGATCCGTCTCTCTTTAGTTTACTACTCTGATTCGTTCATTGTATCGTTTATCTTCTTCTCTACTGCTACATATTTCTCTTAGTTGCTTAACCCTAAACCCTAAATCCTAAATCCTAAACCCTAAACCCTAAACCCTAAACCCTAAACCCTAAACCCTAAACCCTAAACCCTAAACCCTAAACCCTAAGCCCTTAAACCCTAAACCCTAAACCCTAAACCCTAAACCCTAAATCCTCCTCATCATCGCGAGAAAGGAAAAGGCATTGCAGGTCCCTCTTCTGGCTCCCGGTTCTAGACCCAAAACTTTACACTCTTCTACTCTTCAGTAAGAAATCTTCGTTTGAAGTAGATTATAGAATAACTAATACTGCTATTCATAATCTCTATGATAGAACACTTTCTTACGATGAGAAGAAGCTTTTAGGTTTAGGCCATTCCTCATCCTTTGTGCCCTCCATCTTCTGATTTATTTTCTAGCTATCTACAACTTTGTAGATCTTTTCATCTCAGATACTTTTTCAAGACTTCTGAAGATACCTTCTTGCCATTTAAAATTTCTAGTGGCCTTTGGGAACCTCCTAACAAATTTTCCGTTCTTGAAAATATCTTAGACATCGGTAAACAGTTCTTCACAGAACTCATTGATTCCCTTCCAAGGACTCACAAACCTTACCTACCAAGAAAACTCAGAGTAGCCCTTAAACATCTAGTTTCTGATAATTCCATTATCATCAAACCGGTTGATAAAAATTTAGGACTTGCTATTCTCAACCAAACTTGGTATGAAAGGGAAGGTCTCTCCCAACTCTCAGATAACAAGGTCTATCTCTCTGTTTCTGAAATTCCTTGGGTAGAATTGTTTGACAGAATCCAGTTAGCATGTTTGAAACACTCTGCAATTTTGACTGAAGAAGAAATAAAATACATTCTCCAAATTCCTGAAAAAGGTTTTAGAGCTTGTACATTTTGTCTTCTTCCCAAAATTCATAAACCTATTCTAGTCGACAGACCCATTTGCTCCTACAATGGTTACATTTTCGAACACGCCTCCATTTGGCTTCATCACCAACTTCTTCCTGTCTTACTGCAACAACCTCAGCATCTCACTGACTCCCTCACCCTCATGAAAGAGGTTTCAGATCTTACCTTACCTGCAAATGTCTTACTCTTCACTTTTGATGTAGTATCACTATATCCTAGTATTCCTATAGAAGAGGGACTGCATGCTTTAAGAGCTTTGATCTCAAAGGCAGGGTTTTCAGCCAGCAAAATCAACCTGATTATGACATTGGCCTCTATAGTGCTAAGACACCACTATTTGGAATTCAACAGTGAATTCTGGTTACAAATTCAAGGCACAGCTATGGGAAGCAACTTTGCTGCAGTTTACGCCTGTCTTTTTCTATGTTATTTGGAACAAAGCAGGGAAGATTTCTCTCAGTTGATCTACTACAAACACTACATAGATGACGCGTTTGGCATTTGGAATGACAGCATAGATAGCTTGCATATGTTTTTAGACAACTATAATATGCAAGTTAAAGATGTAATCAAATCACTTGTTCCGTCTCTGATAAAGAAGCTGACATTTTAGATATTCACTTTTTCAAAGATGAACACTTTCATGTTAGCGGCAAGCTCTCTTCTAGATATTACCAAAAAGCTCTCAATAGATATCAGTATCTACCTTGATCTTCTTGGCATCCTAAGCATCAAAAAGAGTCTTTTATCACAGGAGAAATACGCAGATACATCATCAGGGAAAGCACCAGAACCGGGTTTGGAGAGCTTAAAATTCAGTTTTACAAGCGCCTTCGAGCTCGTGGTTATCCTTTTCAGATAATTAAGAAATGCTTTGACAAGGTTTCTTACAAGCAACGGCACGCTCTTCTCCACAACGTTTCAGGTCGACAACATAAAGGGAAAAGGGCCCCTCTGGTTATTAAACTCGACTACTCTAGTGGTACAAGAGCTTTAAATCTGGGGGTCACCCTAAACCCTAAACTACACCGGCTCTGCCAACAAGTCCCGGAGTTGCAAGACATGCCGAAGCCTATTGTACGCTGGAGAAATCTAGTTAACCTCAAGCATTTTTTGGTTAAGTCCAAATTTATCTCAAAAGCTTAACCCTGGTCGTTTTTGGAGCCTATTCTGGGATTTTCTTTACTTATGCTAAAATTTCATGTATAACTTGACCCTAAATATTTTAGGGTTCTAAAAAAAAAACCAGTTTTTATTATGCTTGTTTTAAGCCCCCCAATGGTTTAGAGCCATTACGCATGTAATTCTGATGTGTTTTGAGAAAGTTATGACAGTTCAGGACCAAAAATCAGGTCTCTAGCTTAATTTTTTGATTTTAGTGCCACTGGTACAACGGCTATTACCACCGTTTCTGTTCTTGGAAAGTGGGGCCTTGTCATCAGCGTGCCACGTAAGCAATCCTAGTCTCGCTCACTTGGAGTATATATGAGACAGAAAGCCTTTGTAAAACTCACTCTTTACGGTGTTCCACTGATGAGCTTGAGCCATCAAGCGAAACTAGTTTGGAATTAAACACCTCTTGTAATAGAGATTCAGTTTCTCATGTTATCTGTCTCTGCTCCATCTTTCATATCGTTCTTGTCTTGAATGCTTCAGTTCTTTATCTTTTCTAGATAAAATCTTGCATTCTTTCTTTTCAAGAAACGTCTATCTCTTTTCCTTAGTGTCACTGCTAGCCTTGTTCCGCTGTCCTAAACCCTAAACCCTAAACCCTAAACCCTAAGTCCTAAACCCTAAGCCCTAAACCCTGAACCCTGAACATTGAACCTTGAACCCTGAACCCTAAACTCTAAACCCTAAACCCTAATCCCTAGACCCTAAACCCTAAATCCTAAGCCCTATTATATGTTGGAGAAATCCAATTAACCTCGAGTATTTTTTGGTTAAGTCCAAATTTATCTCAAAAGCTTAATCCTGGTCATTTTTGGAGCCTATTCTGGAATTTTCTTTCTTGTGCCTATTCTCCATCCCAAAATGGAGTAGCTGAGAGAAAAAACAGACAGATAGCAGATCCTTTCTGAGTGAGGGCACATAGAGTGCTCCTGGCAGCTCTGCTTGGCTTGAAAATGTTCGTAGTTGTAGAGAGCCTATGCCTTTGACATCGTGTCTGCTTCCATCGCCTAGAATCACTGCTCTGTCATTTTCGAGTTCGCAAAAGTTGATCAAGATCTTCTTGTTGCAAGTTATGTGAGATGTTGCTCCTGAATTGATGACTACATCGTAGTCGTGTTTAGAGTAGCTTGTCGAAGCTTCGTCGAGTATCGTGAAAGCTTCATCACATCTTTCAGCATCCTTTGATGACTCTGCAACGTTTGCCTTTTCAGCTTTGTTTTTTCTTTTTTGGGTTGAACCTGCTGATGGATCTAGATGTGGTGGAATTTTTAAGTTGAATTCTTATGAGAATGCAAACCTTTGTGAAGTTGCTTTGTTATCTAAGGAGAAGGTGTGGCATCCTAACTTTAAATCTATGTCTTTTATGGTCAAGAAAGTGAAGGCTATTGGTCTTCCAAAATCTCTTTCCAAAGATTTCAAGCCTTGTGAGGCTTGTGCTATCGCAAAATCACATAGAAAGCCATATCAAAAGTCTTTTATCAAGACAACTCATCCTCTGGAGCTTATACACTCGGATGTTCATTTTTCCTCTTCTAAAAGTATTGGTGGTGCAACATGTTTTGTCACCTTTATTGATGACTTTACTATATATACTTGGCTGTATCTACTTTCTTCAAAGGCTATGGTATTTGATCACTTTCTAATCTTCAAGGCTTATGTTGAGAAACAGTTTTCTTCCAAACTTAAAGCTTTAAGATGTGATGGAGGAGGTGAATACATCTCTAACAAGTTTCATGAGAGTAGGGATGTTATATTCCATGAGGATCAAAAGTACATTCTTGAGGAGGCCGAGTTCAAATATTCTCACAAAGATACTCCAATCATCACCCTTGAAGACTATCATGGAGAGATGGGGCCGAGAATTGAGGAGGAGTCAGCTCGAATCTTTTCACCAAGGAGATCTCAAAGAGAAAGATCCGAGACTAGGAGGCTTACTTATGAAGATAGAGGCAAGAAGTGGAACTCAACTCCACTAATTATGCTTATTTTACTTCACATGAGGAGCCAAAGGATGTATATGATGCACTCAATTCCAAGGAATGGTATCTTGCCATGAAGGAGGAATATGATGCTTTGATGGCCAACAAGACCTTGTGGATCTTCCATCCAACAAGCATACCATTGGTTGCAAGTGGGTTTCTTGAGTCAAGTATAATCAAGATGACACAATCAACAAGTACAAGGCTAGACTTTGTGCTAAAGGTTTTGCTCAAGTTTATGGACTTGATTATGAGGAGACTTTTGCTCCAGTTGCAAAGATGGTATCAATTAGAATCATAATTTCTATTGCTTGTTTTTTTTTTTAATTTGAGTATGGTTTATTGTATAAAAGTAAAGATCTTTCTATTGTCGGTTATTTAGACTCGGATTTTGCAAGTGATAGAGCAGATCGAAAATCTAAAGTGCTTATGTCATATATCTTGGAGGAAACTTGATATCTTGGCTTTCCAAAAAGCAACATATTGTATCACTCTCATCTTGTGAAGCTAAGTATAAGGTACTCACTACAACAACAAAGGAAGTGCTTTGGATCAAGAGGATGCTAGTGGAGTTAAAGATAAGTATGGAAGATGATCTACCTATCACTTCATGAGAGAGAAGCTCATATGAGGGAAAATCTACTTGGAGCACATCGACACATCATCTTATATTGCTGGTATGCTCACCAAACCTTTGAGCAAGAGTTCCTTCATCAAGCATAGAGCCAATCTTGGAGTAATACCAAGATCCATGTTCAAGTCAATATAGATTGTTTTTAGGAGGAGTGTTGAAATGAAAAATAATCCATCTTGACTTTAGGCTTGCTACAAACATTGTACCATGCAAGTATGTTGTTCATAAATGCAAATGCCAAGTTTGGCCTAGATAGAGCTCGAGCTACATGGATATGTCATATCTAGATTGATGAGTACAACTTGCATATAGATTGTAGACATAGAATTAGCAAGATTATGCTTGTAGAAACTCATGGCAATTCACATGCATTAATTGTAAGTGATCCATAGTGACATGCAAGGCATGCATAAAAAAGTGACATGGAAACATGCATGATGATTTGTACATTTCTAGTAAGAACTAGGACACTTGAAAAAGTTGGTAGAAATTCATGCATGAGATGTGACAAATGTCACATAGACTCTAGTTTTCACTTTAGATGTCATTAAATTCCAAAGCTTTGTAGCTATCTCTTGCCATTTTGGATCCACACAAATTTTGCTTGTTATCTCTCTATCTTTCTCTCTCTAACTCATGTTGAGACTAATGCCAATACACTAAATTCTTGTACTTTTGCTCATTTATGATTCATTGCTATCATTCTCTGTTGCTTAGCATGCTAGATTGTGATTAAGCCATAACTTCTGTACTAGATCTTGCTAATCAATCTAGAATCAGGTTATTGTGCTAATCATAAAGCTTAATTAGATCTATCACACTTGTGGATCTTCCCCACACGTGTGAATTCTGGAAATTTTGTCAAAATCCTAGGGTGAATTATATTCAAAAGATCAGACTAGTAGTGTTTTTCATACTAGTAGATGATTTTTGGCATATCAGTTATTCAGCCCAGAGACAGGATAGAAATGAAATTGTTTCAGACTTTTTTCCTACAGTAATCAATTTTAAACATTCACTAATGTCGTTACGTCTTCTTAGTACCTTAGCTGGAATAGATTTTCAGGGAACTGAAAATTCTAAAGAGGGATGAAGAGTGGACATCACTGGTAGTAAGTGTGAGCAGAAAATGTATTTCACAATCAGGATTTTGGTAATCCCAATAAATAATTGCTTAATATCGGATATTAATTTCCTGTATGAATTCATTTAGTTGAATTCATAACTGATATCTTTGTGACCATTGAGTTATCCGCAGTTTTGGATGTCAATTGTGATGTTAGAAGTGGAATCTGATAAGTAAATTACATTGGATCTGTTAGTTGACAAAAGTCTATCCCTAAATTTGATGCATCAGTAAGGGATTTGAAGCTTATTCATTAACTAGAAAAGATCAGAATGTAATATTGGACCATGTTAATTCTTCTGTTTAAGTCACAATCACAGATGTGAATTCGTGGTATTCATCTGATAGGCAAGCCAGTCATCCAAATAAAGGATTTCTCTAAAATATGGGAACAAGAGATAATATCCTATATAAATTATAGGACAGCTAGATGATCAATGGACCTCTAGAATATCAGATGAGGCAGTTAAGGATTTTTTGGAAGGAAGAGCTGATGGTATGGGACATTAGTAATTTTGAAAAGGGAATTCTACGACTGTAAAGATCTTATGATCAATGGTGTGTTTTAGTACCTAGTCGCGATATGGGAAAAATAAAACCGTTTGATCAAATGTGGGGTATTTTGAAAATTTTTGAGGTTTAATCTAGATTCCAATGTGGTATCTCATTATTTACAAAATCAGAGGCCCTCAAATCTATTTCTTGCTTTCTTAATTAATTCTTTACTTCTTAGTAATTTCTCAAATATAGATATCAGACTGATTTATATGATTCTTTCCAGCATGAAGTTATTCTTCTGAAAGACTGTTATGTCATATAAATTACTACTTGTGTAAATAGACTTGGAAGTCAGATAAATTCTAAAGTCAAAGTGGTTCAATGTCTTAAACCTTGGATATCTCTGTTGCATAAATGGATTTAAGAGGAATGATAATTCTGTCACTAAGGTTGAAAATATTTGAAGAAAAACTCATGTTTGTAATTGAGTAAATCCTTTTGTGGAATGCACTTATTACTGACTTTTCATGGATTTGGATATTTTCATATGTCATTTTGGTATGTGTTTAGTTTTTAATTACCAGTGGTTTATAGAACTTGAATCTTGCACTTCAGTTAAAGAATCCTATTTAAAAAATATTCATAAATCCAGTATTTTTTTAGTGGAATGATTTTGGAATGATTCTTACTTTTCCTGAGTTATGTTGGACATATAATCCAGTATCCTATAAATGATTAAGCATAGTTTGGATTCTAGAAAATTATGATTGATGAATCATATGAATCTAAATATTTATGATTGATGGATCATAAATAGATAATTAATTATTGTCAGAGGATTATATAGAATTGGGATGATTCTTAAGTGTGATGATTAAATTTGAGTAAGAATTTGGATCAGTATTTTGAATCTCTCTACTCTAGTATTGCGTTGAGAACCTATGGATCTCACAGACATTATTTTATTCATGTAGTGGATGTTATTCCGCTACAGTTTATAGTCTGCAGATGCTTGAGTACAGTTCTTCATTTAATTGGATCTCCAATTATCATAGGAGACAAACAAGTCTTTTAAGATGAATGAATGTTATTTTCTTGCATTTGGTGCTAGAAACAGAGCATTTAACTTAAAAGAGTATCTGGGATAATCAGAGTGAATTTTAATCATTCTATATCTTACTGATTCTCCTAGAGATTCTAGTTGAATGAATTATCATATCGAATTGGATTCTAAGGATAGTTGTACTTGGAAGTTTTCTATAAATTGTTTGCGAGAGTCTGTGGATAATTTCAGATTGTAATTATTATTTCTTTCTTCAACTATAATCTCCTAAATTAGGGAATATTTCAGTCAGTGGTTTATGTAAGTGTTTCCAACTTGTGGTGTGCCAGCTTCAATGTTAATAAAAAGTGGCCAGTAAATTGAGTACTGTGCCAAGTAGCTTAAATGTATAGTTATTATCCCAAGACGCCAACGGTATGCCGTCGGGACCATTCGGTCCGTGGCGCCAACAGTATGCTGTTGGGACCATTTGGTCCAGGAACTGGTTGTCTCCATATCTGTCGCGGCTTGTGGTTCTGAGTGTTCCTTGCATGAACGTGAATGGGTTAAGCTCTTGGGGAACGGGCTCTAACCTGTCGGCTGAGTTGGATGGCTTGCTTGGGTGGAAGTTACCTGTTTATGGCTGTCCAATCTGGCGTGGCGCCAGGTTGGCTTCCAGTGCTCGTGACGAAGCTTTCAGTTGGTTAAGTCTGATGTAAGTCAGACCGCTTGCTTGGAATGAATGTTACTCATTTGTAACGAAGCTTCAAGTTGGTTAAGTTTGATGTATGTCGGGCGGCTTGCTTGGAGGGAAGTCACCCACATCGGGACCCCCGATCTGGCATGGCGCCAGGTTGGATCTCAATGTTGGTTTTCGGAACTTCAAGTTGGTTAAGTCTGATCGTTGTTGGCGAGTTGGCTGCTTGTATGTCAAGTGGGTTTGGATGGCAAGAGTTGAAGGCTGGGAAGCTAAGTCGTGGTTCCTGGCTCCCTTTGGGATGCCTGCGCTACACCAGCTTGAACATTGCCTCTATTAGTGAACAAGTCAAGCTCCGAGGGGTGGCACTCACCTAGAGGGATTGCGAATCGGATTAGCTACTTTTAGTGTTCGCTGACTTCTCTGAGAAAATTAACCTTCGCTGACCTTATAGTGAATAAAGCCACTACAATTTTGTCGCCAATTCCGGGGAGCTACACCAATTCTCAGATTGCAACATGTTTGGATGGATGTTAGCTTGCATTAAACACCATGTCTTGGCATGAATAGGGTTAAAATTGCATTTTAGAATTAGATAGAGAGTGATTTGCTTAATTTGAGTGGATCTTTTTGTTTGAAATCTAATCTGATTATTGAGCAATGGAAGCTATTCAGATCACAATTAGATAGCTCAAATTTGCTATCTACCATTAAAGATAGTTGTATTTTTTGGCCTTTATCACTCAAAATTGTCTATTGAGTGACGAAACCAATAGAATAGTGACTTCAAGACATTGAAATAGCTTGAATTTGGTACCTATCACTTGGAATAGTTCAAATTTGACGTCTAACGTGTGGTTTTGATGCTGATCACTCGACATGGCTGATCAAGGGATTAGACTCAACTAGTTTCAAATCTACTATGAATGAGATTTAATGACTTAGAAGATCTAGAGTTAGCAAATGGTTGCTTGCGAGCCTTTGAGAATAGCCTCCTTTGCTTAAATCCATTTACAATGCAAGTATCATAATAGAGCAAACACCTTTCTTAAAATGAACATCTAAACCACTATCCATTAGTTTCCCAACACCAAGCAAGCTCCTAGTAAGATTAGAAACATAGAGTACATATTCTATATCCAATCTTTTAGAGGATCCAAGACTAGCCTCACTCTCAATCCACCATGTGTCATTGGAGTAGCTCTTGCTTGTTGGTGTAGATGCCATCAAGGATGAATCAACTTCATCCTCATAATCCTCAATGGTAAGGTTGTCTTGCTTACTCTCATCTTGTGCATTCTTCTTTTTGTAGCACTGGGATGCAAAGTGCCTTCCACAAAAGAAGCACTTTTGGCTTTGTCTTTATTCTTTCCTTTAGAGCTTAATTCTTGATCATCATCACTTTTGCCATGCTTTGGATTTTCTTCTTGGACTTCCATCATGCAATACATTTAGATTGATTGTTTTTTATCGCTTATCAATGGAATTGACCCCTATCATGCAATATAGCTCAAAATTATTGTTTATCACTTGAGATAAGGCATTTGAGTGATCAAGTTAGAGTAATTTTGAGGTTACGACATTCATGTAACTTTGAATGTTGTGCTTACATGTGAGACAACTCAATTTTGGTCCTAATTACTCATCATTGTTCTTTGAGTGATCATCATTGGCCAACATCACATCAAATAGCTCAATTTTGGTGTCTATCAATGTAAATAGCCCCATTTTGGTGTCTCTATCACTCGAGAAAGTCAAAATTTGCTACCTAACATGTGATTTTGTTGCTTATTACTTGACATGGCTCTATCAAGTGACTAGACTCAACAAGTAATATATTAAGACAACTCAAGTTCAACCCCTTGTCAAACCCCTATTACACGTGATGACTTAAATTTTATGTCTATGCGTGGTTTTGTTGCTTATCACTTGACACGGCTCATCAAGTGATCAGACTCAACCAATCCCAAGTCTAATATACTAAGATAGCTCATATCACATGAGATAACTAAAATTAGATGTGAATATTTTGGAATAGCTCACTTTTGGTGCATATCACTAAAGGTTTCTCATTAAGTGACCAAATTCGAGAAATTGTGTGCTCATGAAATAGATTAAAGTCGATTCCCATCACTTTAGATAGTTCAAATCTAATGTCCAATACAAGATCTTGGTCCTTATCACTTGACATAGAATATCAAGTGA
Source organism: Diphasiastrum complanatum (assembly GCA_029204225.1). Classification (NCBI taxonomy): domain Eukaryota; kingdom Viridiplantae; phylum Streptophyta; class Lycopodiopsida; order Lycopodiales; family Lycopodiaceae; genus Diphasiastrum; species Diphasiastrum complanatum. The sequence goes on along the minus strand of CM055092.1, from coordinate 101,338,834 downwards.
CTGAACTTGGTCAATCTATGATTTGGAACAATCAATTTTGGCCCCTGATAGATTGAATCTAGCCCTTGGGCAGGATGATTAGTTTGCTGCTTGGAAGGACAAGAGAGCAATAGTTTTATTTTAAGAAGAGATTACGGCAGCAGAGATCTAATATAGGAGCATGAGCACTTCAATAGATGGACATTGCAAATGCTCAATTTTTTCTTGTCCCCTATCACCATCTCAAGAAAAACCCATTTTACGCTCTCAATTATCTTCTGAGGATTTCACAAAAAAAGATGTTTGATCCATTCCTCAATGCTAGCAATCATCTAACAACGTCCGCCGAGTTATTTCATTTCCATCCACTCAACACAAAATCCAAAAATACCCCACCACATTCCCCTGCACTCTTGTCAATTGCTCTCATCTCCATCCATCAACAATCCCTTCACGAGAAAACCCACCTCCAATCCCTCCTCGGATTCCACCCACAGAGATTTTAGATCTCTTCTATCCTTAATCTTCTTTCAACTGGCTTTAACCGCACATCACACAACCATGTTCCTCGAAATCTATTAGCTCGTTGGTACCATACTTCATGGAAGTAGTAGTATATGTAGCGTCCCTCAGTGTATTACAGAAAAGAAGAAGGAAGATTGCGCCCAGCTTAACACATGTTTTTTTATTTTTAAAAAACAATCCGACCCAGTACGTTCTAACCCAAAAGGGTCGGAATGGGTTTCTAAGGGACACATATATAAATATGTCTATCAATGTAAATAGCCCCATTTTGGTGTCTCTATCACTCGAGAAAGTCAAAATTTGCTACCTAACATATGATTTTGTTGGTTATTACTTGGCATGGCTCTATCAAGTGACTAGACTCAACAAGTAATATATTAAGACAACTCAAGTTCAACCCCTTGTCAAACCCCTATTACACGTGATGACTTAAATTTTATGTCTATGCGTGGTTTTGTTGCTTATCACTTGACACGACTCATCAAGTGATCAGACTCAACCAATCCCAAGTCTAGTATACTGAGACAGCTCATATCACATGAGATAAGGGTCAGAAAGGGTTTCTAAGGGACACATATATAGCAAATTAATTATTACTTTATAAACTAAATAATGTCCACAACTTATATGCGCCATCAAACCACATATTTACATTTCTTATTTTTTTTTTAAATCACAAAATTCTCTTAAACACATGGTCATTTGGTACCAACCATATCAAATCATCTAGTTATCTGATATCAAATCAAAATACAATTATTACTCATTTGTCCTTTTCAAAAAATCATCAAAATCTTAAAAAAAAACATGGTCCTCTTGTACCCAAAATATGTCATATCAATCACATGCTTTTGTCCTTAAAAATTCATGCTAAACACATGCTTTTGTCCTCGAAAAATATTTATAAAATTAGAGTCAAATCATTTTTTTAGTTCCATAATTTGTCATTTTGACAAACCACTCGCCATATGACACATTCCAAGCCGTAATCATGGATTTGCGTGGCACTGCCACGCGTGGCAAAAAAATGCGTGGCAGAGCCACACGACACTTGAAATCTGGAAAATGAATATAAAGGCCCTCATTCAATATTTCTCCATGCTTTCTTGTGGATTTCTTGAGGCTCTCAAGCTCTCACACTCAAGCTCTCACTCTCAAGCTTTCAATCTCTCATTTCTCTCTCTCTCTCAATCTCACTCTCAATCTTTCATTTCTTTTCACTCCTCTCCACTCTTTTCTCAATCTCTCCACTCTTCTCTCTCTCTCTCTCTCTCTCTCTCTCTCTCTCTCTCTCTCTCTCTCTCTCTCTCTCTCTCTCTCTCTCACACACACACACACACACACACACACACACACACACACACACACACACATCTTTCACTCTCCAATCTCTCTTTCTCTCTCGCACGCACACACACACACACACACACACACACATCTTTCACTCTCCAATTTTCAATCTCTCTTTCTCTTTCACACACTCTTTCACACCTCCTTTTCATTTTTCACACATTTAAAAGTTTGCTTTTGTTTTTCACTCTCTCACACATCTCTCTCTCTCTTTCTCACACACTCACACACACACACTTTCATTTTTCACATTTGATATCTTTCCAAGTTCTTTTCACAACTTCATATCTTTTTCTCAATAGTCATGTCTAGTGGCAGCGGAGCATCAAGGAGGAGGCCAAGATCCTCTTCCGGTGGAAGAGGACAAGCCTTGGGATCGGATTCCGATCGAGTGCGAGATTTTTATACTATGCTATCTCCCGAGGAAAGGCAAAGGATGAAAGCCCTTTGTCTTTTCGAAGGAGAATCCGATCAACAAAATCGTGGATTCGTTTCGACGGACATGCCGTCGGAAGAATCCATGAATATTTTCTATGACCTTGATGAGGATGGTTCCATCACCATGGACATTAGGGGTAAGGTCGTCATCAATAAATTGCACGACCTTACTCTTAAATACTTTGGTCATGATTTGTTTAACCCTTGGGAGCAACAAGACCAACGGGACAAAGACAAGATACTTGATATATTGTACCGTGAGTTTCCACAACCGAATCGATTTAATGACAAATGGGTGAAGACGAGTATGTGTACGCATATTTGTCATAAGCGCCAATCATTAAGACGATTATGTAGTAAAGGCAAGAAGAGGCTGGGATGGGCATCTAAAAAAGATTGGGGAAAAGTTGTTTACGAATCCAAGCATCCTAATCCCGAGCGCTTTAAGCAACAAAGAGAGGCAATGAAATCGAGGCTTAATCTTTTAGGCCAATCTCACCTTGGATCGGGAGGCAAGGACAATATGCATGCCCAATTTGTAAGCAATTCTCTTTTAGCTAATTGCATTTCATATGTTTATTGTTTATCAATATTTTTTTTGCTTTTTTCTAGTCATTGATTTGTGTTGATGTAGGTTGAAGATTATGGACGTAAGTACACAAATGCCAAGTACAATATTGGATATCACCATGGCTATAGTGCCTTGGTTGATCATCTTGCGGCACAAGGCGTACATCCAAGGGTAAATTTCTGCTACATAATTTGTATTTCTCTTATTTTTGATACACAATTTTTATTTCATTTTAATTTTATGACATGTGTTTGGCTAATAATCATTAATTTGTTTTGTGAATGTGTATGTAGAGGGCATCCGCTTCCTTTGTGGAAGAAAGTACGGGAGGAAACCAAGGAGAAGAAGGGAATGAAGATGAAGGGGACGAAGGCGAAGATGAAGGACAAGATTTGGCTTCGGACAATGATGAGGGAGAAGATAGCGAAGACTAAGAAGCCTACTATTACTTCTTAGATTTGATGTATTTTTAGTATCTGCAAAAGTAGAAAAAAAGAGTATTAGTATCAATGCTCTTTTCATGAATTGGATGCGAATATGTACACTTTTTTTTGACTTATGAATATAAACTTTTGTATTTGATCATCTCTATCTTATTATATATGGAATGATTGTTTATTGTTTATGTTTTTCTATTTCATCTTGTACTAGCATCTGTTTCGACCACAAATGGCTGATTGGGGTCGACGACCTTTAAAACTGGTGTTGTAGCTAAGGCTGTTTTGAGAGCATCAAAGCTCTCCTGTTGTGCGGACTCCCAAATGAACTCCTTTCCCTTCCCCTTAAGAAGATTTGTCATAGGAACTGCTATCTGAGCATATTCCTTGACAAATCGTCTGTAATATCCTGCCAGACCAAGAAAGATCTGAAGTTCCAAAAATTCTGAGGTCTCAGCCAACTGAGTATGGCTTTAACCTTATTTGGGTCCATCTTAATCCCATCTGAAGAGATAATGTGACCCAAATATGCTACTTCTTCAACGAAGAATTCACACTTGGATTGTTTAGCATAAAGCTTATGCTTTCTGAGCAGTCGAAACACCTTTCTGAGGTGTTTTAGATGCTCCTTCCTCGTTTTGCTGTAGACGAGGATGTCATCTAAAAATACGACTACAAACTTACCCAAGTATGGTCTGAGGACACTGTTCATCAAGGTCATAAAGGTAGCTGGAGCATTTGTGAGCCCAAATGGCATCACCTTAAACTCATAATGACCGTGACGTGTCCTACAAGCTGTTTTCGAGACATCTTTCGATTTTATACGGACTTGATGATATCCCGATCTGAGGTCTATTTTGCTGAAAAACTTAGCCCCGTCGAGTTGATCAAACAACTTGTCTGCCCGAGGCATAGGGTATTTATTCTTAATTGTGACTTTATTGAGGGCTCTGTAATCTACGCAAAGACGCATAGACCTCTCCTTCTTTTTCACCAATAGGACTGGTGAGGCCCATGGTGAACTACTGGTCTGAATTTGGCCTTTCCCAAGATAGTCTGTTAACTGCCTAGTTATTTCTTCATCCTCTGTTCGGCTGACCCGATACGGAGGTTTAGAAACAGGTGCTGTACCTGGTACTAGGTTTATTACATGATCTACCTCTCTACTAGGTGGTAAACTATGTGGCAAATCTTTAGGAAAAACATCTTTAAATTTAGACAATAAAGTTTCTAATTTACTGATTTTCTGCTGAATAGAACTGGAAATAGAAACTTCAGGAATAAACTGAAAGTCACATAAGAATACCTGATGGTCTTCGTCTCCGATTAGCTGACAGAGCTCTGAACTGCAGACCATAGGGCTGTTGGGAACATCATGCTCCCCATGCAACTGGATCTCTCGGCCTTTATGCTAAAAGCTGAGGGTGTTCTCCTGATAGTTTCTGTGGAGGGAAGGTCCTAAACTGTAGAGCCAATCTCTCCCGAGAACAATGTCTGTTCGATCCAGGTGCATTATCTGAAAGTTTATTTCATCTTGGTACCCCTGAAGACCAAGATTTAACTTACTTACCATAGTTTCCCATATTTTTTTATCTTCACCCTTAGCTAATGAAACTATGTACCTATGCTGACTAGGTACTTCTGGTAGTTTAAGCTTTTTAACCAGGGTGTGGTTGATGAAATTATGGGTTGCCCCATCATCAACCATAACTCTTACTGACTGGTTACCAACTTTCCCATGCATACGTACTAGGTCATGCGGCCCAAAGCTGAAGGGTCTCGCTAGCATTGCAGAGGTCAGCTGGCAACAGTGTTCATGATCTTCATGATACACTTTGATCTCGAAGCTGCCGAGTCACTGGAGAAACATACAGTCTGAACAAGATGAACTTGTTTTTTATCTTTCTTATCTTTTTTAGTGAAAGGCCCCTTGGGACACTGTCTGACTGTGTGTCCCTTGCCCATACACACAAAGCACAAACGTTCTTGTTTGGCTTTCTCAAAATCATCTGGTTTTAAGGGCTGTATGAGTGAAGGGCGTTTCTGAGGAGCTTCACTTTTAAATTTATCTTCTTTCTTTCTTTTTAAAAATTTCTTTTTAAATTGAAAGTCTTTCTGAGGAAGCTGCTCAGAAAGTGGTTGCTGTCTCGCTCTCTTCCTACCCACTGAATCATCATAGATTTGAGCATATCTGAGAGCTTGCTCAAGGGTAGTAGGCGAGTTTCTCTGGACCTCTACTTTATATTCATCTTTGAGGCCACGGACAAATCCCCTGATTTTCTGATAGTCATCCATATTTTTAATCTTTAAAATTGCTTCTCGATACTGCGAGATATATTGGATGAGGGACTTGTCTATTACTGTTCTTTCCCAGGCTTCCCAGGCTCTATCCAGTTTATTTTCTGGTAGAAATTCTCTTAGGAAAGCTTCTTCAAAAGCTTTCCATGACCGGGGAGTCTGCCCAGTCTCCTGGAGATTTAACCACCACTTATAGGCCATAGGCCCTAAGGAAAGACTGGCCTCAATTGCTTGCAAATGGTCAGGGGTCTGTTTAAGAGCATGAATGTTCTTCCATTTGCTGAGGAAGGTTTGTAGAATATCTGCATTTCTATCCTTCTCTTCCCCATTAAAAGTAGGAGGCTTTAAATCTTTAAAAACACTGGGGTGAGACCGTAAAGTCTCACCCGAAACTGATGGAAGTGGAGAAGGGGATAACTGAGAAGTGGAGGGAAGCCTTCCTTTCGCGGAACTCAAAATCAAGTTTTTGAGTTCAGCGAACGAGTCGTCCACACTGGACTTGAAATTGGCTAATGCCAACTTCAGTTCATCCACTTCTGTTACCAATTGGAGAAACTGCTCCTTGGTAACCAGTTCGTCGAGTTCTTCGGCGAACTGTTCATGTTCTTCTACTTCCATGGGTTCCTTCCCTTTTCTGTAAGCCAAGGCTTCTGTTTCAAGTTCGTCGAAGCCTCTCTCCGGGGGTTGATCAGGTCCTTGAGGAGTGGTCATATTCGGAACTGAAAGAGAGCTACCTTAACTTCTGAAGGAAAAAAAGTCTAAAAGACTAATTTACAACTGTACAAGGAAAAGGAAAGATGACTTAGCTATTTCTGAGGACTGTACTTCCACAGAGAGAATCAAGAAAAGCCCTTTCAGCTCTTCCTCCACTGATTTGAGGTTGGAAAAAGTGCAACCAGATCTGAAAGTTTTGCTATCCCCCCTCGCTGATCTGACAGCATCTCAATTTGTCCACAAAATGGCAAATTTGAAGTCCAAAAACCCTTCTGAATTCTGAAATTTCAGAAGTCTCCTACTCGCTGATCTGGTAGGAATCCTCTTGCTCCAAATCTCTGACCTTGGGGCCCAAAAACTTGTCCAAAAACCAGATTTTCAGAAGTATTGGCAGCGCTGGCCCTGCTCCTCTTTCTTGGCTTCAAACTCGCTGAGAACCAATAAATTTTTCCCTGAAAATCAGATGCAGGTCTCTGGCTGTACAACGATGGAGGTGCTGGCTTCTTCCTTCTCTAATTTCGCTGGGAAACTACGAAGAATCCTCTGAACTCAGTGAGAAACAGCTGTTTTTCCAGCGAGTTGCCTACACTTGGAATCTGACTCCTTGCTATTGTGATTTCTCAGTGGAAATCAGAAGTTTGAAGGCTGCTCCTACAACGATCCTCCTCCTCTATTCCTCTCTGAGAATCTGAGAAACACTTCCTATCTTCTGATAGCTTTCTCTACTGCTGCTCCTAACTCCCTAGGATGGAGATGGCTCTGATACCAGTGTAATAGATCCTAACACCACAGTAGGGCAAACACTAACTGATCCACCCAACCTTGTCTACTCCCTGATATAGAGTAAGCCCCTCCTAGCCCAGTGTGAGGACTGGTAGCATGCAACTGCCAAGTGTCGGCCACGTGGCACTGTCGTGGTCGACTGCACGTCGGGACCCAACTGGGGGCCCTATCCTGCTGACAGGGTCCCTAGGCTGTGTTAGGCCCGCCATGACTATGGACCGTGCTGGGGCACACTACTCACACTGTCTTGCCCTGTTGGTCATGTACACTGGACACGACCCTGACTGTGGTATCTGACCTATCTGTGTTCCTTAGGGTTCGGCACTGGTTACGAGCTCGTAACAATATACTTGTTCAATTTCATTTTTTGAATTCACATGCTGGATTTGGCCGATTTTTGGATCATTGGTTCAGCTAAGTGGTTGCTTATAGATTGCATATCAAATTTTCAGCATTTGCATGTAGATTTGAAATAGTCAATTTTTTGTGATTTTGTCAAAACTCTAATTTTGATTGGATCTCTAGATAGTGAGGTTGCTGGACTTCATTTGAGTGTGTTTCAATCTTAGGGAGTGGCAAAAGTCATTAGATTGAGGATAGATCATAGGTTGATCAAGATTCCATGATTCTATGTGTTGATTTGCTTGGATAAGTGCTAGAAGAGAATTTGTGAGATAGTTTCAAATCTTGGTGATTTCTTTTGAAAGCATTTGTTGTTGTTCAAAGGAGTGCTTTGTGCATTGAAACAGGTTGAAAGAGAAGATCAGGTCATTGCTACATGACAACCTCAATTGGAGTCATGTTGGAAGCCAATGATAGGCTTACCTCAAGTAACTATTCATTATGGAAAGTGAGGATAGAGTCACTTCTTGAGATGAATGATGTTTTGGATATTGTTGTAGGTTTGGAGGAGAGACCAGCAACACAACAAGATCAATTGAGGTATGACAAGAGGGCCAAGAAGGCTCTACACATGATAAAGATGAATGTTACCAATGAACTTCTCAAGGAAGTTGGTAAGTGCACATCATCTTTGGAAGCTTGGAATTCATTGAAGAAGCTTTATGAATCCAAGTCTACTTCTAGAGTGTTGACTCTAAGAAGGCAAATCTTTTCTTGTTTGCAAAAGAATAAAGAAAGTCCAAGTACTTTTGTTTTGAGAATGAAAGCATTGAATGATGAGTTAGCTTGCATAGATGAAAGCATTAAGGAAGGAGAGCTTATTCAAGTGATTCTTAATGGCTTGTTGGATGCTCATGCTTTGTTCAAAGTATTGCTATTCAAAAGACTTTTCCAAGTTTGATGGATCTCCAAGAGATCTTGATCAATGAGGAATATAGGCTTCAAGCAAGAGGTGGATCTACATCGACACTTCAAGAGGATGCTATGTTCACAAAGGGCAAATTCAAGGGCAAAACCAAAAGCAAGTGGTCTAAAGGGAAAGATCAAGTGGATGCTTCTTCAAGTGGCAAAAAGAAGGATAGATCAAAGCTCAAGTGCTTCTATTGTGGCATCAAAGGACACTTTGCAAGTGAGTGCTACAAGAAGAAGAGAGATCAATGAGACAAGCAAGGTAATCTTACTCTTGATGAGGATGGTTTGGATGTGCAAGATGCAAATGATGATGCTTTTGTGATGTCTTCATGTATGCTTGCTAATGATGGAGATCTAGATCCTTGGTGGATTGATAGTGGAGCAAGTTCACACATGACCTTTCACAAAGAGTACTTCACTTCTTTGTTGGCATATGGAGATGACAAGAGGGTGATCTACATGGCCAATGATGGTTAGTGTGCAATCAAAGGGATTGGCACAATTCCTATTTCTCTCTCTACAAATAGGAATGTTCATTTGGAGGATGTCTTGTTTATTCCATCTATTATCAAGAATTTGCTTAGTGTGAGTCAAATGCTAAGTAAGGGCCTCAAGGTGGACTTTGATGGAGATGCTTGTTTGATCAAAAGGAAGGATGTCTTGATTGGAAAAGGTAAAAGGCAAGGGAAGTTGTTCAAACTTGATGCTTGTGTTATTGCTAACCAAGTTGGATGTGCTGCAAGGGAGCAAATTTCTAATCAAGAGGTTTGGCACAAAAGGATGGGACACCTCAACTTCAAGTCATTGGAGGTAATGGCAAGGAAGAAGGTTGTGATTGGTCTTCCAAGTTCCTTAAGTAATGACAAGCATGTTTGTGAGTCTTGTGCTTTGTCTAAGTCACATAGACTACCTTATACTAGATCTATTTCTAGATCTACAAAGTCTTTTCAACTTGTACATTCAGATATTAATGGATTTACTACAATTAGCAATAGTGGAGCTAAGATGTATGTAACATTCATTGATGATCTTAGTAGATTTTGTTGGATCTATCTACTAAAGAGCAAGGATGAAGTGTATTATGTCTTTGTCAAGTTCAAGAATGCAAGGGAGAACCAATTTTCCACAAAGATCAAGTGCTTGAGAGGTGACAATGGTGGTGAGTACATATCTAACAAGTTCAAGGCCTTTTGTGATGAGCATGGGATCAAGAGGGAGTATACAACATCAAGTACCCCACAACAAAATGGAGTGGCTGAAAGGAAGAATAGAACTTTATGTGAAAGTGCTAAAGCTATGAGGTTAAGTGCTAATCTTGACAAACCATTTTGGGATCAAGCTTTGTTGTGTGCCAATTTCTTGTGCAATAGGTGGCCGAGTGCTATTTTGGATGGAAGGACACCTTTTGAGATGCTATTCAAGAGGAGGCCGAGTGTCAACTTTCTAAGAATCTTTTGATGCACATGCTATGTCAACATTACTCTTGATGATAGGACCAAGGAGGATCCATCTTCAAGAAGAGGTATTTTTGTTGGATATAGTGAGGTGAGTAAAGCCTACAAGGTTTACATTCCTTCTACTAACAAAGTGATTGTTGGTAGAGATGTCATTTTTGATGAGGGAAACATTCCAAATGTGTCTTCAAGCATGATTGATGGTAAAGTAGATGGTTCTAACATTCTTGATGTTGATGAGAAGGATCCTACTTTGGATGGTGGTGATGATGGACCTTCATCAAGTCAAAAGCCAAGGAGAACATCAAGAGAAAGACAAGTACCTTCAAGGCTCACATATGATCAAAAGAGTAAGCAAGTAGTTTCTGGAAATTATGTTGCTTTCCTAACCTCTTTGGATGAGCCTACAAGTGTAGATCAAGCAAGGAAAGAAGAGGAGTGGATCCAACCAATGGATCTTGAGTATCAATCTCTTACGAAGAATGGAACATCTTTTGGAAGATCTTCTTGTGTACATGGAGCTATGCAAGTGGATGGATGTTATCTTGCTGTAAAATCAAGTAATGGATCTGGAAAACAAAGTTTGTTCAATGACTTTGATGGTCAAGTTGAAGATCAAGAAATTGATCTCAAAGCGCTTCAACTAGTCAAAAGGGAAGTTGGCAATTTGGAGCTAGTCAAGAGCATCAAAGGAGAGGTAATTGGCAAGGGTGTTATGGATCTGTTTTTGCAGCATATTGAAGACTCAAGTAAGGTCAAAGGAGCAGCAAGGAAGTGTTGTTCAGGTTTACTTTACTTGTTCTATCTCATGTTTGAGCAATTTCATGTGGATGTGTTCAAATTGTCAAGATATGGTAAAACTAGCTACATTGGTGAGCATTGTTTTAATGTTGGATTTGTACTAGCATTCTTGGCTGATTTTGCTGGTAGAAATGAAGCTATTGGAGGTTCATTATGTCACTCATCCATGGCTAAGTTCTCAAGTGTTGAGCTACTTGGTGCCAATACTTGGAGATTGTCAATTTTTGGTGAATTCATGGTCATTTTCTTGTGTCAAGTAGATCTTGAAGATGGACTAGTGCAAACTACTTGGTTTATGGAGTCATGTGGTGCTGGATTTGCATCATTTATGTACTCACCTACTCATGGATTTCCAAGGTTTGATGGTTTCTTGTGGCAAGATGGAGATGGAGGCTCATTCATGGAGTATCATGGTGGATACATGGCAACAAAGGACAAAGAAGGAGGAGACATGCAAGCAAAAGTTGATCACTCACATTTATTGTTTGTTTGTTGTATTTTTCCATAGAGTTCAGAGTTGGAAGCATGGTGGAATCATTTCATTTACATTCTATTTGATTCTTCATGTTCTAGTCACATTTTTACATGTAAAATTGATGTAAGAAATAGTGAAGCATCCCAAGTGGACACTATTCTCTATATCAATTATGGTTGTTTCTATTTTGAGCATTACATGATCATTGAAAGAGATCTATTCTTAGGAAGAAGATCATTCTTATGATGGATCAAAGTTCTATTGGCAAAAACTATTCTAGGAGCATTGGAAGCTAGGAAAGCGAGTTTTGAGGTACATCATTGGAACTCGAGATTTTGGCATATTGTATGAGGGATCATCACCTAATCTTTTTGGATTTTCAGATTCGGACTATGTTGGAGATGTAATGGATAGGAAATCCATTAGTTCTTATTGTATTTTCATAGGTGATGGAGCTATATCATGGATGTCAAAGAAACAAGCCACTATCTCATTGTCATCTAGTGAGGCCGAGTACAAAGCTCTTACACATTGCACAAAGGAGATGGTATGGATCAAGAGGATGATCAAGGATCTTCACTTGCTGGATTTTTCAGAGAGCCCAATCATCTTTTGTGACAATCAATCAGCCCAAAGAATGGCATCCAATCCTATCTTTCATGCTAGGAGCAAGCATATTGAGATACAATATCATTTTCTGAGGGAGCGAGTCATTGCAAAGGAGGTGGAGCTTCAACATGTGTCTTCAAGGGAATGTGTAGCTGATATCTTCACCAAAGCATTGGGAAAAGACTTGTTCATGAAGCATAGGACTTCACTTGGAGTATTATCAAAGTCTATGCTAAAACTAGTTGAAGAGGGAGTGTGAAAGATTCAACTAGTTTCATCACATTTTGCAATATTTTCATATTTGGCATATTGAGGCCAAAACTTGTTTTAGACTTAGAGGTTGACTTTTCGAAGTTCATTAGTCTAAATTTCATTTGAATAAACACTTTTTGAAAGTGTGGGAAAGATAGAATGCGAGTTTGAGTAGATTCAATTTGAATAAGTTGGGTACATTGAATCTAGACCCAAAATTGGTAGGGTTAGCATTTTGGTGGGAAAGCCAAGTGGCCAAATAGGGTTTGGACCTGCTATAAAAGGATGTAACTCGTGGAGAGAGTCATCTTCTCTCTTCTCTATCTCATTTCATGCTTATACATGGTTCTCTTGGGTTCTACTTGTGAAAAATACAGATCATAAGTGGATCTAAACTCCAAGATCATTGGCTTGAATGCTTGCACTCCAAACTACATAAGCTAGGAATTGGCAACACATTCTATGCTACCTAGAATGCAAAGAACTTGATCAAAAAGCATTTATCACAAATGGAAACTTCCATAAACATCAAGTGCGGCCCAAAATAGCATTATACAGTCCATAATACATCAGCCTATCACTTTTGGAAAGCACCTAAGATCATACACAATAGCTTGAAGACAATACACACAACAATGCTCTCAATGGAGGAAGAAACAATGACAATGATCTATTGATCTCAATGAAGCATACAAAAGGTTTCTCCAACCTGTTCTCCACGACTTCCCTACTATTTATGGATGAGGAAGATGACTCTCTCTCCTCTCTCTAGAAGGTACTTGACCCTAGATATTCCCTATATAGGAAAAATAGCTAAAAATGGCTTATATGACCAAAATACATCAAAATGGTCTCATTTTGAAGGGTATGAAGTTTGACACTTCATCATACTGAAAAAATACAGTAAATAAAAACATTGTGGCCTGGTTCACACGTGTGAAACTCCAGAACCAAAACTATTTACAATTTTAGCCAATTTAGGCCTCAAACTAGCTAGGAAATGTTGACAATTTTCACACTCCCTCTTCAACATTGGATGCTAGTTTCAACATAGTCTTTGAGCACATTCCAAGATTAGATCTATGCATTAAATATAGGTCCTTTCCCAATGGTTTGGTGAAGATATCAGCCACACACTCCTTTGAAGAGACATGTTGAAGCTCCACCTCTTTGGCAATGACTTGATCTCTCACAAAATGGTGAGCAATCTCAATGTGCTTGCTCCTTGCATGAAAAACAGGATTGCTTGCCAAGCTTTGGGCTGAAAGGTTATCACAAAGTATGATTGGAGTCTTCTCTGGTTCCAGCAAGTGAAGATCCAATAACATCCTCTTGATCCAAAGAATCTCCTTGGTGCATGTTGTTAATGCCTTGTACTCGGCTTCGGTGGAAGATAGAGAGATAGTTGGTTGCTTCTTTGATAGCCATGAGACCACTCCATCTCCAAGATAGATTGCAAAGGCACTTGTTGACTTCCTATCCATTTGATCACCTGCAAAATCTGAATCTGAAAATCCACAAAGGTTAGGTGTAGTACCTCCATACAAGATGCCAAAATCTCTAGATCCCGAGATGTATCTAAGTACTCTCTTTCCTAGCTTCCAATGAGCCTCACTAGGATCTTGCATAAATTGACTTAGTTTACCAACCACAAAGCTTAGATCAGGTCTTGTGATGGTTAACCATATAAGAGATCCTATTAGCTTTCTATAGAGAGTAATGTCCTTGAAGGATCTTTCATTACTTCTTGTAGTTAGCTTTACATTTGATTCCATAGGAGTAGAAACAACTTTACAATCTTCCATATGAAACCTCTTTAGAATAGAGTTAACATACTTTTCTTGACATATGAATGTAGATTTAGAAGTTCTAATAATCTCTATTCCTAAGATATAATGAAGTTTACCAAGATCTTGAATTTCAAACTCTCTTTTGAGTGCCATCTTGATTTCATCTATATCTAGATTGTTACCACCACTTAAGATAATGTCATCAACATAGATCAAAAGTAAAGTGATATCATTTTCATTCAATCTAAAGTAGAGAGAATGATCATACTCACTCATAACAAAGTTTTGAGAAAGTAAGAAGGAATTGAGCTTAGCATACCAACTCCTTGGTGCTTGCTTTAGCCCATACAAACTCTTTTGGAGATAGCACACATGATTAGGCTCATCATGTGAAACATAGCCCTCGGGTTGCTCCATGTAAATATCTTCTTCAAGATCACCATTCAAGAAGGCATTAGTAACATCCATTTGCCACATATCCCAATCATAAAGAGTTGCAAGAGAGATTAGGATTCGAATAGTTACCATCTTTGCCACGGGTGCAAAGGTCTCATCATAGTCAATACCATATTCTTGAGCATACCCCTTTGCCGCCAACCTTGCCTTGTACTTGTTGATTGATCCATCTTGATTTGTCTTGATCTTGAAGATCCACTTACAACCAATTGCCTTCTTGTCCTTTGGAAGCTTTACCAACCTCCATGTGTTGCTTTTGATGAGTGCTTGATGCTCATGATCCATGGCTTGGATCCATTCCTTCTTTTGAATTGCTTCACCTACACAAGTTGGTTCATCAAAAGAGGTAAGAAAAGCAAAGTTAGAGTTGTCCACCACTTGCTTTCCTTTTTCATCATAGGTTAGCCTTGATGGCTTAGCCCTTTGCCTTTGAGTCTTCCTTGAAGTTTGCTTTGGAGTGGCATCTCCATCTTCATCCAAGACATCTTGCACATCATGATGATTAGTAGGCACATCAACATCAACATCAACAACATTGGAAACATTCTCTTCATGAAAGATGACATCCCTACTTATGACAACTTTCTTTGTAGAAGGAATGTACACTTTGTAAGCCTTGCTTACTTCACTATAGCCAACAAACACACCCTTCTTTGATGAAGGATCTTCTTTAGTTCTATCATCAAGTGTGATATTGACAAAACATGTACATCCAAAGATCCTACAATGCTTGACACTCGGCCTTCTACCATAAAGAACCTCATGAGGAGTTTTACCATCCAAGGAAGCACTTGTCCATCTATTACATAAACAGTTAGCACATGCTAAAGCTTCCCCCCAAAAAGACTTAGCAAGATTAGCATGTAGTCTCATTGCCTTGGCACATTCACAAAGGGTTCTATTCTTCCTCTCGGCCACTCCATTCTGTTGTGGAGTCCTAGGACTAGACATCTCCCTCTTAATCCCATGTGCTATACAAAAGTCTTTGAACCTATTTGAGGTGTATTCCCCTCCATTATCAGATCTTAAGCATTTGATCTTTGTATTGAATTGGTTTTCCATTTCATTCTTGAACTTGACAAATGCATCAAACACTTCATCCTTACTTTTAAGAAGATAGATCCAAGTATACCTACTAAAGTCATCAATGAAAGTTGCATACATCTTTGCCCCACCATTGCTAGTTGTACTAGAAGAATGAATATCAGAATGCACAAGTTGAAAAGCTTCTTTAGATCTAGAAGTAGATCTAGAATAAGCAAGTCTATGAGATTTGGACAAGGCACAATGTTCACAAACACTATTGTTTGCAACAAGACTTTTAGAGAGACCAAGAACAAGCTCTTTCTTTGCCATTACCTCCAAAGATTTGAAGTTGGGATGGCCCAACCTCTTGTGCCAAACTTCTTGGTTTGTCAATTGCTCCCTAGCCATACATCCTTCATGATTAGAGATCACACATGCATCAAGCTTGAAAAGTTTACCATGCCTCCTACCTTGAGCAATCAAGGATCCACATTTACTTATCAAACATGCATCTCCAATGAACTCCACATCAAGTCCTTTGTCAATCATTTGACTTACACTAAGCAAATTCTTAGTGATTGAAGGAATGTACAAAACATTTTCAAGATTTGCTTTCCTATTTGTTGAAAGGGAAATAGGAATAGTGCCTATGCCTTTGATGTCACATTGACCATCATTTGCAGTGTAGATGATGTTACCTTCTCCCTCATAAGACAATAAGGATGTAAAGTATTCCTTATGTCTTGTCATGTGAGATGAGGCTCCACTATCAATCCACCAAGGATCATTATCATCTATGTTGGCTAACAAACTTGAAGTCATAACAAGTGATTCACATGTGTTATGTTCTTCCTCATCTATTGTAAGATTTCCTTGCCTCTCTCCTTGCTCTCTTTTCTTCTTATAACATTCATTTGCAAAATGACCTTTTATCCCACAATAAAAGCACTTGAACTTTGACTTATTGTTCTTAGTAGAAGAGGAAGAGGAAGAGTGATCATCATGATCAAAGTTACCACCTTTGGACCATTTCCCTTTGCCTTTACCTTTGCCCTTGAATTTGCCTTTTGTGAAGAAAGCCTCTTCACCTCCACCTTGCAAGGATGCACCATCAAGCTTTGATTGCAACCTATGTTCTTCAGCCAATAAGATTTCTTGCAAGTCAACCACACTTGGCAAGACTCTTTGAATGGCAAAACTTTGCACAAGGTTAGCATGTTCATTTAGCAAACCATTCAACATAACTTGGACTATTTCACCATCTTTTATGTTCTCATCAATGCATGCTAAATCATCACTTAGGGACTTAACTCTCAAGATAAATGCATGAGCACTTTCACCCTCTCTTTGCCTACTAGAAAATATTTGTCTCCTTAGGGTCAATACCCTAGATGTGGACTTTGATTCAAAGAGCTTCTTTAAGGCATTCCATGCCTCACTTGCACTTTGACACTTTCCAACTTCTTTGAGAAGTTCATTTGTAACATTCATTTTAATGATATGAAGAGCCCTTTTGGCCTTCTTATCAAACCTTTGTTGCTCTTGAAGTGTGAGAGGTCTCTCTTCAATTTCTGCAACTATGTCCATGAGTTCATTCAACTCAAGTAAGGACTCCATCCTCACTTTCCAAGTAGAGTAGTTTGATGAACTCAACCTTTCACTAGACTCTAGCATGATCCCACCATTGGAAGCCATGATTCTAATGTTTCTTCAACTTTTAGGTTTTGTCCTAAAGCACTTAGCACTCACTTTTCTCTCAACAAATGATAGATAAAGAGATCTATGAAGATTTAGGACCCTAAAACACTTCTATCTTGAACCTAGATGGTTTCCAAGCATAGAAAGGAAGATTGAAACACATGCAACACTTTGCACACACTAAGAATGGATTACAAAATCAAACCAACCTGAACACACTCTTGCTTAAGCTCTCAAACTTTCCAGCAAGTGACCAAATCAAGTTATGGTGTGAAGAGTTACTTGCATTCTTAGAAAATACCCAAAACTAGGATGCCAAGATTACCTAGTAATGAACAAACTTGATCAACATATGATCAACACACTAAGATATTGATTCAACCTGTAAAACCACATGTAAACCACACTTCTAAAAGTTTATAAACTCCAGCAAGTGATAAATACAAGATTTAGAGGTGAATGAATGAGCACACTTAGTGAATCACAAGACTAGCTTCACTATCTTGTCAAATCTTGGTGTTTAGATGTAGATCTAAGATCACTTCACATGAGAATGTTCCTCAACCTGTTAAGAACCTGAAAACACACTTGCATAATGGTTAACACCTTCCAGCAAATGCTCCAATCAAATTACATAAGGAGAGTTACTTACATGCTCAACAAAGTACACCAAAATTTATGCCAAAATTGATGACAATCTTTACAATATGCTCTTCACAATGGAGCTTACAATATGTTCACCCAAAAAAGGGGATCTTTCATCCAAATGGGAGCTTTGCTCAGCCTTTAGGAGAATTACAACTCACTCAAAAGAGCATTTGTCATCCACTTAAGGAGAAGTTTCATCCACTTAAGGAGAGTGTTCATCCAAGAATGGAGATTGTCAACAATAGGATTGAAAAGAACATTGTTAGTATTGAATATGCACAAGCCTCACAATCACAAATGATTA
The DNA here is from genome assembly GCA_029204225.1 of Diphasiastrum complanatum. Classification (NCBI taxonomy): domain Eukaryota; kingdom Viridiplantae; phylum Streptophyta; class Lycopodiopsida; order Lycopodiales; family Lycopodiaceae; genus Diphasiastrum; species Diphasiastrum complanatum. The sequence goes on along the minus strand of CM055092.1, from coordinate 101,320,912 downwards.
GGTGTTATGATCTGATCCAAAATAGTTTCTTTTCAGCCTCTGATCTTCAATAGACCTGAAATATGCTTTTGATCCACAAGTTCAACTCACAAAACAAAGGTTAGTAAGATTTGATCAACAAAGCAATGCAAAATCATGCTAGAACTTGATCAAACATCCAAATATCACCAAAAATGGAATACTTACTGTAAATAGAAGCCAACCAGCTCTGATACCATGTGAAAAATACAGATCCTAAGTGGATCTAAACTCCAAGATCATTGGCTTGAATGCTTGCACTCCAAACTACATAAGCTAGGAATTGGCAACACATTCTATGCTACCTAGAATGCAAAGAACTTGATCAAAAAGCATTTATCACAAATGGAAACTTCCATAAACATCAAGTGCGGCCCAAAATAGCATTATACAGTCCATAATACATCAGCCTATCACTTTTGGAAAGCACCTAAGATCATACACAATAGCTTGAAGACAATACACACAACAATGCTCTCAATGGAGGAAGAAACAATGACAATGATCTATTGATCTCAATGAAGCATACAAAAGGTTTCTCCAACCTGTTCTCCACGACTTCCCTACTATTTATGGATGAGGAAGATGACTCTCTCTCCTCTCTCTAGAAGGTACTTGACCCTAGATATTCCCTATATAGGAAAAATAGCTAAAAATGGCTTATATGACCAAAATACATCAAAATGGTCTCATTTTGAAGGGTATGAAGTTTGACACTTCATCATACTGAAAAAATACAGTAAATAAAAACATTGTGGCCTGGTTCACACGTGTGAAACTCCAGAACCAAAACTATTTACAATTTTAGCCAATTTAGGCCTCAAACTAGCTAGGAAATGTTGACAATTTTCACACTACTATCCATTGGTGCACTCTCTTGGTGATTGCTTGCAATTCTATGTGTAGAATGATCTATATTTGCTATTTTTGGATCCACACATGTGAAATACAGTAGCTTGCTGGTTTTGTACGGACAACAACAGTACATAATCATTTCATTCAAGTTTGATCAAGTTCTATTAGTGTTTGCATCTCAAATTGTGTGTAGATGCTGATTTTTCTACATTGGTGAAATTGGTAGTGTATTTCTCTTTCTAACCAAAGATCATTCAAGTAGATTGGATCTTAAGGATCTGAAATCTTTCACAAGAAGAAGGTTGGTTGCGTGAAGAAGGGCACCGGCGGGGAGTTGGGCTGGTGAGGTAAGTTGCGTGAAGAAGGGCGTCGGTGGGGAGTTGGACCGAGAGGCTCCCTACGTGGAGTTGACCGATAGAATCTTGAAAAGGAGGTCTCGGTCCGAGGGTCTGAGAAGAAATCTCGACCAAATCAGGTGATGTACATCTCGACCATGGACCGAGGGTATTCGGTCAACGTGGGAGAAAGGGCGTCGGCTCGGTCGAGAGCTGAGGAAATGTGTCGGGAGCCGTGGAGCATTTTTTTTTCTTTTTTAAGGGTTTTTGGAGAATGAAGAAATGGAAAAAAAATTAACAAAGAAGCTAAACTTCATAAATAAAAAGATGAAGTGCTTCTCTCCCACTTTTTCTACCAAAGCTAGGATTTGACCTCTTTCACAAGAATTGCCATAACTTTGTCAACTCTCAACCAAATTGGCTCAGATTCAAGCTAAGACTGAGATCTACAATCCTTTAGAATTACAGTCACAAAATTCGGCCAAAATTACAGCCAAAATGGAGAAAAACAGACTGCAAAAACTACCACTAACTAAAATTGGAAAGAAAACCCTAAAATGGCCATAACTTGGTCATTATAGCTCCAAATCAAAAAATCTTAGTACCTCCAAGAAGCTAAACAAAAGATCTACTGATCTACAATAAGAAATCACACAAAGAATGAAGATTAGATGATCAAACATTGAATCAAAACTTGCTAGAAATTGGAAAAACAAGAAAACTAGAACAAGAAACTCTACCAAACTTAACAAAAACCACCAAATCTGATTGGGAAAGGATCTAATGCTTTGATACCAAAATTGTCATGTGCCAACCTTAGCATCTAATCCATTCATTAAACATCATTCTACAATGGAAATGCAAGAAATCAAGAAAACTAGTCAAAAATCAAGAAGATAGCTAAAAGTCAAAACTTCAATATCATTATTCATGATTATTGATCATTCACAAGATAGGGGCCTACTTCTAGAGCATGATCATAGCTCTCATGTGATTTTAGGCACATGAACCACTTTCTCCATCAAGAAAGCTCTCAAAGAGATCTCAAAATTACAAAATGAACAATAGCCTCCAAATTTAGCACAACCTCAGCTATTTATAGTGGTCATATGTGCCTCTACTATAAGTTTGGGACCTTATTAAGCTAGTTTGGGCCTTACAACCATTATTACAATTCCTTGTTCACAATTATAGCGAGGTTGTTCAAGCCACTATATTAACCGTCCTATTGACTAGTTCTAATCTAATTTAGAGCACCATCATTCTTTGACATTATGCAAATCGTTAAAAATGTGCACTCTTGTAGCCAAGTGACCTTCTAATGTCTCACTATCTTGGCACTACTAATGCACCACACCTGTTATCTGATAATGGTTGGTTAACTGACAACAACTTAAGTTAACAATTGGTGGAGCCTTAGTTATCTCAGTTAAGTAGCAAACTTAAGTATTGCTAACGGGTTGGTGGGAACATGCACTTCACATTACATGCAAGTCCCTTTGTCTGGCCCTTTCACTTGCCACCCATTTTTTGAATCTTGGCAAGTGAGTGGATGGTGGGCAATGGACCACCCCTATTCACATTTGGATGGTAAGTGTTAAATGAAGGGTTACAATATGATTGGCCCATTTGAATCTTGACATACGATCAGTCCATTTTATTAAGGTGTTGTGTTTTGAAGTGCAAGTGTGAAACTTTTAATGTTAAAAGACTGAAGGGTTTTGTTCTAACAATCACCTTTGAGCTGGTGAGTTCAAAATTGAAATGCATTTTATTAAAACTTCAAAATGTAGGCCAACATGCCAGGGGAAGCTCAACATGCCAGGGACATTGGTTGGCCCAAAAACTGGCTTTGAGTTGTCCCTACGTGGCAGTGGGGCTCTGCCATGTCATCTTCCACATAGTAGCAAGTGCTTGGTACTATGAAAGGGTGGAATTCCCATTTTTTCTCCCTGGACCAATGGTAGAGCTCCATTTTAATTTTGGACTTGCCGGACAGTGTAGTGTGAAATTAGATAAGTGTAGTGGGGCGTAGGCATAAATGACACCCTCATTTCAAGAGGCTGCCACCGATGGAGGCTGCCTCCAACATGTGGCCCAACTCTAGGTCTCTCTAGCACACACACACACACACACACACACACTCTATCTCTCTCTCTCTCTCTCTCTCTCTCACAAGAGGGCCACATGACCAAGGTAGGAGGAGAGAAGATTCACAAAATGTTTTCTCCTAACTCCGGATGTAGGCCCTAACGTCCATCCTAACCTCCAAAGGCCTCCAAAAGTTGAAAAACTAAACTTCGTACCTCACATTGCCTAATCCCTCCTCCTCCTCCTTGCCTGCCCTATAAAAATTTGACCCCACATTTCCAAACTCTCGCAGGATGCCTTGCGAGGCAGCCTCCAGCTTCCTATATGTGGCCCTGCTCGCGCGCCTCTCTCTCTTTTGTCTCTCTCTCGATATAGTGCGTAGTAAAAGAGAGAGAGAGAGATACAGAGATGGTCTCTCTTATCTCAGCTATGGCGTCATTGCCTTCTCTATCAAACGCCCCCAAGGTACATTGCCAATCCCTATGCTTTCATATCTCTTCATTTCTGCAGTCAAATCAAGATTTCTGCTTCTATCCACAGGACACCATATTGAATTCAAATTTCTTAAGAAGCATTGCCTGACGCTAACTACTTTCACTATTTCGGTTCAATTTGTAGAGAGCTATTTTTTTCACTATCTATTTTCAAGTTTTACAGATTGCAAAGCTCGGCAGCATTGGCAGTGCCTTTGCGGGAAATGGGGAGCTGAAAGTGGCGCAGTGGGGGAAGGGGCTTTTTACGTTGAGGCCATTGAGGGTTTCAATGATGGCAAAGAGAGAGCAGGAGCTGGTGGAAATAAGGCAAATGAGTGACGAGGATATAAATGACACAGTTATGGATTTGAAGGGGGAGCTGTTTATGTTGAGAGCAAAGCGGGCGCTGCGGCAGGAATTCAAATCTAGCGAATTTGGGAGAATGCGGAAAAGGGTATACTGCCTCCAACTTTTTTGTCTAGCCGTCAAAAATTTATAAAAAAGAAAAAGAAAGAAAGATACGTGAATGTCTTTTGGGTTTTCAAAGTTACATAAAGACAAAGAAAGAGTGAAAGATATACTATTGTCTTTTGGGTTGCCAAATGTGCATAAGACTAGAAGGGTGTCACACTACAAAATATATATTGTGTGTGTGTGTGTTTGTGTATGAGAGAGAGAGAGAGAGAGAGAGAGAGAGAGAGAGAGAGAGAGAGAGAGAGAGAGAGAGAGAGAGAGAGAGAGAGAGAGAGAGAGAGAGAGAAATTTTGATTTGTTGTCCACTCACACTAAGCTGGCACCCCCCCCGTTCCCCCTGTTAGCAAGCCACCTCCAATTACCTTGTCAAATGTACCTATCCTGGTGCATACGCCTTACCAAACAGAGTCTCTATTTTTTGCAGTAAAATTTCCCCACAGTCGTTGCCTCATATGCCTCTATAATTGTGAGGCTTCTCCTTGCTAGAGGCCTTGTGACAACCGTGTCACCTGGAATTACACCGGGGACGGCTTCGGGCCTCTGGGTCCCTCATGCTTTTCCAAATAAAGATCATTGTATAGTAGCAATCAACTTATATAACAGCAATAGAGTTTCTATGATTGTATAATAACTTGTCTTATTGCCTATTTATTGTTTAAACTTGTTTGATTCTTTTAATCATACTTCTGGTATATTTCATGGATTTATGTTGATTTGGGTTTTGATAAATGATTTACTTATCTTTGTTATATGATTAAACAGATAGCACGAATGCTTACAATTAAACGTGAGAGGGAGATTGAAAAAGGCATCAAACCTAGGGAATCCCGGAAACTTGACAAAGCAATGAAAAGAAATGCAGAAATAAGACCCCCACCTTCCTTGGTGGCACTACTAGAGTCAAAAGACAAGAAATAGTAGCTGTATTTTGATTGAAGTGAAGGCTCATGCCACTTTTGCCACATTTTTCTGTTGCTGTTATTAGAAAGAATTTTTTTGGGCTTGTTCTTTTAATGGGTTTTAATGATTTGCATGTGTTGAGATCTTTTTATTCTATTCTATCATCATTGAGCTATAAATATTGAATGTTCTTGTTTCTGGCTTGTTTGATCTGATGCATACTATCTCTAGCACTCACTACTTGAATTTGGACAATTTCCTCAAAGGGATTAAGGAATCGTTTAAAGCCTCAAATAACGAGCATTGGTTGTTAAAGGTTAAGTGGTGCATGGTTTGAAGCATAGTTCTGCTGTATATGGAATGCCATTCCATACATCCTTGTTTTTGAAATATTCCTAAAGATATGTTGTTTTTTTTTTTTTTTTCAGATCGTATTTTAAAAAAAACCCTAATAGTTTCGCTTGGAGGGCATTCTCAGAAGGATCACTACATGTCAGGCAGAATCAAACTGAAGTTTTAGGGTTTACTGTATTGTTAAATCAGAGAAACATCAATTTGTGCAGCAGAATAGAGCATCGCACAGAAGTAAGAGAGAGACAGTGTTCTTCTAACTACATGCTGTATTGATTAGTGAATGAGTGAATGAGGCATTGCCTCTACATACAGCGTGAAAGAGAGACGGACTGCATAAAATCACGTCGGTTGGGGACCCAGCCACTTAACTAGCTATATAATAAACTTGTTCACACATGTATATGTTACTTAGACGATATCTACTTTAATTTACTGCAGGTGTAGAATACAGGATACTGCTGCTACGGAACGGAATTAGACTTCGAACAATTTCCAAAAAATGATTTTGATAACGATATTCAAAGATGATTTACAACCAGAAAATGATTTTCGGAATAATTCTAAAAATGATTTGCAGCCAGAGATAATTTACAAGAACAATCTCCAAAAGCCATATAGCCAGAAAACAAATTTTGAAAACAGTTTACAGCCAATTTTTCTGTACATGTATGTTCAATTTTTGGGCTGTAAATTCGTTGGTCTTAAGAATGATAATTTTCAAAAGATTTTGGCTAAAATTTGCTACAAAAAGCCACTTCCAATTTGGGTTTTTGAGGCCTGACTTAGAACGTTCCAATCAAAATTTTAGGGTTTCATATGTACGGAATACGCAGGGAACAACATGTTTCATACTTGTTATGTTCCATACCAAAAAGTATGGAATAGTATGGAATGGGATTCATGCTGTGATTTGTATTATGTATCTTAATCCTTTGGCTTTGAGATCATTAGTATTGCATCTTATTCAAGGATCATTATCTTTTCTTTGAGGGTTTTTATTTCAGGCAAGGTACAATAAACTATTGTGATGATTCATTTGTTTGTTAGCATTTTTAATTGCAAGACCATACACTATCAAAATTGCTACCGCAAACATAGTTAAAAATTTTACAAAAGTTTTGATGTTGTTTTTAACCTATCAGAAATTATTATCATAGCTTTTTCTATTTTGCTATTTCTTTGATCTAGCAAAACCAATGATCATACACTAGTATTTTCTCCAGAAAAAACTCCAAGCAAGTGCTGAAATGGGCTTAATTTTGTTTTTGTTGTACACAGTTGCAAAATGAGTGTATTAGAGCCACTTGCTTCATTCTTAGTATTTTTTATGGCCATTACAACATCTTATAATGAAATGCAATAATTACAATCTTTATTTTGAATAATCACATTTTACTATTCATTATTAATATTCCAAAAATTTACAGTAAGTAATCGTAATTGGTATTCATGATGACCATTCAAAATATTTATCTTGTATTTACGATCAATAATAAGAGTGTATTTACGAGTATTCACCATCATTGTTCACACTAATCTCAATTAGTATTCACAACAATCCAATATTCACAATATTCATGATTAGTACTACAAGTATTAGTGATCACTTTTCATTCATAATTTAAGATAATCATCGCTAGCCATCAATAAGGTAATCTTCAGGTACATCCTTAGAAAGTCTAACAGCTCTTCCTCCAATATGGAAGACATTTTTTACACATCTTGCAAAAGAGGACACTATCAAAATCATTGAAAATGAGTTGATTTTTGAGTTGCTTAACAAATAACTTGTCTATCATAAGCAAACATACAAGTAGAAAGTTAAGATAATAATTTTACAAAAAACATTGCCTTGAAAGCAATATTAATTGTAGTTTTCACAATTATCTTGTAGTATTCATGCATGATTACATAAAAATCAAAGATAGGTGTAATTATCTAGTGCAAATGATTAGTTAGTTCGTTATCCTTATTTCCAAATTCTGGTATTGCATAGGTATGAGTGGCGAATTGAAACCTTATTATAACTCTCCTTAAAATTGAAAGGGCCACCAGCAAATTAATGTGATTGAAATTATCGTGAGAGAATGTAAGGTCATTCTTTGTATATTGCAAACCATGATATATATTGATATCCTAGTGAAATAAGTTATTTTTATAACAACAAAGTCTTAAGACTTATGTAAACTAAATGCTTGCATTGGGAGCAATTAAACCTATTTTGATGGTTGCAATGCTAGCTAGCCTCCTGAGCGTTATAGCAATGGTTGTGAACACAAGGAAAATTTAAAGTACAAAACTTGTTTTTTTATAGTATGATGTGAAATTTAAGGGCTTATTCATTCCAATTTTTTTTGCCACCAATTCTACTCGGTTCTAACGTCTTTTGGTCAAAATGACCTTTCGTTTGGAGAGAATGTAATTAGGGCACATGAAATGGACCAATTTTGTAGCTTTCAATCCAATGGCCCAATTTTTCCAAACAAGGTCTGTTTTTCATGCAATCTATTCTGACCAATGGGCAACTTCAAGGGAAACTTGTGGAAATCGACAGAACATCGAACGGATTGATGGTTAGCCTAGAATTTCTATTCAAAGTCCAGCCCACGAAAAGAACTTTGGAGACAGTTGGCCGGTCGGGTTCCGGAACTTGTCGGATTTATTCAGAATTGTCCAGAATAATGTCCACAGGTTTGTGAGTCCGACAGACAGATCCAATTTGGCTTGGTTTTGATGTCGTTTGGTCAAAATGACCCTTCATCCCGATTAGGGCACACGAAATGAACCTATTTTGCAACTTTCTGTCCAATAGTCCAGTTTCTCCGAACGGGGTCTATTTCTCATGCTATCTATTTTGGCCGATGGGCAACATCGAGAAAAACTTCTGGGAATAGACAAGACGGATGAGCTCAAAATCGTTCGAAATACTATCCACAGGCTCATGAGCTCTATACGGACCAAAGAAATCCAGTTCTGCTTGGTTTTGACATCGTTTGGTCAAAATGACCCTTCATCGCATTGAGAACAAAATTAGGGCAGACGAAATGGACCAATCTGTAGCTTTTCATCCAACTGTCCAGTTGGAGAATTTCTTTTTGTTCGTTTGGTTGTTGTGGGGTTTAGTTTCGTAGGAATCCTAAGCAAACGACTGTAGATCACCATGAAGCATTTAATTAACGAAACGATGCGAACAATGGAAGAGATGGATTGAAAGAGAGCAATTGTATTTGTATTTTGTTTTGAGTGAGTTGATCAGTGTCTCGCTCATTGGCGGACTGTCATTCCTCTCACGAATTCGCTATGTTCTACTCGTTGGCATACTTTCATGCATAGCTGGTAATGCTAACAGTATGCTAGCACTTCACTCTCTTTCATCACCATCTACAATTGTAGTAATCTATCATGTGTATATATCCACTATGTGGAGTTTACAAGATAGTTTAACTGTGAATTACAAGACAGGTTTACGCTAATCAATTAGTTAGCTACCTTGTGTCAACATCGCTTCTGGCGACTAAGCGTGATAGTACAAGACTCCACGCTCGTCGAGCTGCAACTGTCAGCTCGAGTTATTTGTCTTTTGTTCGTCTTTTCTTTTGAGAGTGTCTTCGTCATTTGGTTGTAGGGACGAACCTCGAACACTTTTCCTTCAGCCTTCGCTTCGACCTTCGAGGTGTGTTCGATCTTCGAGTCGTGTTCGACTTTCAGTTTGGCCTTCGAGATCTTTTCGTCCTTCGAGATTTCTTCGGCAAGGTTGTAGGAGTTCACCATTTCAAACAATCCCTCTTGAACATTGCAACTTTTGTTTGTGTCCAGTCCCATTGTCTTTCTTTGTTTTGTGTTGAGTGGTTTGTCGAGCGACTTCATGAGCAAATCTGCAACCATGTCCTCAGATTTTATGTATTGGACTTTCAGCTCTCTTTTCGAGATCAAGTCTTGAATGTGATGGTACTTTAGAGGTATGTGTTTAGTCTTTGAATGAAAGACAGGATCTTGGGACAAGTATATGGCACTCTGAGAATCCATCATCACCATGCATGGTTCTCTTTGTTGTAGTCCAATTGCTTCCAGCATCATCTACAACCATATTACCTCATTCGCCATTTTCGAAGCTGTGACATATTTAGATTCGCATGAGGATTGAGCACCAATGTTTGTTTCTTGCATGTCCAACTGATTGCTGCTCCGCACACTATCGAACACTCTCTTGTCATGGACTTGTTGTCGTCTTTGTAGCTTGCCCAGCTTGCATCACTGTAGTATTGCCCAACTTGCATCACTGTAGTGTTGCTGCTCGAATCTTTTTTCTTCTTTTTATGCTTTGTAGGTCAATCCCATATTTTGGGTGCCCTTCAGATTTTGCAGTATTCTTTTCGCCATTTGCCAATGTGCCATGCCAGGATTCGAGGAGAATTGGCTCAATGCATAGACTGGGAAGGCCAAGTCAGGTCTAGTACAAATTGTAAGGTACATCAGACTACCAATCAAGTTTTGGTATGGTATACCTTCAATCTTCTGTCTCTCCTCATCAGTTTTTGGGCAGTCATGCTTTGTTAGTTTGGCTCCAACTATCATTGGTATGGCTTTTTCTTTGCAGTCCAACATTCGGTACTACTTCAACACCTTTTCGGTGTATTCTGATTGACTCGGATGTATTACTCATCTTATTTGATCTCTTCTGATCTCCAACCCAAGGCATTTTGTTGCTTCTCGTAGATTTTTGATTTCATAACTTGGAGATATCTGACTCTTCGTTTCTTTGATCAGCATCAAAGAGTTTCCTATCATCAGGGAGTCATCTACAAATATAGTTAGAATCACAAAGCTTCGTCCTACTCTCTTTATGTAGACATTGTAGTTTGGTTGTGTAGGAACGAAGTCTAGAGACTTCAGAAGATTGTCGAGCTTCTTGTACCAAGCTCGTAATGCTTGCTTCAGACCATAAATACATCAATACAATCGACAAACGGGGTCTTCGAATCCTTCAGGTGCTTCATGAAGATTTCCTCCTCTAGATCTCCGTGGAGAAAGGCTTTTTTCACATCAATCTGGTGTATTTCTAGATTGTATTGTGTTGCTATGCAAGGAGTAGTCGAATGCTTGTCATTTTGACCATTGGTGAGTAGGTATCAAACTAATCGATACTGTATCTTTGCATGTAGCCCTTGGCAACAAGTCTTGCTTTGTAGCATCCGACAATGCCATTTGATTTTGTAGCTCCATTTGCAGTTGATGATCTTTTTATCTTCTGGCAGTGGCTCTAGTATCCATGCCTCATTTTGCCTCATTGATTTGATCTCCTCTGACATTGCTTGCTTCCAAAATTCTCCCTTTGGACTCTGGATAGCTTCTTGATATGTTGTTGGTTCTTCAATGAAGCTACAGAACTCGAACTTTGCATCTTTGCTACATTGAAGATTGTCAAAGTATCGATCTGGAGGTCGTCTTTGTCTTGTTGACCTTCTTGGTCCTGTTTGTCGCTGCTGGTTCGTTTCTTCTTCGTCAGATTGATCTTTATGTTCTTGCTCTGGAGTTTGGGGCTCGATGTTCTGATTTGATGTTTGGCCTCGATCTCCCTCTTGAATCGACAATAGTGTAAAAATCTCATGGCCTTTTTCTTTCTTCAATCCAAGAAATGTAGACTCGTCGAACTTCACATCTCTATTCGACATAACTTTCTTCGACGTTGGGTGGTAGAGCCTATACACTTGTGATCCATTCGAGTATCTGACCATGACTGTTTGCTCTGACTTTTCGTCGAGCTTGCTTCTAATTTCTTTTGGTATGTGCTTGTACGCTGCACATCCAAATATGCGCACGTATGACAAATCAGGCTTTCTGTTCGTCCACATCTCATACGGTGTTTTGTTTTCCAGCGTTGTCGTTGTTGATCTGTTCTATAGGTATATTGCTGTAGCTATTGCCTTAGCCCAAAATTGACTTGGAAATTGAGTCTGTGCCATCATGCATCTGGCTCCTTCGACTAGCGTCCTGTTTTTCCTTTATGCGACACCATTATATTCCAGTGTATACGCAGGAGTGAATTGATGCTCTATATTTTGTTCTTGGCAGAAGCTTGAGAACTCCTTGCTCTTGTACTCACCTCCATTGTCAGACCTGATGGTCTATACCTTCTTCGAGGTGTGTCTCTTTGCGAATGTCACAAACTTCTTGAAAGAGTCAAACACTTCAGATTTTTTTTTCAAGTAATAAATTGTTGTCATCCAGCGCAGTCATCAATGAACGTCAAGAAGTACCTTGATCCTGAAAGCGAATCAACTTTCATTGGTCCACAGACATCTGAGTGGATGAGCTCAAGAACTTATTTGGCTCTTCTTCCCTCATGTACAAATGGATTTTGATGTTGTTTGCTCTTTTGGCAGGCTTCACAGAATTCGGTGTCGGATCTGGATATCTTCAGACCTGTGACTATGTCTTTTCTGCTCATGTCGTAGAGGCTTTTCATGTTCAGATGATACATTCTTCTGTGCCAGAGTTGATCTTCGTTTTCTGATGCATTTAGTCTTATATCAGAACTGCTGATTATTTTGGATTGGTAGATATTACCTTCCCTGGATCCAACAATCAGCAGCTTGTTTGTTGTTTTCTCAATCATTCGGCATGCATTGTGGTAGAACAGGACTCGAATGTCGAGATCTACCATCTTCGAGACTGATAGCAGGTCTCTTCTTAGTGAGAGTACATAAAGTGCTCATGGTAGCTCTGCTTGTCCCGACAGTATTCGTAGTTGTAGAGTCTCGATGCCCTTGACATCATGTCGGCTCCCGTCGCCTAGAATCACTGCTATGTTGTTCTTGAGTTCTCTGTAGTTGATCAAGACTTTCTTGTTGTAGGTTATGTGTGAAGTTGTTCCTGAGTCAATGATTACGTCGTAGTCTTGCTCTGAAAAACTTGTTGAAGCCTCATTGTGTTGGAGTTTATTTTTACTTCTACTCATCCCTTTCGCCCTCCTTCATCTCTCAAAAAAATCGCTCTCTCAAACAGTCTACAGAGTACACGTAAAGTCCAAACAGGCAGAACCGCAAGGTCTCGCCTACATACGATCTGACCGATGAGAACCATCAAGTTGACAATTATAGTGAAACTGATGCGAGTTGGAGATGGCAGTCGCGTAAGAAACGCGAAATCAAACTACAATATAATTCGGATGGATTTCAGATATGATTGCTGGTCACTGCCAGTTGTGTCATTCCTACAGTCCTCGAGAATCTAGACAGACACTGCTGTACTACGTTAACAGATTAATGTAACATTCAACAAAATTCAAACCAAGGTGCGGAATTAAATGAACAGGTGAATTAGACACACGAATAGCAGCAGACTAATTTACATAGACAAGATAAGAGTGATATGTGCGCAACGGCTACAAAAAATCATCTATTGATTCTTCAGATTCTTCAAGCACTGCATGTAGATCTACGTAGTGCGTTGGCGTGAGAGAAATACTGTTCTCCCACGAGTAATGTCTCGCTTACTAGCGGACTTGTGGATCTACAGATCCTATGCAGAATTGTCTCGCACGTAGGCGGACTTGTATTCTGTGTTTTTCGTCTTCTTGCTTACTAGCATTAGACTATTTCATGTGTATGCATCAAGTATCATCCATAAAGTATATAGTCGCATCGTGTAACTTCTAGATTAGAGTGATTAAACATCTACAACTAATCACAAATTACAAGAGTGGCAGATTAGCCACGACCTTGAGTGTATCTGCTGACGTCATGTTATCAGATCAGATATCTGTACTTCTGGGTACTTGCATGATCTTGCTGGTATTTTTTTTTGGAGCGTGAGGGCAGAAAAAGGTGTCGCAACATTTTCTCTGTTGCTTCGAGTCGTTTGACTTTCTTGTCGTCTGACTTTCTCCTACTGTACAACAAAAATTCTCTTTCGCAAATTTTTTGTGTTCGTGTCTTTTTGTCAAGGTGTTCGCAAACATTTTCACTTCGTGTCTTTTGACTTTTGCGTTCGCGAACATTTTTGTCAAGCAGAGGGCTGAAAGCTAGCAAAGCTTTGGTAGTAGAAACGTTTTGTTTCTTCAGAAGGGAAAAAATCGCACCCGTAGAAAGTCGCCAAATCTCGTAAGTTATTACTTACGATCACTTATAAGTGAGCTAATGGCAATGGAATGAGGGTCTCCGTCAAACACCATAAGTCCTGCTCTTACGATTATCTACGAAGCAAAAGAGTTGTGACCAAAGTCACCGAAAAATATCTATCAACAAAGTCGACGAACGACAACGAACCAAAACAACGTGAGTTACTACTTACGAGTTCCTATGAAGTCAATGAATGACTTTGACCCATCTCATCGTCCAGCACCGTTAAGTTATCACTTACGGTCATCAACGAAGGAAGCTAACGAACGACTTAGGCTATAATGGCGTGACAACCTTCACGCTCCTGACGTGTAGGAAGAAGATCGTTTTTCTGTACTTCTTCATGTCATCACAACGCTCCAATAGCCAATCTACGGATCATGGTCAACGACTGTTAACGATCTTTTAAACTGTAATTAGAATAATTAAAGATCCTCTGACAGCTATATATACATCTGAACGACTTGAAGAGAATAGGATGAGATGCGAAGTAAAATAGATAAAGAGTGAGATACACAGAGCGATCAAACGACCAGAAGGTGTTTAGTAGCTAACTCTTCAGAGTTAGTGATCTTACATAGAGAGAGAGAGAGAGAGAGAGAGAGAGAGAGAGAGAGAGAGAGAGAGAGAGAGAGAGAGAGAGAGAGAGAGAGAGAGAGAGAGAGAGAGAGAGAGAGAGAGAGAGAGAGAGAGAGAGAGAGAGAGAGAGAGAGAGAGAGAGAGAGAGAGAGAGAGAGAGAGAATTGTGCTATTGTTTTGAATCTGTAAGTAGGATCACGCGTTTATTAGTGCTATTGTATTGTGTTCCGATTCTTATTTTAATATACAGATTCGCTACTGTTCAATCTTTGCATTCTTGTTGAATGTGTTTATCTCTCACTCTCTTACACAAACACAGTCATCAGAAGCAGAGGATTGCATGGCTGTCCAAGATGCCTAATGTTTTGCAATCCTTCTTACGATAGTCTAAGACTCCTATTCTGATAAACTAAAGAACAAGCTCATAAACTCTATTCTCCAAGTAATCCACATTCCTGAAAATCACAGTAATCACTGTGTTCATTGTTTTTCTTACTGTTGGTAGAGACATTGTTCATATCGTTATCGTAATCGTCTCTTTCGTCTTCTGTGGTGGCTTCCGCTGCCCACACCAATAGGATTGGTATCAGAACACTGGTTCGTTGGGTTACTCAGAGTCTAGGATTTTCAATAGAACTTAATATGTTCTTTTTCATAGAAGCTGTTCATTCTGTTTGTGTTCAATCTTTGTTTCTCGATTACAATGGAAGGCACGTCAGAGATCCGCTTGATTAACAAATTCAACGGAGATGACTTCCACATGTGGAAGTTCAAAATGAGGATGATCCTGATAAAAAAGGAGCTATGAGATACGTAAACGGTTCTATAGCTAGACCAGCAGAATCCGAATGTTATGTACCATAACGGTACGCCCTTCAATGACGGCCTTGCAAGAGGCATGATGCAAGACTAGAGTTATCGACATGTTTGGGTGCCACGTGTCACCATCCTCGTAGGTGCTCACGTGTCGCCGGAAGGACCATGCTTGATGGGACCTACTGTGCTATGCCTATATAGTAGTGGGGTTTCCCTCTTTCCATTCACTCAGTCTACTCGGGAGTTGGTGGATGGAGAGCACGTGCATGAGCCAAGATATATCTCCAGGCCAGGAGATGTGTGCTAGGAGAGCCGAGTGCGATGGCTGGTGGTATGGGACGCCAGTTATCGTAGGAGGCTTGACCAGACATGGTTATGTCGATTGCTCCAGAGCATGGGGGTGGGTCAGTTGTGACCCTACGGTTGGGCGCTTACGGTGCGTCGTCACTGGTATGGAGTGTGCGGAACCTTCAAGGCAGTCGATGATTCTAGGGAGTTGTAACAATTGGTATTAGAGCAGTCAATTTTCTTTTGAGGTGCACACGTTTCCTTTTTTGCCTTTGCATTGTTATTCCTTATTGGAATGTGGCTGGTTCAATCTAATTTGAAAAGGTTGGTTTGTGGATGTAAGCTTGTTTTTTCATTTAAACAAGCTGTTCTCAATAACCTTGTCTTTTTTATTCAAACTTTGTGTTTTTTAGTTTGTATAGGAAAGATGGAGTAAGTTAAACTTTAAATTGATTAGCTTAAAGAAATTTTTTAGTTTGGGTGTTTAGCCATCCTTTTAAACTTTGATTAAGTTTAAACCTCCTTTAAGTTTGAAAGATTTTGAGACCTTTGATCTATATCTGTTGTATGCATTCAATCTGCAGATTGGTCTCCCTATACTTTCTATACCAGTCGGATTATCGTGTCATCCGTACGGTCGGTGGACCTTTGTTACGAGCTCGTAACCAGTGCCGAACCTTAGAGAACACAGATAGGTCAGATACCATAGTCAGGGTCGTGTCCAGCGTACATGACCAACAGGGCAAGACAATGTGAGTAGTGTGCCCCAGCACGGTCCATAGCCATGGCGGGCCTAACACAGCTTAGGGACCCTGTCAGGAGGATAGGGCCCCCAGTTGGGTCCCGACGTGCAGTCGGCCACCAGTGCCACATGGCCGACACTTGGCAGTAGCATGCTACCAGTCCTCACACTGGGCTAGGAGGGGCTTACTCTATATCAGGGAGTAGGCAAGGTTGGGTGGA
This sequence comes from Diphasiastrum complanatum, assembly GCA_029204225.1. Taxonomy (NCBI): domain Eukaryota; kingdom Viridiplantae; phylum Streptophyta; class Lycopodiopsida; order Lycopodiales; family Lycopodiaceae; genus Diphasiastrum; species Diphasiastrum complanatum. The sequence goes on along the minus strand of CM055092.1, from coordinate 101,304,646 downwards.
TCAGTTAGTGTTTGCCCTACTGTGGTGTTAGGACCTATTACACTGGTATCAGAGCCATCTCCATCCTAGGGAGTTCAGGAGCAGCAGTAGAGAAAGCTATCAGAAGATAGGAAGTGTTTCTCAGGTTCTCAGAAAAGATTAGAGGAGGAGAATCGCTGTGGGTGCAGCCTTCAAACCCTTGAAATTCACTAAGAATTTACAGTTGTAGGAAGTAGAATTCCTTCTGTAGGTAAATCGCTGGAAAGGCAGCAATCTATATCAGATTTCAGACATCTGATAGAAGATTTTAGAAAGGATTTAGAGTAGAAACCAGCGAGCAGGTCCATCACTGTGGGATCAGACATCTACCTTTGAAATTTTAGAGAAATCCAAGGAAGTTTGAGGGGTTTTCAAGCAAAGTTTCTTAGCAGGGCCAGCGCTGGACATGGAGGTGAAAAATTGGTTTTTCATCACTGTTTTTGAGAATTTTTCAGTAGTTTGAACATCAAACTAGATTGCCACAGACCAGCGACCTACTACTTGAAGTCAGATCAGAATTTCAAGTAAGTTTTGGGCCTTAAATTTTAGAAAATTGGGCCAGACAGGTGGTTGTCCAGCCAGTGAGGGTAGGGAGACACCAAAATCAGAAATTGAAATACTTTTTGGGTCTCAAATTAGAAGTAAATGAGTCAGTTGGATTGCAATTAGACCAGCGAGCTACTATCCTCAAAAAACCAGGAAATTTGGCACCGTTTTGGAGCTTCAAACTGGCATTTTTCGGGACAGCAGGTCTGAAATCTTGGGGAAAAGAGCAGAAAGGGTTCCTCTTCATTCTTTTTTTGGAAGTACAGTGCTCAGAAACAACTAAGTCATCTTTCCTTTCCCTTTTACAGTTGTAAATTAGTCTTTTAGACTTTTTTCCTTCAGAAGTTAAGGTAGCTCTCTTTCAGTTTCAAAGATGACCACTCCTCAGGGACCTGATCAACCCCAGGAGAGAGGCTTCGACGAACTTGAAACAGAAGCCTTGGCTTACAGAAAAGGGAAGGAACCCATGGAAGTAGAAGAACAGGAACAGTTCGCCGAAGAACTCGACGAACTAGTTACCAAGGAGCAGTTCCTCCAATTGGTAACATAAGTGGATGATCTGAAGTTGGCATTAGCCAATTTCAAGTCCAGTGTGGACGACTCGTTCGCTGAGCTCAAAAACTTGATTTTGAGTTCCGCGATAGGAAGCCTTCCCTCCACTTCTCAGTTATTCCCTTCTCCACTTCCATCAATTTCGGGTGAGACTTTACGATCTCACCCCAGTGTTTTTAAAGATATAAAGCCTCCTACTTTTAATGGGGAAGAGAAGGATAGAAATGCAGATATTCTACAAACCTTCCTCAGCAAATGGAAGAACATTCATGCTCTGAAACAGACCCCTGACCATTTGCAAGCTCTTGAGGCCAGTCTTTCCTTAGGGCCTATGGCCTATAAGTGGTGGTTAAATCTCCAGGAGACTGGGCAGACTCCCCGGTCATGGAAAGCTTTTGAAGAAGCTTTCCTAAGAGAATTTCTACCAGAAAATGAACTTGATAGAGCCTGGGAAGCCTGGGAAAGAACAGTAATGGACAAGTCCCTCATCCAATATATCTCGCAGTATCGAGAAGCAATTTTAAAGATTAAAAATATGGATGACTATCAGAAATTTAGGGGATTTGTCCGTGGCCTCAAAGATGAATATAAAGTAGAGGTCCAGAGAAACTCGCCTACTACCCTTGAGCAAGCTCTCAGATATGCTCAAATCTATGATGATTCAATGGGTAGGAAGAAGGCGAGACAACAGCCACTTTCTGAGCAGCCTTCTCAGAGAGACTTTCAATTTAAAAAGAAATTTTTGAAAAGAAAGAAAGAAGACAAATTTAAAAGTGAAGCTCCTCAGAAACGCCCTTCACTCATACAGCCCTTAAAACCAGATGATTTTGAGAAAGCCAAACAAGAATGTTTGTGCTTTGTGTGTATGGGCAAGGGACACACAGTCAGACAGTGTCCCAAGGGGCCTTTCACTAAAAAAGATAAGAAAGATAAAAAACAAGTTCATCTTGTTCAGACTGTATGTTTCTCCAGTGACTCGGCAGCTTCCGAGATCAAAGTGTATCATGAAGATCATGAACATTGTTGCCAGCTGACCTCTGCAATGCTAGCGAGACCCTTCAGCTTTGGGCCGCATGACCTAGTACGTATGCATGGGAAAGTTGGGAACCAGTCAGTAAGAGTCATGGTTGATGATGGGGCAACCCATAATTTCATCAACCACACCCTGGTTAAAAAGCTTAAACTACCAGAAGTACCTAGTCAGCATAGGTACATAGTTTCATTAGCTAAGGGTGAAGATAAAAAAATATGGGAAAGTATGGTAAGTAAGTTAAATCTTGGTATTCAGGGGTACCAAGATGAAATAAACTTTCAGATAATGCACCTGGATCGAACAGACATTGTTCTCGGGAGAGATTGGCTCTACAGTTTAGGACCTTCCCTCCACAGAAACTATCAGGAGAACACCCTCAGCTTTCAGCATAAAGGCCGAGAGATCCAGTTGCATGGGGAGCATGATGTACCCAACAACCCTATGGTCTGCAGTTCAGAACTCTGTCAGCTAATCGGAGACGAAGACCATCAGGTATTCTTATGTGACTTTCAGTTTATTTCTGAAGTTTCTATTTCCAGTTCTATTCAGCAGAAAATCAGTAAATTAAAAACTTTATTGTCTAAATTTAAAGATGTTTTTCCTGAAGATTTGCCACATGGTTTACCACCTAGTAGAGAGGTAGATCATGTAATAAACCTAGTACTAGGTACAGCACCTGTTTCTAAACCTCCGTATCGGGTCAGCCGAACAGAGGATGAAGAAATAACTAGGCAGTTAACAGACTATCTTGGGAAAGGCCAAATTGAGACCAGTAGTTCACCATGGGCCTCACCAGTCCTATTGGTGAAAAAGAAAGACTGGTCTATGCATCTTTGCGTAGATTACAGAGCCCTCAATAAAGTCACAATTAAGAATAAATACCCTATGCCTCGGGCAGACGAGTTGTTTGATCAACTCGACGGGGCTAAGTTTTTCAGCAAAATAGACCTCAGATCGGGATATCATCAAGTACGTATAAAATCGGAAGATGTCTCGAAAACAGCTTTTAGGACTCGTCACGGTCATTATGAGTTTAAGGTGATGCCATTTGGGCTCACAAATGCTCCAGCTACGTTTATGACCTTGATGAACAATGTCCTCAGACCATACTGGGTAAGTTTGTAGTCGTATTTTTAGATGACATCCTCGTCTACAACAAAACGAGGAAGGAGCATCTAAAACACCTCAGAAAGGTGTTTCGACTGCTCAGAAAGCATAAGCTTTATGCTAAACAATCCAAGTGTGAATTCTTCGTTGAAGAAGTAGCATATTTGGGTCACATTATCTCTTCAGATGGGATTAAGATGGACCCAAATAAGGTTAAAGCCATACTCAGTTGGCTGAGACCTCAGAATATTTTGGAACTTCAAATCTTTCTTGGTCTGGCGGGATATTACAGACGATTTGTCAAGGAATATGCTCAAATAGCAGTCCTTATGACAAATCTCCTTAAGGGTAAGGGAAAGGAGTTCATTTGGGAGTCCGCACAACAGGAGAGCTTTGATGCTCTCAAAACAGCCTTAGCTACAGCACCAGTCTTAAAAGTCGTCGACCCCAATCAGCCGTTTGTGGTCGAAACAGATGCTAGCGACTTTGCAGTAGGCGCTGTGCTAACTCAGGGTGGACGACCAGTTGCGTTCGAGAGTAAAAAACTCGAGCCAACACAGACTAGGTATAGTGCCTATGAAAAGGAACTCTTTTCTATAGTCCATCCCCTTAAGACTTGGAGGCATTATTTGTATGGTGCCAACTTTGAGGTCCTGACAGACCATGAGAGTCTCAGATACCTTTGCAATCAACCTGAACTTAGAGGTCGGAAAGCTCGTTGGGCAGAGTTGATGCAAGAGTTTGACATGTCTATCAGATATAGGCGTGGAAAATTCAATACAGTAGCAGATGCTCTTAGCAGAATGCCTATGATAAACGAGCTGAGTTTTACTCAGATTCGTAATGAGTTACTCGAGTCCTTGAGAGAGAAATGCCAGCATGATGCATTCTTCTCTATTATCTGGAACTCGGTCCAGAACAGACAGTTACAGACTCCGAAACCAGTTCCCGGGGCTGGTGCCAGTTCATCCAAGAATACGACAGCTTCCGTTGAGGATGATGATGAGTCCGAGTATACGTCATCAGATGACGTTGAGGATTCTGAGCCTGTATTACCCAAGCAAACCCCAGTGGTTGAGGGTCAGTTGACTCAAGGATTCAAATGGAAACAGTATTCCATTCAGGATGAGTACTTGCTCTATAGAGATAGAGTATGTGTCCCAATTTAGAGGATTATAGGCAGCAGGTCCTATATGAATGTCATGACAATCCTAGCGCGGGACACCCAGGCATACAGAAGACCTATGAGCTTCTTCGTAGGCAATTTTTCTGGCCCAGTATGAAAAAGGACGTCCACCAGTATGTAACCAGTTGCCAGAAATGTCAAGTAAATAAAGCAGAGCGTTTAAAGGCAGGAGGGTTGTTGCATCCCTTAGAAATACCAGCTGGTAAATGGGAGAGTATCTCCATGGATTTTATAGTAGGCCTGCCTAAAACCCAAAAGGGTAATGACGCTATATGGGTCACAGTTGACCGTCTGACCAAAATGGCTCATTTTATTTCGACCAAAACAACCGTTAGAGCTCCAGAGTTAGCGAGGTTGTTTGTAGACGGGCTATCTAAATTGTACGGTCTACCTTCCGGCATAGTCAGCGACTGGGACAGTAAGTTTACTGGAAATTTTTGGAGGGCAGTATTCCATCATCTCCATACTAAACTTAATATGAGTACCAACGACCATCCACAGACGGACGATCAAACAGAAAGGATAAATCAAGTGCTGGAGGATATGCTTCGTGCATACGTCAGCAAGAGGCAGACTAATTGGGAGGAGTATCTCTCGATATTAGAGTTTGCTTACAACAGTACCAAACATTCAGCTACGGGATACAGCCCATTTATGCTGATGTACGGTTTTCAGCCACGCTCACCCACAGCTGTAGGGTTTAAACAAGAAAAAGTTGAAGCAGCTAGAAACTTTTTAGAAGACCTAAACCAGATGATAAAACATGCTAAGCGTAGCATTAGACAATCCCAGGATCGAGCCAGGCATTATGCAGATCCACACAGACGGGATGTGCAGTTCTCCACTGGTGAGAAAGTCTACTTGAGAGTCCCAGTTGACTCTAAAACCCTCAAATCAGGAGTGTGTGCTAAGTTGTCTCCAAGGTATTGTGGTCCCTTTACCATCAGTAGGAGACTAGGCGAGGTCACCTATGAACTAGAACTCCCACACAGTAGTAAGGTTTTTCCAGTCTTTCATGTAAGTCAGTTACGAAAAGCCTTAACCAGATCAGACAATCTGGTAGGGGTCAGTGTTCTAGTTCTCCCATTGGATCCTCAACAACCTCCACATGAAGTAGAAGAGATTCTTGATAGTAGAGAGACGCAGACTCGTCATACTCTATACCGAGAATATCTGGTTAAGTGGAATGATCAGCCTGTTAAGAATGCCACTTGGGAAAGAGACAGCGTCCTTCGCAAGATTTTTCCAGACTTTGTCTTAGAGGACCAAGACGGTTCTTAAGGGGGAGGGAGTGTTACGAGCTCGTAACCAGTGCCGAACCCTAGAGAACACAGATAGGTCAGATACCATAGTCAGGGTCGTGTCCAGCGTACATGACCAACAAGGCAAGACAGTGTGAGTAGTGTGCCCCAGCACGGTCCATAGCCATGGCGGGCCTAACACAGCTTAGGGACCCTGTCAGCAGGATAGGCCCCCCAGTTGGGTCCCAACGTGCAGTCGGCCACGTCAGTGCCACGTGGCCGACACTTGGCAGTAGCATGCTACCAGTCCTCACACTGGGCTAGGAGGGGCTTACTCTATATCAGGGAGTAGGCAAGGTTGGGTGGATCAGTTAGTGTTTGCCCTACTGTGGTGTTAGGACCTATTACAACCTTTGATTAAAGACCTTCAAGTAATTTTGATTACTTTTAGTCTTTGCACTCGCCCCCCTCAGACTAAGTTTCTTTTTCATCACAAAATTTTTTAGTGAGCCTCCTGCCTGGCTGGCGCCTTAAAATGTGAAGCTTCTCGGGGGAGGGGGGGTTGCAGAGGAGCTAATTACTCTTGTTGTACAGCGACCTATATACCTCTCCCGGAACCTGAGCTAGCGCGGCGCTGTAGTGCCTGCCAGCGCTCTTCTTTTTGAAGAAGAGAGAAAGGGCCAATATTGAATTGAAGAAATCCTTGGGGTCCATGAGCCATGTGGCGCCTTTGGGACCCCACATGGCTAGAAAGGTCTAGAAGGGACAAATGGGGCCTTTTTTGGGTCCCACCTGTCCTTTTTGCATGAGGGTGGAGAGGAGCTTTGGGGAGGGGTAAAGGAGGTACGTTCACTTCCTTTCCCTCATTCTCCCAAGTTGTTGTAGAGATTTATTGCTCTCAAGTTGGTTATTTCTTGAGGCCTTGTGCACTAGCTTTTTTCTTTTTGCGGTTTTTACACCGTAGCTCTCCGTTTTCCCTCTAGTTTTTTTGCCAGTTACTCCTTTATCCATGGACACCCCTATGGATGAGATTAGAGCTCCAAGTCCCATCGGGACTGATATGGAGAACATGACGCGTGCCACAAATTTGTTACAACAACAAATTGTGGACATGCGCTCAAAACATGAACGGGCAGAGGCCGAGATTCGGGCTATGTTCCAGTCTCAACAAGCTCTCCTAAACCCGATGTTTACTCCGGAACTTTTTATCGGAGAAAAGAAGGATAGACACCAAGATGTGGTGTTAGCCTAGTTAGATCGATGGACATTGCATTTTTCCATGCACGATCTACCAGATAGCCCACATATTTCGACAACCATCATGTTTTTACATGGAAAGGCGTATTCTTGGTGGCAGGATCATAAAGACCGAGCTACGGTCCCAACTACTTGGGATGACTTCCAGGTAGCCTTCAAGGCTGTCTTTATGCATATCCTGGACGATTTCGAATACTATCGTCGATTTGCCATGTTGCAAATGGGGACGAAGCCCTTGGACGTCTACTTATAAGACTTCCAAAAGTCTGCTTTGTGGTTTTTTAACCACATAGAAGGGGTACTCCTTAAGCTGCATTTCATTTTGGGCTTGTCCAAGGAATATCAGTTGGAGGTACGCTGTAATCAACCACAGTCCTTAGAGGATGCCATGTGTTTCGTTCGGATTTTCGACGATATGCACAATGTAACCCGCAAAGAATAGCCAAAGCCCGAAGCCAAAGACAAATCCTCTGTGGGCCCTTTCTTCAAAAAAGGAAAGGAGCGCATGGTTGGCGAAGCTTCTCCTTCGAGGAAGAAAAAGAAGTGCCCTCGGTTGGAGAGAGCGGACTTCGACAAGGCCAAAAGCGACGGGCTGTGTTCTTCTGCATGGAGAAGGGGCACCTTTCCAAGGATTGCCCGAAGAGACGGAAGAAGGGTGGCCGCTCCTTTAAGGCACCAGGTAATTTTTCTATTTCTTGCATTGATGTATCTTTTAAAGATGAAACAGTTTGTATGAATTGTTGTTTTAATACTGCAGTATTTGGACCTCACAACCTCATTCGCATGAGTGGGTTGGCAGCCAACCTGTGAGTGTTCTTTTTGATGACGGTTCTACACATAATTTTTTTAATGCTAAATTGGTGCAGAAGCTGCAACTGGCAACCGCACCAAGTGACCACAAATATGTGGTTAGGATGGCAGCTGGTGGGGAGCAGCAGGTCTGGGACCACTTTGTCCCCCACGTGTCGTTGAAGATTCAAGACTATGTAGATAGTTTATCCTTTCATGTCATGAATCTAGATAAGGTGGATTTAATCCTAGGTAAAGAGTGGTTTTATGCTAGGAATGAGTCCTTAAAAAAAGACTATGTATCTCAGTGTATTTCTTTCTTGCATAATGACTCATGGGTTTGTCTTAAAGGCGATGAGCCTGATCTACCGTTTGTAACTGCTCATGAAGCAAATCATTGTATTTTGAATTTTGAGTATTTTTCGTAGTTATGTTATCTGACAGATGAATCTTACATAGATGCTTTTAGTACTCATAATGTCAATGTTGATGTATAGTCTTTCCCTAAAGCATTGTCTTTTACTAATGATAATCTAGAATCTTCACCTGAGGGCAAAATCTTTAAGAGACTTAGGGAGAAGTATAATATTCCCTGAGCAGTTGCCTGAGGGTCTTCCCCCTTCACGGGGAGTAGACCATCACATAGATCTTCTTCCCAACAGCTCCCCTATATCGCTTTTTCCTTACAAGATGAGTCTGAAGGAAGAAGATGAAGTTGCTAGTCAACTTAAGTAGTTGTTACGTAAAGTCCATATTTGGCCTAGTAAATCCCCTTGGGGAGCTCCTGTTTTGCTAACCGGCAAGAAAGATGGTGGTATTTGTCTTTGTGTCAATTACAAAAAGCTTAATAAAATGACAATTAAGAATTGTTATCCCTTGCCTCGGATGGACGACTTAATGGATCAATTGAATGGTGCTAAGTATTTTACCAAATTGGACCTTAGGTCAGGGTACCATCAAATTAGGATACATGAGGGAGATGTTTCCAGAACTGGTTTTTGTACTAGGTATGGCCATTACAAATTTTTAGTTTTAGCCTTTGGTCTAACTAATGCCCCAGCAATTTTCCAGCAGATGATGAACGATATTCTTCGTCCATATCTGGGGAAGTTTCTCGTGGTATTTTTAGATGACATACTGATTTATAGTAAGACTCTTGAGGAGCATGAAGCGCATTTGCGTACAGTCTTAGATAATCTAAGGCAGGCAAAGCTTTATGCTAAGGAGTCTAAATGTGAGTTTTTTCAAACAAGACTCAAGTATTTAGGACATATCATGTTTGATTGTGTTCTTGAGATCGACTACGATAAGGTCCAGAAAGTTCGTGATTGGCCTATCCTCAAAACCATTAGGGATGTAAAATCTTTTTTGGGCTTCATATGGTTTTTCCATAAATTCATTAAAGACTATGCCTTAGTTGCATTGACTCTAACAAATCTTCTTAAGGGAGTGAAGAAAGCTAAACGGAAAACTAAAAAAGGTAATAAGAAGAAGGCCGGAAGGCGTTCGAAGATCAGTCCTCATGTTGTTTGGACTAATGAACTTAATCAAAGCTTTGAAGCTTTGAAGATGTTGGTGTCTATAGCCCCTATCTTACACATAGTGGACCCTAGCGGATCTTTCCAGGTGAAAATGAATGCTAGTGCCTATGCGGTGGGTGCATTCTTTTACCAGGATGGTAGACCTATGGCTTTCAAGAGCAAGAAGTTGGACCTAGCTCAAAGTAGATATTCTATTTATGAGAAGGAACTTATTGCTGTCATCCATGCGTTAAAGATCTAGAGACGTTATTTGTACGGATCTAAATTCGTGGTTATGACAAATCATGAGTCTCTTAAGTATATTTGTGATGCCTTGGACCTTAGGGGTCATAAGGCCCATTGTCGGAACTCATTCAAGAGTTCGAATTCGACATTAAGTACCGTCGAGGTACGTCGAATTGTGTCGCTGATGCTTTGAGCCGGATTGGTGAAGTTAATTAGTTATGCTTTGTTGAGTTCCAATCTGAGTTGTATCTTTCTCTGTGAGATCTTTGTCGGACCGATGAGTTTTTCGGTCATATTTGGCAAGATATCCTGGCAGGAAGCTCTTAATGAGAGACAATCTTGGAAAGCAGGATTCCAAGAAATCTCGTGAAGAGAAGATACTTAATGTTTATTTCATTCGAAATTGTTAGCTTTTCCGTAGAGAAAAAGTCTGTGTGCCAGATATCGCGGACATTAGGGCCCAAATCCTGCACCCACGATAGCCGCAGCACGAGACACCCTGGTATACAGAGGACGCTTGACCTTGTTAAGAGACAATTTTATTGGCCAAAAGTGAAAGGTCATGTCGAGGCATACGTTCAAAAGTGTGAACAATGCCAAGTAAATAAAGCGAATAGACTCAAAGCAGCTGCTTTGTTGCATCCACTAGAAATTCCCAACAAGAAATGGGAAAGCATTTCCATGGATTTTGTGGTCGGACTTCCCAAGTCAGGGAAGGGTCATGATGCCATTTGGGTAGTAGTTGACAGGCTAATCAAAATAGCACAGTTTATTCCAGCATAAACTACTGTCAAAGCTTCTGAAGTTGCTCAACTCTTCATTGAAAAGTTGTTCAGGTTGTATGGTTTGCTGAACGATATTGTTATGATCGCGATTCCAAGTTCACTGGCAAGTTCTGACAGACAGTCTTTGAAAGACTAGAAACTACTTTAAGTCTATCGTCTACAGATCACCCAGAAATGATATGCTTCGCGCATATGTTTTCAGGTGCAATCAGATTGGAAAAAGTATCTCCCAATGATTGAGTTTGCATACAATAGTATGAAGCATTCTACCATCAATTTTAGTCCTTTTATTCTCTTGTACGGCTTTCAGCCTCGTTCCCCTATCTCCGTGAGGGCCCAATTCTATGCCAACCAAAGTCGCCCTCCTCGAGAGTCTGAGATCGGTAATTGGGTGTATCTTAGAATCCCCAAGGACTCTAAGACACTTTGAACGGAAAAATGTCCAAAGTTATTTCCACGTTTTAGCGGTCCTTTCAAAGTTCTTAACAAGATTGGTAAGGTTGCTTATAAACTAGAACTCCCTATTGGAACTAAGGTTCATCTTGTATTCAATGCTAGTCATTGAAAGGAACGACTTGGTGGGAAAGATGACCTGATTCCCACAGATGATCTAGTTCTATTGGAGGATTTGACTACTTTTGTACCCCATGAACCGGAAAGGATCATGGATACTCGATGACATCAGTTGAGAAATCATTTGATTTCTGAATATCTGATTAGTTGGAAAGGTAAGTTAGATGATGAGCACACTTGGGAGAAGGAGGATAATTTAAGACTTAGATTCACTGATTTCTTTCCATAGAAGGAAGTTTTTATGGGAGGGGAAAATGTTATGTACCATAATGGTATGCCCTTCAGTGACGGCCTCGCAAGGGGCATGATGCAGGACTGGAGATTTCGACATGTTTGGGTGCCACGCGTCACCATCCTAGTTGGTTACATGTCGCTAGCAGGACCGTGCTTGATGAGACCTACTGTGCTATGCCTATATAGTGGTGGGGTTTCCCTCTTTCCATTCACTCAGTCTCCCGTGATTGATGGGGCTTACTATGCTATGCCTATATAGTGGTGGGGTTTTCCTCTTTCCATTCACTCAGTCTACCCGGGAGTTGGTGGATGGAGAGCACGTGCATGAGCCAGGATGTATCTCCAGGCCAGGAGATGTGTGCTAGGGAGAGTCGAGTGCGATGGCTAGTGGTATGGGATGCCAATTATCGTAGGAGGCTTGACCGGACATGATTATGTCGATTGCTCCAGAGCATGGGGGTGGGTCGGTTGTGACCCTACGGTTGGGCGGTTACGGTGCGTCGTCACTAGTATGGGGTGTGTGGAACCTTCAAGGCAATCGATAATCCTAGGGAGTTGTAACATCGAACTACTTCTAGTATGGAAAGCGAAGGATGACAAAGCATTAGCCATCATATCCCTAAACCTAAAAGACACTCAGATCACCCATGTATCTAATAGCACCACCTCCAAAGAAGTGTGGGATATCCTAACAAGCATCTACGAGACTTCAGATGTACCGACTCGTCTCTTTTTGAGGAAGAAGGTAATGACACTCACAATGAGCGAAGGCACCTCAGTTAGCGATTATTTGAACGAGTTCAAACAGTTGCTAAGAAAATAGTTGCTAAACCAACTTGCTGCCATACGTTCCCCTATCTCAGAAGAAGACTCTACGATGTCTCTTCTCGCCAATCTTCCATCCTCCTACGACAACTTAGTATCGCTTCTGAGCAATACTCCTGCACTGTCTATCCAAAAGCTGACAGCAAGTCTGTTGTAGGAAGAAGTCAGGAGGAAAAGCTTGTCTACGTCAACAAGTACCAAATCAATGGCACTATACTCAAAGAAGCAGTAGTCCAAGAAGAAGAAAAGCGTAAAGGACAAGAAGACAAAGGCAAAACAGCCAGTCGCATCGCAACAACAACAACAACAACACAGTAAAAAATAGTCGTCCAAGACCAAGCTCTTTTGCAAGTATTGCAAAGAACCAATTACGACATAAAGGATTGTCGCATCCTCAAGCATAATGAAGCAAGGAAGAAGATGCAGTAGCACCAAGAAGGAAACTCTGACATAGTCAGAAATCTGCAAGAAGATGACAAGGTGCTGATGGTACAAGATCAATCCAGTAGAGATGCCCATCATTGGTATCTTGATTCAGGTGCTTCGCAGCACATGACGCCATGCAAAGACCTGTTCTCTACACTCACAACAACGGAATCGAAGTATATCTTCTTCAGTGACTCAAGTTCACACCAAGTCGAAGGCCAAGGCTCTATTCGACTCCAGTTCTCTAACAACATCATTAGGCAGCTAAATGACATACTTTACGTATCCAAATTAACAAAGAACTTATTATCTATTAGCAAGATCATTGATCAAGCCATAGAGCTTTGTTTATTGACAATTGATGTACTATTTTTGATAAGAACTCAAAAGAAATCTTCTCTGCACATAGAGAAGGAAATTTATATATTCTGAGTCATAATTTTGCACTTTCAGTGAGTTGTACAAATGCTAATGTCTGGCATCAAAGATTAGGTCATTTAAACATGCATTCAATCTTGTACATGCATCATAACAAAATGGTCAAGGACATGAATATTAATGTTGTTACTACAGCTAATCAGACTTACATTGATATTCATTAGTGACAGAATGGACTTTGCCCTTTTGGCTTGTCCTCTTGAAAATCTCGTTCTAATATTACATGTCTATGAAAATTGCTTACTAGTAAAACAACCTAGAACGAGATTTTCAAGAGGACAAGCCAAAAGGGCAAAGTCCATTTTCTCACTAATACATAGTGAACTCTGTGGTCCTATGAGCCCACCTTCTCTGGATCAAGCTCTGTATTTTATTACATTCATTGATGACTTCTCCTGATTTACCAGAGTCATATTCATAAAGAACAAATCAGAAGCGTTTAATTGCTTCAAGGATCTCAAGCAATATCTTGAGAATCAAACTGGTCAGAGAATCAAGGCCCTACGGTCTGATTCAGGGGGAGAGTATCTATCAAATGAAATGAAGGACTACCTATAGTCATGTGGCGTGCACCATCAATTTACTACTAGCTACACTCCAAAACAGAACGATGTAGCTGAGCAAAAAAACCATACATTATTAGAAGCTGCACGATCCATGACCGTCAATGCTCATTTGCCCCAAACCTTTTGGGCAGAAGCGATCTCCATAGCCTGCTATCTACAAAACTATTTTAGCACTAAGGCAGTTGATTCCAAGACACTGTTTGAAGCCTACTATGGCGACAACAAAGTCTAAAATACTTATGTGTTTTCGAATGTCTCTGCTATGCACAAGTGCTGTCTGATCTGAGGAAGAAGGTGGACCCAATAAGCTGCAAATACATCTTCATCGGCTATTCAACCTCACACAAAGCATATTGTAAATATGATGTTGTTACAAGTCAAATCTCAGTCTTTCTTGAAGACAAATTTCATGATTTCAAGCAGAAGCAGCCAATGCAGGAGTCTGTCACAGCACCTCCACTCTCCATCGATAGACATCGACCTACGAACGTTCAAACGAAGGAGTTTGTCCCAACGGCTCCTCTTACCATCGATGGGCCTAGACCCACGATTGTTCAACCACAAGCTGATACGATCCCAGCCATTCACCGAGGAGAATCATCTACTCAAGTACCTGCAGTTCAAAAATCTGCAAGACAACAACACCTACCTAATCGTTTCATCCTTCAGGCTTTTATCAGTCATGACAAACCTGCCTCCACAACAAAAGCATTGTCAATGCCCGATGCAAACAAATGGAAAGCTGCCATGGATGCTGAGTATCATTCACTAATGAAGAACAAGACTTGGAGTCTTGTCTATGGCAATTGTCAACAATGTGATAATACGAATGAGCATGAACAATATTCTGATGGGGATCATGTTTGTCAGCTACATGATCAGGAATATCAGCTTGGTGATGCAAACAAATATAACGATGGTCCAGATGAGAATGATTATAGTGTTGTTGATGATGAGGGTCATAATCACTTTGAATGGCAACATGAGGACCAATATGAGCCTACAGGTCAACCAAATGATATCCCTGAAAGTTGTGACTACAATGAAGAAGATCCAGCGGTTCACAACATGTACAACAAAGGAAAATATCATCAAGAGATAGAATTGCATTCCAATCACTACATTGGTGATGATGGAGACTACAATGATGATAACAAAGCCTGTTCCGAACCATTTGAGGTTGAAAAAGACAATGTTGAGTACAAATCTTCTCTTTGTACAATGGCATTCAATGGTACATCCATGCAAACAAAAGATACTTCAGCCCTGGCTCTCAAACCAATTGTTGGAATTACTGGGTTACAGAAAAGAGACAATACTAGTTATGGGAGCATAGCGTTCTTGTTACAATGGCGTGAGCAATTCGTCAGAGGCAAATCAACATCAACAAATCAATATTCAACGGAATCTTGATGATGTTCATTTTGAGAATATACCAACCTTTGATGGAGAATTGAATTCTTTACACATTTATGACTGGTTATCTATCATGGATGAAAATCTTCAACTATATTCAATATCTGAAAAGGGCAAAATTACAATGACAATATCTCATTTTTGAGGAAAAGCCTATGGTTGGTGGCAAGAAGTATTACATCATCCAAAGTCACGAACCCAAGTCATGGAACAATTTCAAGGAGTTTTGTGTAGAAATATTTATAGATTATTTTATGGACTCTTGGTATATTTAGAACAAATTGGTTCAGTGAAGGCATATAATACGAGATTCCATTTAGTAGCATCTAAGCAGAGGTGTCTTGATGAAGAGTTATCAATTCAACACTACCTATGTGGTCTTCAAGATCACATTTGTCAACATTTGGATAAAGTACTTCAAGTAAATCCAACTTTGACAGATGTAATGCAAAAGGCATTGATTCAAGATCTAAGGATGAGACAACAAAAGACGTAACTATAGATCAAATTCGAGTCTCAACAAGAAGAAATTCCTACACAAAATTTGGATAATCGATCATTCGATTTGGAGTATTACTATTTTGGTTTATCAAGAACTATATTTAGGACAAATTTGGACAATGAATCATTCGACTTGGAGCATTAATATTTCAATCTATAAAGAACTACACCCATCGCTTCACTCGTAGAGGAAATCAATGGATCCATGACCATCCATCTTCAGCGAGATAATGCTACCAATCGTGCTCAAATTGATTCGACAAGACGAAACTCCAGTGCTCAGTCAGATACTTGGATGAAATCATTGTTTTAATCAACGCCTTGGAGTTACAAAGAGATACCATTATCCTACATCATGGAGCAATGCATGAGGCAATAAAACCAGATGCAGGGACAAAAAAAGATGCATCTAGAATTGGATAGCCTATCCAATCAAGGAAGATACCGAGGAAGAAGACTATCAAATGTCCGTTGCTTGGATCCTGTCAACCCATGCAGAACTAATGCAACTTGAGGCTTTCGTGTACTTCATCAATCTCTTCTTCAGTAATCTTATCAAATTTATGGATCAACTTGTCGATCAAAGGTCTTTCCAAAGAAGTTTCACTACAACCCTGTTCTACAACAATTAGCTGGAAGCTGAACCTGAAGCAACAAAATTTGATAAACGGTAGATGGCTACTGACAAGAATAATACAAGAAAAGATGTTTCTTATTCAAGGTGGCCAAATACTTTTTGACTATCGCCAAAGGATTCACAAAATATGGCACTCAACAAAGGACTACATGGTCTTCATTTTTTAGGGTAGA
Organism: Diphasiastrum complanatum; assembly: GCA_029204225.1. Taxonomy (NCBI): domain Eukaryota; kingdom Viridiplantae; phylum Streptophyta; class Lycopodiopsida; order Lycopodiales; family Lycopodiaceae; genus Diphasiastrum; species Diphasiastrum complanatum. The sequence goes on along the minus strand of CM055092.1, from coordinate 101,288,577 downwards.
GCTATCAAAGTTTTCTTGCGACTGTTCCATGCCAAGAGGACCATTGTTGAGGAAGAATGTAAATCCAAAATTGAATTTACAAGTGTCTACATTGCCTCCCCAACTTGCATCTGAATAACCATTGAGAATATTGAGTTTGTCATTGTTGACTGCTCCATAACAAATGCAAAAGTCCATAGTAACTCAAAGATATCTCAAAACCAATGTGTAACACCAGGATTAGTCATAAACTTAGGGAACTGACTACAAAAGCAATGTCTGATTTGGTACATTCATTGCATACAAAAGAAATCCTATTATCGAATGATATGGATACTCATGCATCTGCTCCTTCTCTTCGATTGTTCGGGGACACTAGTCGTTTGACATTTTGAGTCTTGGATCAATTGGTGAGAGAGCTAATTTGCAATTCATCAGGTTATATCTGATTAAGACATTGTGAATGTATCTTTGTTGAGTAATATAAATCAACTTTTGTTCTCTATCTCTTTGGGTTTGAATACCTAGACAATGATGAGCTTCACCCAGATTGGTCATGTTGAATTCAGAAGATAGCATTGTCTTAGCTTCTTTTATCAGATCGATATTGTTGCTGAAAAGCAATGTGTCATTTACATACAAAGTGATGATAATTAAAGAATGTTGTACTGACTTGAAATAGACATTCAAATATGAAGAGCTTGGTGTGTAGCCGTGTTCGATAAGAAAAGTATTGATCCTTTGAAACCATGCTCGAGCAGATTGCTTCAAGCCATGAAGTGCTTTATGGAGTTTACACACATGATTGTGTTTACCTTCGATATTATAACCTTCAGGTTGTACCATGTAAATGTCCTCTTCGATAAATCCATTAAGAATGTTGTCTGTACATCCGTTTCATGTATTTCCAAATCTGTTGTAGTAGCAAATGACAATAGAAGTCTGATATAAAAATGTTTATAGCTACTGGACTGAAGGTCTCAGTGTAGTCGATGTTGTGTACCTGAGAGAATCCTCTAGTGACAAGTTGAGCCTTTCTTCGATCAATACTTCCATCTATCTTGTACTTGATTTTGAACAACCATTTGACAATCAACTACATTTCTGCTAGTAGGTAATTCGACAATTGTCCAATTCTGGTTCTTAATAAGAGATGAATACTCTTTATCCATAGCTTTATTCAAGAGATTGGAATCGGGTTGACTTAGTGCCTCTTTGACAGTCGTCGGCTCTTGAACAAGGTAAGTTGTAGACTTGTCGATGTACCTGATGGGTGGTCTGTGTTCTCTTGTCGATCTTCTGGGTAATGAGCAAAGTTGATAATCTTCATCATGCTATAGTGGCTGAACTGCAACATCATCTTCTTCGGATCACTTCTGATAAGCTTTTCATCAGGAGTAGACGAGCTAGGACCTTCAGTAGGAATAGTCAACTTTGAAACTTGAAAGTTCGATAATTCCAGAGAGTCTGATAGTTTGGCTATATGAGCTTTTCCCTTACCTTTGAGGTCAATAAATTGATATTCGATGAAGATGACATCTCGACTGGTGAACATCTTTGACTCAACATGATCATACAGCTTATAAGCTTTATCCAAAGTAGTGTAGCTGATGAAAATAGACTTGATACTTTGAAATTGAGCTTCTTCCTGAGATCATGCGGAATTTGTGCATAAGTGATACATCCAAAAACTCGTAAGTTCAATAAAAAAAGTTTGGAGCCTGTCCAAACTTCATGTGGTGTTTTGTCTGATAGACCTTTAGTAGGACATCTGTTTTGAATATAAGCTGCAGTGGAAACAACTAGAGCCCAAAAGGACTTCAAAAGTGTCGCATGTGCTAGCATGTACTTTGTTGATTCGATTAAGGTTCTGTTATTTCTCTCAACAACACCATTTGACTGAGGCGAATAAGAGGTAATGTATTATTGTTAAGGCAATACTCCTTGAATTTGGTAGAGATATATTCTCCCCCGTTGTTGAACCTCAGTGCTTTAATTCTTTTACCAGTTTGATTTTCTACATGCTCTTTGAATTGTCGAAATATTTTGAAAGCCTTCGATTTCTGCTTAATGAAATAAGCAACTGTTCTTCTTGAATATTCGTCAATAAAGGTAATAAAATACTTTGCATCAAGCAATGGCGGAGTTTGCATTGGACCACATATATTTGAATTAACAACATCTAACAAATCTTTTGCTGCATGCCTATGACTCGATCTGAAGAGAATCCTAGTATGCTTTTCAAAGATGCAGCTATGACAGACAGGGAGGTCGACTTTGTCGGTCGGATAGTCAAGATCAAGTGCTAAGGATTGTTTAGACATGTATGAAACAGATGTATGATTCAGGTGTCCTAAACTTTGATGCCATAATAATGTTTTATTGACAAGAACAAAGGTTTTCAAGGCTTGACTAGTGTTAGAATAACAATGTGCCAATCTATATAAGTATCTATGCCTCTTGCCGAGTGAAAGGATCTTATTTGTCCTATCAATAATTCGGCATCGATCAGACTCAAACTTTACCTTATGACTTAAATCAATGATTCTACTTACAGAAAACAGATTCATTGAGAGTTTAGGAACATACAAAATATTTGATACTAGTTTGAATTAATCATGCTAGAATTTCAACCTTACAATGCCTTCACCTTCGATAGTATGAGTGCTACCATCACCAACATGAACGCATCTTTTTGTACTGAAAGGCATATAGGAGTGAAAATGCTCACGATGACTGGTCATATGTTGAGTAGCTCCAAAATCCAAAAACCAAGAATTATCCGATAGTGCCTTTTGGTCTTTGACCATAAACGCTCTTTCATTCATGTCGATGTCCGAAGATGTTGTGACTGCATTCACTTGCTGATCTGGTTGTTTGCTAGCATTCTTTGCTTTTAATACCCTGCAATCCTGGATATCATGATTAGTGTGCTTAAAATACTTATAGAACATCTTCTTCTTCGATTGTGAATTTGATAATTGTTCTTGACTTTGTGTCGGTTTCTGATTTGATGCAGACTGCTTAGAGCTTTTTTGCTTCTACCGTTTTGAGCCTTTGACATATAGAGCATGAGATGATGAAGTCGACAAAGAGTCTTGACTTCTTCGATTGTCTTCTTGCAGCAACATTGTTATGTCCGTATCCATTCTGGACGTGGCCATTACAAGTAATTAATAATCATATGAGGGCCCAGACCTATAATTGGACATAGGAGCTATTGCATGGTGAATGACTACTTTAATACAAGAATAGGAGGTCAATAGATTAATATAGGATGCATGGGGATCCTAAGGAGAATATTTTCTCCTCTTAGAGAGAATACATACCATGGAAACTTGCCCATCTCCTATTGGAATTTCAGATTCTTGAGCCATGTTCCCTCTCCTCTCTTGTATTCATTCATTGTGGCCTGGGGTGAAGGGTTAGGATATTGACTAGCCTCTTCATATTGGCTGGGTGGTTTATGCTCCACATGTGTCCTTTTGGTTTGCATGTGACAAGAGTCTTGAAGATCTTCACTTGGCAATCGTTATAGTGGTATCAGAGCTTGGATCACATCAACCAGGAGGTGGGGCTTGAGGATCTTGGATTTTTGCAGTTCTTTTGGTGTATCTCTTTGCTTATTCTTATAGGTGGTGGAATTCATATCCAAGTAGGTGGCTTCTCAGATCCTTGGTGTACTTTCAGCCTAAAGATCATAATTGTGGATGTCCTCCATGAATTTTGATGGAAATCATAGGATTTTTGATGGTTTTAGTGAATTTTTCACCTAGAATTCATGGTTTTTGCTTGAGATTGATTATAGGTACTGATGTAGTACATTTTCTAGATTCTACTTGCCATTTTATAGTCATTAATGATTGGATCTAATGATTGCATGATGTTTGAATAGTCAAAAGGATGATTAGATAGTGATTTTGGACCAAAAATTGGGGTTTGGACTAGAAGTGGGCTATAGAATCTATATTTGACTAAAATCAGAACTTTTAGTGCTTTCATGTAATGGATTTACAGGTATTAGGATTAGATTACACTTATTTGTGGACTTATCCCACAAATTTTGGTTTGAATTGGTCAAATTTGGTCATAAAACATAGTTTCTTGATGATTTTTGGAATAATTTTGTGGTAGATCTCAAAATTCTTAGCCATTAGTTGGTAAGCACATTTTAAAAGGTGTAATTAAGCTGTCCTAGGGTTGTCATGGAGTTTTGTTATAATTGGACACCATTAGGGAGCTCAAAACATCAAAAAATAGTGTATTTCTGGTGATTTTTGGGCATGAAAACCTTTCAAATGGGGGTCTAAACCTGATGTTTCTCATTAAAAGCTTAATATATGATGTATTTCCTCTTATTTGATCCATCATGTATCCAATTTGGATAGATGTGTATTAGACACCATCATGTTGAAGTTTTGCTTGTTGAAGGAGGCCAAAAATGCATTTTTTGCATGATCTGAGCTTATGATTGTTTGCTGGACCTATTAGAAGCTTCTATGTCTCTCTAATAAACCTTAGTAGAGTGCTTGTAACCTCTGATTGGATGCTTATTGGGCTGTAGTTGAGGTTTTGATGATACCACCTTCCCAAAGTGCGCCCTACTACTTGAATTTTGGCCATTTACTGCTCACATGTGTGAAGCCTAGGTGGTAGGGTGATGTGACAAGTGCCTTGTAGACCACTCTCCCTTTGTACTGTGCTTCACAACGAACAATTTGGTGTGATGTAGAGAAAGTTATGGCCATTTGAAGTTTGGCAATTTTTGAACAAAAATTTGCAAAATTTTGGAAGTGTTATGATGCATGCATGCTTGTAATTCAGTGTAGTGCTTGTCTGTTGATGGAAATGTATGGATAGACCTGTATGCATGCTTGGATGCATGTTGCATGCGTAATCAGTAGTTTGATCAGTAGATTTCTTTCATGAAGCTATTTTAGGTAATTCTGTTACGAGCTCGTAACCAGTGCCGAACCCTAGAGAACACAGATAGGTCAGATACCACAGTCAGGGTTGTGTCCAGCGTACATGACCAACAGGGCAAGACAGTGTGAGTAGTGTGCCCCAGCACGGTCCATAGCCATGGCGGGCCTAACACAACCTAGGGACCCTGTCAGCAGGATAGGGCCCCCAGTTGGGTCCCGACGTGCAGTCGGCCACGTCAGTGCCACGTGGCTGACACTTGGCAGTAGCATGCTACCAGTCCTCACACTGGGCTAGGAGGGGCTTACTCTATATCAGGGAGTAGGCAAGGTTGGGTGGAGGAGTTAGTGTTTGCCCTACTGTGGTGTTAGGATCTATTACACTGGTATCAGAGCCATCTCCATCCTAGGGAGTTTAGGACAGCAGTAGAGGAAAGATTTCTCAGATTCTCAGGAAAGAATTGAGGAGGAAAATCGCTGTAGGAACAGCTTTCAAATCCTTGAAATTTGCTTGGAATTTACAGTTGTTTGAGGCACAATCCCTTGTAGAAGCTCAACGCTGAAAAATCAGGGATTTACCCTTGATTTTTATGTATCAATTGTGGATTTTTGAGCACATTTTAAATAGAAAACGTGGAGCAGGTCCAGCGCTGCCAAATTGGGTGGAAACTTCGAATTTGGAGTGAAATTTTCTGGAATTTGGAATGGATCTGAGACAGAATCTTGGGTGCAGGTCCAGTGCTGAAGGTGTTGCTAGAAAATCAAATTTTGAGAGGGATTTTGGGTCTCAAAGTAAGCAAAACCAAGTAGCAACACTCCTGGTCAGGCAGCGAGGAAGGTCTTTGGCAGAAACCACAAGTTTGCAATTGTTTTTGGGTCCTAAAACGGGAATTTTGGAGCAAAAAGTATACACCTCAGACAGCGAGGGAAGGGGCCAAGACGATCGGAAGTTTGTTTCTTTTTCTTGGTACCTTGATCTCTGATTTTTCCGGACAGCAGACCTGAAAGCAGTGGAGGAAGAGCTGAAAGGGCTTTTCTTGATTCTCTCTGTGGAAGTACAGTTCTCAGAAAGAGCTAAGTTTTCTTTCCCTCCTTGTACAGTTGTAAATTAGTCTTTTAGACTTTTTTTCCTTCAGAAGTTAAGGTAGCTCTCTTTCAGTTCCGAAGATGACCACTCCTCAGGGACCTGATCAACCCCCGGAGAGAGGCTTCGACGAACTTGAAACAGAAGCCTTGGCTTACAGAAAAGGGAAGGAATTCATGGAAGTAGAAGAACAGGAACAGTTCGCCGAAGAACTCGACGAACTGGTTACCAAGGAGCAGTTCCTCCAATTGGTAACAGAAGTGGATGAACTGAAGTTGGCATTAGCCAATTTCAAGTCCAGTGTGGACGACTCGTTCGCTGAACTCAAAAACTTAATTTTGAGTTCCGCGAAAGGAAGCCTTCCCTCCACTTCTCAGTTATCCCCTTCTCCACTTCCATCAGTTTCGGGTGAGACTTTACGGTCTCACCCCAGTGTTTTTAAAGATTTAAAGCCTCCTACTTTTAATGGGGAAGAGAAGGATAGAAATGCAGATATTCTACAAACCTTCCTCAGCAAATGGAAGAACATTCATGCTCTTAAACAGACCCCTGACCATTTGCAAGCAATTGAGGCCAGTCTTTCTTTAGGGCCTATGGCCTATAAGTGGTGGTTAAATCTCCAGGAGACTGGGCAGACTCTCCGGTCATGGAAAGCTTTTGAAGAAGCTTTCCTAAGAGAATTTCTACCAGAAAATGAACTGGATAGAGCCTGGGAAGCCTGGGAAAGAACAGTAATGGATAAATCCCTCATCCAATATATCTCGCAGTATCGAGAAGCAATTTTAAAGATTAAAAATATGGATGACTATCAGAAAATCAGGGGATTTGTCCGTGGCCTCAAAGATGAATATAAAGTAGAGGTCCAGAGAAACTCGCCTACTACCCTTGAGCAAGCTCTCAGATATGCTCAAATCTATGATGATTCAGTGGGTAGGAAGAGAGCGAGACAACAACCACTTTCTGAGCAGCTTCCTCAGAAAGACTTTCAATTTAAAAAGAAATTTTTAAAAAGAAAGAAAGAAGATAAATTTAAAGGTGAAGCTCCTCAGAAATGCCCTTCACTCATACAGCCCTTAAAACCAGATGATTTTGAGAAAGCCAAACAAGAACGTTTGTGCTTTGTGTGTATGGGCAAGGGACACACAGTCAGACAGTGTCCCAAGGGGCCTTTCACTAAAAAAGATAAAAAACAAGTTCATCTTGTTCAGACTGTATGTTTTCCCAGTAACTCAGCAGCTTCCGAGATCAAAGTGTATCATGAAGATCATGAACACTGTTGCCAGCTCACCTCTGCAATGCTAGCGAGACCCTTCAGCTTTGGGCCGCATGACCTAGTACGTATGCATGGGAAAGTTGGGAACCAGTCAGTAAGAGTCATGGTTGATGATGGGGCAACCCATAATTTCATCAACCACACCCTGGTTAAAAAGCTTAAACTACCAGAAGTACCTAGTCAGCATAGGTACATAGTTTCATTAGCTAAGGGTGAAGATAAAAAAATATGGGAAACTATGGTAAGTAAGTTAAATCTTGGTATTCAGGGGTACCAAGATGAAATAAACTTTCAGATAATGCACCTGGATCGAACAGACATTGTTCTCGGGAGAGATTGGCTCTACAGTTTAGGACCTTCCCTCCACAGAAACTATCAGGAGAACACCCTCAGCTTTCAGCATAAAGGCCGAGAGATCCAGTTGCATGGGGAGCATGATGTCCCCAACAGCCCTATGGTCTGCAGTTCAGAACTCTGTCAGCTAATCGGAGACGAAGACCATCAGGTATTCTTATGTGACTTTCAGTTTATTCCTGAAGTTTCTATTTCCAGTTCTATTCAGCAGAAAATCAGTAAATTAGAAACTTTATTGTCTAAATTTAAAGATGTTTTTCCTGAAGATTTGCCACATGGTTTACCACCTAGCAGAGAGGTAGATCATGTAATAAACCTAGTACCAGGTACAGCACCTGTTTCTAAACCTCCGTATCGGGTCAGCCGAACAGAGGATGAAGAAATAACTAGGCAGTTAACAGACTATCTTGGGAAAGGCCAAATTCAGACCAGTAGTTCACCATGGGCCTCACCAGTCCTATTGGTGAAAAAGAAGGAGGGGTCTATGCGTCTTTGCGTAGATTACAGAGCCCTCAATAAAGTCACAATTAAGAATAAATACCCTATGCCTCGGGCAGACGAGTTGTTTGATCAACTCGACGGGGCTAAGTTTTTCAGTAAAATAGACCTTAGATCGGGATATCATCAAGTCCGTATAAAATCGGAAGATGTCTCAAAAACAGCCTTTAGGACTCGTCACGGTCATTATGAGTTTAAGGTGATGCCATTTGGGCTCACAAATGCTCCAGCTACCTTTATGACCTTGATGAACAGTGTCCTCAGACCATACTTGGGTAAGTTTGTAGTCGTATTTTTAGATGACATCCTCGTTTACAGCAAAACCAGGAAGGAGCATCTAAAACACCTCAGAAAGGTGTTTCGACTGCTCAGAAAGCATAAGCTTTATGCTAAACAATCCAAGTGTGAATTCTTCGTTGAAGAAGTAGCATATTTGGGTCACATTATCTCTTCAGATGGGATTAAGATGGACCCAAATAAGGTTAAAGCCATACTCAGTTGGCTGAGACCTCAGAATATTTTGGAACTTCAAATCTTTCTTGGTCTGGCAGGGATATTACAGACGATTTGTCAAGGAATATGCTCAAATAGCAGTCCTTATGACAAATCTCCTTAAGGGTAAGGGAAAGGAGTTCATTTGGGAGTCCGCACAACAGGAGAGCTTTGATGCTCTCAAAACAGCCTTAGCTACAGCACCAGTCTTAAAAGTCGTCGACCCCAATCAGCCGTTTGTGGTCGAAACAGATGCTAGCGACTTTGCAGTAGGCGCTGTGCTAACTCAGGGTGGACGACCAGTTGCGTTCGAGAGTAAAAAACTCGAGCCAACACAGACTAGGTATAGTGCCTATGAAAAGGAACTCTTTTCTATAGTCCATCCCCTTAAGACTTGGAGGCATTATTTGTATGGTGCCAACTTTGAGGTCCTGACAGACCATGAGAGTCTCAGATACCTTTGCAATCAACCTGAACTTAGAGGTCGGAAAGCTCGTTGGGCAGAGTTGATGCAAGAGTTTGACATGTCTATCAGATATAGGCGTGGAAAATTCAATACAGTAGCAGATGCCCTTAGCAGAATGCCTATGATAAACGAGCTGAGTTTTACTCAGATTCGTAATGAGTTACTCGAGTCCTTGAGAGAGAAATGCCAGCATGATGCATTCTTCTCTATTATCTGGAACTCGGTCCAGAACAGACAGTTACAGACTCCGAAACCAGTTCTCGGGGCTGGTGCCAGTTCATCCAAGAATACGACAGCTTCCGTTGAGGATGATGATGAGTCCGAGTATACGTCATCAGATGACGTTGAGGATTCTGAGCCTGTATTACCCAAGCAAACCCCAGTGGTTGAGGGTCAGTTGACTCAAGGATTCAAATGGAAACAGTATTCCATTCAGGATGAGTACTTGCTCTGTAGAGATAGAGTATGTGTCCCCAATTTAGAGGATTATAGGCAGCAGGTCCTATATGAATGTCATGACAATCCTAGCGCGGGACACCCAGGCATACAGAAGACCTATGAGCTTCTTCGTAGGCAATTTTTCTGGCCCAGTATGAAAAAGGACGTCCACCAGTATGTAACCAGTTGCCAGAAATGTCAAGTAAATAAAGCAGAGCGTTTAAAGGCAGGAGGGTTGTTGCATCCCTTAGAAATACCAGCTGGTAAATGGGAGAGTATCTCCATGGATTTTATAGTAGGCCTGCCTAAAACCCAAAAGGGTAATGACGCTATATGGGTCACAGTTGACCGTCTGACCAAAATGGCTCATTTTATTCCGACCAAAACAACCGTTAGAGCTCCAGAGTTAGCGAGGTTGTTTGTAGACGGGCTATTTAAATTGTACGGTCTACCTTCCGGCATAGTCAGCGACCGGGACAGTAAGTTTACTGGAAATTTTTGGAAGGCAGTATTCCATTATCTCCATACTAAACTTAATATGAGTACCACCGACCATCCACAGACGGACGGTCAAACAGAAAGGGTAAATCAAGTGCTGGAGGATATGCTTCGTGCATACGTCAGCAAGAGGCAGACTAATTGGGAGGAGTATCTCTCGATATTAGAGTTTGCTTACAACAGTACCAAACATTCAGCTACGGGATACAGCCCATTTATGCTGATGTATGGTTTTCAGCCACGCTCACCCACAGCTGTAGGGTTTAAACAAGAAAAAGTTGAAGCAGCCAGAAACTTTTTAGAAGACCTAAACCAGATGATAGAACATGCTAAGCGTAGCATTAGACAATCCCAGGATCGAGCCAGGCATTATGCAGATCCACACAGACGGGATGTGCAGTTCTCCACTGGTGAGAAAGTCTACTTGAGAGTCCCAGTTGACTCTAAAACCCTCAAATCAGGAGTGTGTGCTAAGTTGTCTCCAAGGTATTGTGGTCCCTTTACCATCAGTAGGAGACTAGGCGAGGTCACCTATGAACTAGAACTCCCACACAGCAGTAAGGTTTTTCCAGTCTTTCATGTAAGTCAGTTACGAAAAGCCTTAACCAGATCAGATAATCTGGTAGGGGACAGTGTTCTAGTTCTCCCATTGGATCCTCAACAACCTCCACATGAACCAGAGGAAATTCTAGATAGTAGAGAGACGCAAACTCGTCATACTCTATACCGAGAATATCTAGTTAAGTGGAATGATCAGCATGTTGAGAATGCCACTTGGGAAAGAGGCAGCGTCCTTCGCAAGATTTTTCCAGACTTTGTCTTAGAGGACCAAGACGGTTCTTAAGGGGGAGGGAGTGTTACGAGCTCGTAACCAGTGCCGAACCCTAGAGAACACAGATAGGTCAGATACCACAGTCAGGGTCGTGTCCAGCGTACATGACCAACAGGGCAAGACAGTGTGAGTAGTGTGCCCCAGCACGGTCCATAGCCATGGCGGGCCTAACACAGCCTAGGGACCCTGTCAGCAGGATAGGGCCCCCAGTTGGGTCCCGACGTGCAGTCGGCCACGTCAGTGCCACGTGGTCGACACTTGGCAGTAGCATGCTACCAGTCCTCACACTGGGCTAGGAGGGGCTTACTCTATATCAGGGAGTAGGCAAGGTTGGGTGGAGGAGTTAGTGTTTGCCCTACTGTGGTGTTAGGATCTATTACAGATTCTATATCAAAAAGCAAATTCTAATGGCTAGGCTATTTACGAACTTTTTTTTCGTTTTTTTGAAAAAGTCAATGCATGTCAAGTTAGATGCATGCATGATGTTTCGAAATGATTTCAATATGTGACAGTGCTTGGGAATCTGTTAAATCGATTTTCACAGTTGGTCCATTTCAAATGGATTTCAAAAATCCCAGTTTTTTGTTAATTTTTTAGACTTGGTCCAAAAGGTTGTTGTTGTTGTTTAAATCAGTCTGATATTGATTTTGACAAAATTTGCTTAAATGAGTGAAAGACCTTGTTGAGTAACTGTAGGGTCAAAGATCTCGCGTAGTAGTAGCCCTCCCACCTGTCAACAAGGGTTAGAACATTGGATAGGTGCCTAACTATGAATAGATGCTAGTTTTAGATAGTTCTCTACTTTTTCTCTAACTCTATCACCACTAAAACTGCACACCCCTAACTCTACTCCACTAAACTAACATTCATCATGATTTTGTGAAGGAGAAGAATAGAATAGAAGAGAGGAAGAGAGTAATAGAGAGAAGGTGGAGAGAGAGAGTGAGGGTGGAGGTTAGCTCAAATGCTCCTTGTGCTTGCTAATGCAAAAACTTAACTATGGAAACCAAAAACTTGCAAACTTGAGAGCAAAAGGAAAACACAATCAAGCACATTAGCAAGTAGTGAATAGCAAGTGAGGATGCTTCTCTCCAAAATTTGGTAGAGTTTCCTCCTTCTCATTAAGCATGAAAATAGAGTATATGAGGTGCCTTTCTATAAATGGGGAAGGCCCTTGTCCCAAAATACTATTGGCTAATATGTACATCTTGGACCCAACTTGATCCAAAGGTCTTAAAAAAGTATATTGGATTTTACATGATTCATGTGAGTCTCCATTTGGACCCAACTTAAAAGAGTTAACACTAAGTTTCTAACTTGACTTTGGGCCTCAAGTTTTATTTTAATTACAAAAGGCCCCAATCTATTATTCTATTTACAACTCAACTTGCGTGCTCATTGGGCCATGGGCTTATACGCGCAGAATGCCATGCCCTCACAATATATTTTATTAGCCGATATTATTTATTTACAATATGTTGGAAATATCCCCAACAGTAATATCGGCCAGTTATGAAGGTTCTAAATTTTTTCACTTACAAGTTGATGATTGGATCTTGACTAATTAGGCTAATTTTGTGTTTTAGGAAATCAATATGGGAGATGATAAAGCAAAAGCAGCTGTTGATGGTCAGGTGCCAATGCCTACCTATTTGCAAATTTGCCAATAGTTAAGCCAAGTGCTTAATGAAATAAACAACAAGAACACTTTAAGGAATCAACAAATGGAAGTACTGTTAAATCAAGTGAAAACTTTATCCGCACCAAATTTGGGTTTTCAGCCTGAACCTGTTTCGGCCAAAATCTCAATATCTACAATGTGGCAAAACATGCCCAGCTTTCCCTACATGAGAGAGACTCGAATTCCTACAGTGGAGTTGCATGGAAAGTCCACTTAACTGAACTGATTTACCTACCAGAGATCCACATGTGTAACTGCATGCATGTATGTTGCATGTACTGCATGTCAACTCATAAAACTACCTAGACATGTGTAGATCATAGAAACTACTTTGCATGTTGCATGCACTGATTGCATGTGGCTTGCATGCATACAATATGACTTTGCATGTTGTCTAAACTACTACATATCATCAAAATATGGGGTTAGAAGCGGTAGAAGTGGAATGGTGTTGGGAGGAAGTACCACCAGTGCTCGGAGGATTGGTTGGTGGTTGAGTTGTTTGCACTTGAGATGGTCTTTGGAACGACGAGCCTTGATTTTTTGTTGGAGGCTCTTGAAATCATGTCCCATCGCCACCATCTGATTCATCAAAGTGAGGTCCGGAGTCATGGAACTGAGTAGGCTCTACATGGACAGAAGGTGTCGATTGAGCGATTGCCTTCAATCTATCTTCTAGGATGGTGATATGTTTGTTAAGGGCCTCGACGGAAGTAGTGTATGATTGTTGCAGTTTGGAGTGTTGTTCCGTCGAGGCTTTTAACTTTTGGGCCAACTTCTGATATGCCATCACTGGAATTTGAGTTTCCTCAAGAATAGCTGGTGGTGCGGAATCATTGAAATCGACCAATTTCAATTGTTCCTTCATAGCGGAACGTGCTGCTCGTGCGTCAGCTAAGGCCTTGTCTCGTTCTGCTGAGAGGTTGTTGATGACGGTTTGCATATTGGATATCTTCAACTTGAGTTCATTCTGTAGGTGGGTGAGCATTTGCTACTGCTGTTGATTATAGGTGGTGAGGTTATGGATCTGTTGTTGTTGTTGAGCAAATTTAGCCACCAACCTTTCAATTTCCTGTTAAAGTTGTAAAATGACACCATTTGATTGGATATACTTTATCTGATAATACATACAAGCTATATGATCATGATATCTAGAAAATCTCATATAGCCAAGATACAATCTTTATCGAGGATCAGTTCGTTGACATCAAAGACAAGGATGTTGCTCCAAGAGAACCGTGTATAGCAAAATATACATGTCAATAATGTTGTGGAGCACAAGACAATAGCGGACGAAACCGCGTGCTCTACAAAGCTAATCCTATCTGTAAAAGAAATGAACCTATTACTGACAATACAAAAGAATCAATGCGTGAGGGCATCTACTTCATCTATCTTTGATAAGCTTCTGATGCTATTATTTTCACACACGTTGTTATCTCGCATGTACAGAATATGCAAATGGTATTCAATATATATATACACAATTTTACAGGTGTGCAGATGAAAAAAGTACAAAGTGGATGTGTTGTCTGTGGGACATCGTGGGTGGCTATTGTCGTTGTCAAATCTGTTAGCACAGTTGCATGGGATGAGCGTGAGAACGCCGCGACGTCAGCCTTTGTTGAAATGAATGTTGGTGAAGATGCAAAAAATGCGACACTCTGACAAATGCCTAAGGATTTGATTTACAGTGTCTTTGCTTTTCCATTAGGGCACCTTCTATGAAGATTATTAAAATATTATCTTCCTATCTCGATTTGGGGCCATGTCCATGGTGATTTCCACTAGAATTCATGTTGTACATAAAAGGAGTGTGAATTCAGCACATATCCTTCTAGTGTAGCTCAGATTTGAGTTAGATAGGTTCTAGTTAGATCCATCTAACTTGCTTGACTCTGGTAGAGACTCCGGTAGAACGGATTCATAAAGGCTCCCCATCGGTGTCGTACAAAGATGATGGGCTTTCCACTAAGAATATAATTGTGACCTACAGCGATGAACTTCTTCAATAATTTCTTCCGTAGATCCCGATCTTAGTAAGATGGCTCTGATACCATGATAGAATCGAAGAGATTCTCAATTCAGAGTAGACTAATCTTATTAGTACTCACACAAAAAACCAAACTCAAGTGGAAGTAGAAACTTTATTGAAGAAGAAGAGAAATTACAAGAAGCTAAGTGTGAAAAATAAAGATCCTAAGTGGATCTAAACTCCAAGATCATTGGCTTGAATGCTTGCACTCCAAACTACATAAGCTAGGAATTGGCAACACATTCTATGCTACCTAGAATGCAAAGAACTTGATCAAAAAGCATTTATCACAAATGGAAACTTCCATAAACATCAAGTGCGGCCCAAAATAGCATTATACAGTCCATAATACATCAGCCTATCACTTTTGGAAAGCACCTAAGATCATACACAATAGCTTGAAGACAATACACACAACAATGCTCTCAATGGAGGAAGAAACAATGACAATGATCTATTGATCTCAATGAAGCATACAAAAGGTTTCTCCAACCTGTTCTCCACGACTTCCCTACTATTTATGGATGAGGAAGATGACTCTCTCTCCTCTCTCTAGAAGGTACTTGACCCTAGATATTCCCTATATAGGAAAAATAGCTAAAAATGGCTTATATGACCAAAATACATCAAAATGGTCTCATTTTGAAGGGTATGAAGTTTGACACTTCATCATACTAAAAAAATACAGTAAATAAAAACATTGTGGCCTGGTTCACACGTGTGAAACTCCAGAACCAAAACTATTTACAATTTTAGCCAATTTAGGCCTCAAACTAGCTAGGAAATGTTGACAATTTTCACACTCCCTCTTCAACATTGGATGCTAGTTTCAACATAGTCTTTGAGCACATTCCAAGATTAGATCTATGCATTAAATATAGGTCCTTTCCCAATGGTTTGGTGAAGATATCAGCCACACACTCCTTTGAAGAGACATGTTGAAGCTCCACTTCTTTGGCAATGACTTGATCTCTCACAAAATGGTGAGCAATCTCAATGTGCTTGCTCCTTGCATGAAAAACAGGATTGCTTGCCAAGCTTTGGGCTGAAAGGTTATCACAAAGTATGATTGGAGTCTTCTCTGGTTCCAGCAAGTGAAGATCCAATAACATCCTCTTGATCCAAAGAATCTCCTTGGTGCATGTTGTTAATGCCTTGTACTCGGCTTCGGTGGAAGATAGAGAGATAGTTGGTTGCTTCTTTGATAGCCATGAGACCACTCCATCTCCAAGATAGATTGCAAAGGCACTTGTTGACTTCCTATCCATTTGATCACCTGCAAAATCTGAATTTGAAAATCCACAAAGGTTAGGTGTAGTACCTCCATACAAGATGCCAAAATCTCTAGATCCCGAGATGTATCTAAGTACTCTCTTTCCTAGCTTCCAATGAGCCTCACTAGGATCTTGCATAAATTGACTTAGTTTACCAACCACAAAGCTTAGATCAGGTCTTGTGATGGTTAACCATATAAGAGATCCTATTAGCTTTCTATAGAGAGTAATGTCCTTGAAGGATCTTTCATTACTTCTTGTAGTTAGCTTTACATTTGATTCCATAGGAGTAGAAACAACTTTACAATCTTCCATATGAAACCTTTTTAGAATAGAGTTAACATACTTTTCTTGACATATGAATGTAGATTTAGAAGTTCTAATAATCTCTATTCCTAAGATATAATGAAGTTTACCAAGATCTTGAATTTCAAACTCTCTTTTGAGTGCCATCTTGATTTCATCTATATCTAGATTGTTACCACCACTTAAGATAATGTCATCAACATAGATCAAAAGTAAAGTGATATCATTTTCATTCAATCTAAAGTAGAGAGAATGAACATACTCACTCATAACAAAGTTTTGAGAAAGTAAGAAGGAATTGAGCTTAGCATACCAACTCCTTGGTGCTTGCTTTAGCCCATACAAACTCTTTTGGAGATAGCACACATGATTAGGCTCATCATGTGAAACATAGCCCTCGGGTTGCTCCATGTAAATATCTTCTTCAAGATCACCATTCAAGAAGGCATTAGTAACATCCATTTGCCACATATCCCAATCATAAAGAGTTGCAAGAGAGATTAGGATTCGAATAGTTACCATCTTTGCCACGGGTGCAAAGGTCTCATCATAGTCAATACCATATTCTTGAGCATACCCCTTTGCCACCAACCTTGCCTTGTACTTGTTGATTGATCCATCTTGATTTGTCTTGATCTTGAAGATCCACTTACAACCAATTGCCTTCTTGTCCTTTGGAAGCTTTACCAACCTCCATGTGTTGCTTTTGATGAGTGCTTGATGCTCATGATCCATGGCTTGGATCCATTCCTTCTTTTGAATTGCTTCACCTACACAAGTTGGTTCATCAAAAGAGGTAAGAAAAGCAAAGTTAGAGTTGTCCACCACTTGCTTTCCTTTTTCATCATAGGTTAGCCTTGATGGCTTAGCCCTTTGCCTTTGAGTCTTCCTTGAAGTTTGCTTTGGAGTGGCATCTCCATCTTCATCCAAGACATCTTGCACATCATGATGATTAGTAGGCACATCAACATCAACATCAACAACATTGGAAACATTCTCTTCATGAAAGATGACATCCCTACTTATGACAACTTTCTTTGTAGAAGGAATGTACACTTTGTAAGCCTTGCTTACTTCACTATAGCCAACAAACACACCCTTCTTTGATGAAGGATCTTCTTTAGTTCTATCATCAAGTGTGATATTGACAAAACATGTACATCCAAAGATCCTACAATGCTTGACACTCGGCCTTCTACCATAAAGAACCTCATGAGGAGTTTTACCATCCAAGGAAGCACTTGTCCATCTATTACATAGATAGTTAGCACATGCTAAAGCTTCCCCCCAAAAAGACTTAGCAAGATTAGCATGTAGTCTCATTGCCTTGGCACATTCACAAAGGGTTCTATTCTTCCTCTCGGCCACTCCATTCTGTTGTGGAGTCCTAGGACTAGACATCTCCCTCTTAATCCCATGTACTATACAAAAGTCTTTGAACCTATTTGAGGTGTATTCCCCTCCATTATCAGATCTTAAGCATTTGATCTTTGTATTGAATTGGTTTTCCATTTCATTCTTGAACTTGACAAATGCAGCAAACACTTCATCCTTACTTTTAAGAAGATAGATCCAAGTATACCTACTAAAGTCATCAATGAAAGTTGCATACATCTTTGCCCCACCATTGCTAGTTGTACTAGAAGAATGAATATCAGAATGCACAAGTTGAAAAGCTTCTTTAGATCTAGAAGTAGATCTAGAATAAGCAAGTCTATGAGATTTGGACAAGGCACAATGTTCACAAACACTATTGTTTGCAACAAGACTTTTAGGGAGACCAAGAACAAGCTCTTTCTTTGCCATTACCTCCAAAGATTTGAAGTTGGGATGGCCCAACCTCTTGTGCCAAACTTCTTGGTTTGTCAATTGCTCCCTAGCCATACATCCTTCATGATTAGAGATCACACATGCATCAAGCTTGAAAAGTTTACCATGCCTCCTACCTTGAGCAATCAAGGATCCACATTTACTTATCAAACATGCATCTCCAATGAACTCCACATCAAGTCCTTTGTCAATCATTTGACTTACACTAAGCAAATTCTTAGTGATTGAAGGAATGTACAAAACATTTTCAAGATTTGCTTTCCTATTTGTTGAAAGGGAAATAGGAATAGTGCCTATGCCTTTGATGTCACATTGACCATCATTTGCAGTGTAGATGATGTTACCTTCTCCCTCATAAGACAATAAGGATGTAAAGTATTCCTTATGTCTTGTCATGTGAGATGAGGCTCCACTATCAATCCACCAAGGATCATTATCATCTATGTTGGCTAACAAACTTGAAGTCATAACAAGTGATTCACATGTGTTATGTTCTTCCTCATCTATTGTAAGATTTCCTTGCCTCTCTCCTTGCTCTCTTTTCTTCTTATAACATTCATTTGCAAAATGACCTTTTATCCCACAATAAAAGCACTTGAACTTTGACTTATTGTTCTTAGTAGAAGAGGAAGAGGAAGAGTGATCATCATGATCAAAGTTACCACCTTTGGACCATTTCCCTTTGCCTTTACCTTTGCCCTTGAATTTGCCTTTTGTGAAGAAAGCCTCTTCACCTCCACCTTGCAAGGATGCACCATCAAGCTTTGATTGCAACCTATGTTCTTCAGCCAATAAGATTTCTTGCAAGTCAACCACACTTGGCAAGACTCTTTGAATGGCAAAACTTTGCACAAGGTTAGCATGTTCATTTAGCAAACCATTCAACATAACTTGGACTATTTCACCATCTTTTATGTTCTCATCAATGCATGCTAAATCATCACTTAGGGACTTAACTCTCAAGATAAATGCATGAGCACTTTCACCCTCTCTTTGCCTACTAGAAAATATTTGTCTCCTTAGGGTCAATACCCTAGATGTGGACTTTGATTCAAAGAGCTTCTTTAAGGCATTCCATGCCTCACTTGCACTTTGACACTTTCCAACTTCCTTGAGAAGTTCATTTGTAACATTCATTTTAATGATATGAAGAGCCCTTTTGGCCTTCTTATCAGACCTTTGTTGCTCTTGAAGTGTGAGAGGTCTCTCTTCAATTTCTGCAACTATGTCCATGAGTTCATTCAACTCAAGTAAGGACTCCATCCTCACTTTCCAAGTAGAGTAGTTTGATGAACTCAACCTTTCACTAGACTCTAGCATGATCCCACCATTGGAAGCCATGATTCTAATGTTTCTTCAACTTTTAGGTTTTGTCCTAAAGCACTTAGCACTCACTTTTCTCTCAACAAATGATAGATAAAGAGATCTATGAATATTTAGGACCCTAAAACACTTCTATCTTGAACCTAGATGGTTTCCAAGCATAGAAAGGAAGATTGAAACACATGCAACACTTTGCACACACTAAGAATGGATTACAAAATCAAACCAACCTGAACACACTCTTGCTTAAGCTCTCAAACTTTCCAGCAAGTGACCAAATCAAGTTATGGTGTGAAGAGTTACTTGCATTCTTAGAAAATACCCAAAACTAGGATGCCAAGATTACCTAGTAATGAACAAACTTGATCAACATATGATCAACACACTAAGATATTGATTCAACCTGTAAAACCACATGTAAACCACACTTCTAAAAGTTTATAAACTCCAGCAAGTGATAAATACAAGATTTAGAGGTGAATGAATGAGCACACTTAGTGAATCACAAGACTAGCTTCACTATCTTGTCAAATCTTGGTGTTTAGATGTAGATCTAAGATCACTTCACATGAGAATGTTCCTCAACCTGTTAAGAACCTGAAAACACACTTGCATAATGGTTAACACCTTCCAGCAAATGCTCCAATCAAATTACATAAGGAGAGTTACTTACATGCTCAACAAAGTACACCAAAATTTATGCCAAAATTGATGACAATCTTTACAATATGCTCTTCACAATGGAGCTTACAATATGTTCACCCAAAAAAGGGGATCTTTCATCCAAATGGGAGCTTTTCTCAGCCTTTAGGAGAATTACAACTCACTCAAAAGAGCATTTGTCATCCACTTAAGGAGAAGTTTCATCCACTTAAGGAGAGTGTTCATCCAAGAATGGAGATTGTCAACAATAGGATTGAAAAGAACATTGTTAGTATTGAATATGCACAAGCCTCACAATCACAAATGATTAGGTGTTATGATCTGATCCAAAATAGTTTCTTTTCAGCCTCTGATCTTCAATAGACCTGAAATATGCTTTTGATCCACAAGTTCAACTCACAAAACAAAGGTTAGTAAGATTTGATCAACAAAGCAATGCAAAATCATGCTAGAACTTGATCAAACATCCAAATATCACCAAAAATGGAATACTTACTATAAATAGAAGCCAACCAGCTCTGATACCATGTGAAAAATACAGATCCTAAGTGGATCTAAACTCCAAGATCATTGGCTTGAATGCTTGCACTCCAAACTACATAAGCTAGGAATTGGCAACACATTCTATGCTACCTAGAATGCAAAGAACTTGATCAAAAAGCATTTATCACAAATGGAAACTTCCATAAACATCAAGTGCGGCCCAAAATAGCATTATACAGTCCATAATACATCAGCCTATCACTTTTGGAAAGCACCTAAGATCATACACAATAGCTTGAAGACAATACACACAACAATGCTCTCAATGGAGGAAGAAACAATGACAATGATCTATTGATCTCAATGAAGCATACAAAAGGTTTCTCCAACCTGTTCTCCATGACTTCCCTACTATTTATGGATGAGGAAGATGACTCTCTCTCCTCTCTCTAGAAGGTACTTGACCCTAGATATTCCCTATATAGGAAAAATAGCTAAAAATGGCTTATATGACCAAAATACATCAAAATGGTCTCATTTTGAAGGGTATGAAGTTTGACACTTCATCATACTGAAAAAATACAGTAAATAAAAACATTGTGGCCTGGTTCACACGTGTGAAACTCCAGAACCAAAACTATTTACAATTTTAGCCAATTTAGGCCTCAAACTAGCTAGGAAATGTTGACAATTTTCACACTAAGCTTCATAAATTGTCATGTACTTTTAGTACATCCATGCTTATCAATTCATCAGAATATCCATTGTAAGCTTTGTAGGCCCAAAAGGAGCTATTAGCCTTAAGAACAAGGCGATTCCCTCTTTAGGCCCTTCAAAATTCTCATGTACATATATTGTACTCTTCTTTCCATTGCTAATGTAATTCTATGGTGATCTCCATGTTTCTAGCTTTCTATTGATATGCTATCTTGAATGCTATGCACTTTTCTTGCTATTAGATTTACTTCTTTTGTGATTGATATTTGCTTGAGATTTGGCACATGACATTTCTTGGTATCAGAGCATAGATCCATGATTCATGATGATCCTATGTGGATTCCATTAGATTTGATAAGTTTATTGCATTTGTAGCTTTCTTTTTGCTAATTTTTTAGTTTGAAATTTTCAGGTCTGCTCAGACCAATTTTCAACATTCAATTTTGTTTTTCTATTGCTAATTTGATTTCAAGGCTTGTTAGCTTTCATTTGCACCAATTTGCAAGGCATTTGGATAAGAGATGCAAAAGTTATTGCACTTTTGGCAAAAGCTGTCAAAATAGGTGATTAGAATTCTGCTTTCACTTTGTTTAAATTTTTCAGATTTGATCTGAGTTTTAATTTCAAGTTTCTTTACATAAGATTTTAAAGCATTGTTTTAGCTTTGATCTGATCCACATGGCAGGTCATTTGGATTAGTATCCAAAAAGTTATGACAATTCTTGATTCTTAGCTCTAGTTTTGCTAGTTTTTCTTTCTTCAAAATTTTTAGACCTGTTCTATGATTAATTTGACCTATCAAATCACCTCCAATCATTGATCTGATCCTATAGGCTGATATAGCTTGTTGTAGCTTTTTAGAGGTACTGAGTTTGTTGATTTGGATCAATATTGAGGGAGTTATGATCAATTTAGTGAGAGAGAGAGAGAGAGAGAGAGAGAGAGAGAGAGAGAGAGAGAGAGAGAGAGAGAGAGAGAGAGAGAGAGAGAGAGAGAGAGAGAGAGAGAGAGAGAGAGAGAGAGAGAGAGAATCTAGAAGTTGCCTATATCTCTCAAGGCAATCTCCAATGTGCATAATATTTGTAAAGAAAATGTGTATGTATCTATGCAACACATGTATGAAATTTTAAGTTTTAAGGCTTTTGTGTATTTCATCTATCCACTTTTTCATATAGGGTTTAATGTTCTAAAAATATTATAAAGTATACTCACAATGTACTTGATTGATAAAACAAATAGGCCAGCGACTTAAGTAGTGTAACATAATAAAGATCAATTTTTTATATTTGGAAAAGGTAATAAGTAGACTATTTGTGAGGGGATATTACGTAATTAATACCATGGATGTAGTGGAACGTTCTGCTGCATATACATTCTAGACCATTTTTTTTATAATATATGTAAAGTTGAAATAAAGCCATTGAAAAATATTCAAAACTACCTTTTCCTTTCCAAGACAATTCTCTCCAGAATCCCAATGCATTGCTGCATCTAACCCTTCACCTCCTCTATCCCCTAAACCCCATTCCCAAATTGAACATGCCGTAGCTGTTGAAGCACCAACAATAACCCACAGAATCTCACCGAATGCCCCAAGGAAGGAGCATCTCATCTCCCAAGAGTTCACAAAACAATATCCACCCAAGGAGCGCGGCGGTTACATCTTGCCAAACCTTGACCACTGTAAGACTCACAAGGAAGCCGTAAAGCTCTTGGATCCACAACCTGCCTGGCGCCATCAGCTCTTCTTACAAAGCAAAACATCCATGGAATGGTATCTCGATGCACCAGCATATATACGCATCAATCCATACTATTACTCGATGGTGCATATAGAACCATTTCCTACCAAAAAGCTGAAATATAAGATTTACTGGCCCAAGCTCACAAGTTTAAAACCGACAATCCAACAGATGATATGTTACCAATTGTCATGTCCGTTCCTCACATTATCTAATATGTTTCTTTCGCAACTCATAGTTTATGTATTTTTCAATGTTTTGCCTAACTTTGTCCACAAAATGAAAGAGACACAAGTGCTCTTTTGCATTTACATAAGAGTAAGGAAAGAGTAAGAGCATATACATGGTGTAAGAGCATCAAATAGCATGAATTTTCACTTTAATTTCTACTTCCACTCAATTGACACTTATTGGCACCAAAAAGTTTGTGTGTAAAACCCATTTGTAGTTTTCTAAAGCATCGTTAAGTACACTTTGAGAGTTTACAATATAGAATTGTTTTAAAGACAAAACTAAAAGTATCACAAGTAATAATTTTTTACTCAACACATACGTTCCTATTACTCTAAACCATTTGTGTCCAAGCAAGATTCAAAATAAATAGCTATAGAGGAATTGGAAAAGAGAAAGATATATTCATTCAAAAAATTATGCTTGTAAACCATTGTTTGCTTGAGAATGGTCATTAACTAAACTTTGGGAGCTCATGATATAAAATCATTTCCAAGACAAAACTAATTAATAATAAGTTACAACTTGCTACTCTACACCACGCTTCTACTCTACACCACGCTTGCTCTTAGTCTAAAGACTTTTATCATTCACAAATCTACTTTTGATGGAAAAAAATAGTCATCACGTAGAAATTTTTCTTGTCAACGCCAACTACATCATAAAGTTTTTTGCCATGAAGAAAAAAAGCATAAAAAAACTTACATCTGACGCATGAAAAAAGGATAACACATCCCTCAAATATTGCACTCTGGATTCTATATAAGTGGCCTTCCACCTATTTGCAATCCAATGAAGCAATTCAAATTAGCACACTTAGCAAATATCATTCACAAATAAACAAGTATATAAAATTAAATTATGGTAAAGAAAAAAAATTCCATTTTATAAATTTATGTACTTGCTACATAATCATGAGATTACTTGAGAGATGGATGGACTCTTCAAAAAGCAAAATCAATTTGAAACTTTAACCAATTTTAGAAGCTGTGTTTTCTGGAAGTATGAAATAAATGCCATTTCTTCTTGAAATCTACACATAAAAACTTGAAGAAGAGCATGACCGCGATCTACATTTGGGTCCATTTTTTACTGTTCATAATTATGATATCTTGGGCCTTTGAACTGCTTGTGAGCACCCATGCTACAAGTATGCCATTTGAAATGCATCAAATGCTAGAGTTGATATTGTGAAGAGTTGATATTGCACACAACACAATGTGGTGAGAAAGGGACAATGTGACAAGAAATTCAACTTCACACAAGTAAAATAATCAATTCATTGTAGAAATCCCCAGGTGCATTTAACTTTATAAGAAACTTTGAGAAATTTGTGGGTGTCTTATCATTTTTTTTCTCACCCTCAATGAATTGCTCACCTCGTGAGTATGGAATGTATTCAATTTCAGACTCAAATGATTTCCTCTCACAATTTTGAGTTGTAACTTTCTCCCATTCCAAATTTTGTAAAGCAAAATGTGCCAGGGGGCGGTTCATGCACAACTCTAAAAGGGGGCTTTGTGGGTCCTAAATCCTGCATGCAATAATTTTGAATTGATAAATCATTCTATAAAAACACATTGTCATTCATAACTTCATGCCAAACCATCTTACCTTCACTAGGATTATCTCTCGATGCCACTTCAAGAGGCTGAAACACATCTTTATCAGAAACACAACTCCTCATCGCAATTTCTACAAGTGCAAGTGAATTGTCAATTTTCACAAGTACATCAATATTGGTCACAACAACATATGATAAATGAATACGTCTAGAATTAAGCATTTTGACATTAGGGAGATCCATCTTACCTCCATTGGGAGTATCTCTTGAGGCAACTTCATGAGGTGGAAACACGCCAACATCTTTTCAAAATAGCTACTAGTTGGAGCCTCTACAAGTGCAAGTGAATCATTGTTAAAGAGATATAGTCATACTTTATACAAAAAAATATGTACGTCAATATTGGTCACAACAACATATGGACAGATGCATAAGTTTAGAATTGTACATGTAGACATTAGGGAGATCCATCTCACCTCTTGTAAAAGTATCTCTCAAGGCAACTTCATGAGACAAAAACACACCAACTTCATTGTCTGATCCAACATGGTGCTTCAAAATAACTACTCGTTGTAGCTTCTACAAGTTCAAGTGAATCATGGTTAAAGAGATGTAGTCATACAAAATGCTTATAGATCCTTTTAGTTTATATAAAGAAAACATTGCTCACAACAATGTATGGAAAGATGCGCAAGTTCATGATCATACAATTTTACCTCCACCAAGAGTAGCTCTCAAGGCAACTTCATGAGGCATAAACATGCCAACATCATAATAGCTCCTATTGTAGCCTCTACAAGTGCAAGTGAATCATGGGTTAAAAAGATACAAGTGCAAGTAAGTCATAGTTAAAAAGAAACAATCATACATAATCCTTACAGATCACGGACATATACAAAAAAGAAATGTACATCAATCTTGGTCAGAATAGTTCATGGACAAAAGTTACTGGTTCGATCATACATAGGCATTTTAGACATATACGTGAAGGATTAAAACCAATTGTTTTTGTGGTTTTATTTTTATTTAAGCCTCGTATTGGTTATAATGGTTAGAATCAAAATAAACTTGGGCAAAAACCATATGGAATTCTTACAAAAAGATTATGTATAGGAGCAGAAAAAGAAGTAGAAACAATATTTATAGATTCCTCTGTTATTTTGTCGAGCTCCTCTTGGGTAATCAACACTTTTGGTGAAGGAACTTGCTGAGGATCTGGACGAATAACAGGAGGAAGGAGTGAAGATTCTCAATCTGAATCAGATTCTCCAGCATCTGACTCAGAGCTCAGGACGATCCGAGGTCGTATCCTCAAAAAACTGGGACAAAAATTCTTCTACAGCACCCTGTAAGACCTGCATAGCTGTCACGGCAAAAGAACATCTAGCCCAAGTGACAGAGTGAGATTCCGTATAAATCGGTCGAAAGGAGCTCTAGGGATCAACATTTCAGTTGATCTCTGGAGTTTTCTAATCTCCCTCAGCCAGACCTGCTTCCTGCCATGTCTACAACTAGTGCCAGGGGGAACACGGACATGGGATGGTTGTACAATTGTTATGGCACAGGCAGTGGATTTGGTCCTGGTCATCATTCTCAGAAAAAAAAAAAATTAACAAAAAAAAGTTTGAACAAAAGCAAAGGAGATGAAAACAAAAAAATTTGCCATAAAAGGGTGCTTGAGATGGATACCATATCTGAATATCGGTTTTGAGTGCAAGATATACACAGAATATTTTAAGAAACGAGATGCGCGTTCGAAAGCGATATTGGACTAACAACGGTATCGGTCTCAAGCGCACTATGAGAAGGCAGACGATTAAACGGTGAAAGGGCACGCTTGAGAGCGATATTGGTTCTGCGAAAAAAAATGAAAATTCCGAGCACTTATATATACGAAATTTTTGCATGTGTGAAAAGACGGCTGAAGACACGTGTCGTCAGCTAATTGGTCCACGTGGAACGTCCGTACTGACAATGATGACTCAATAATGAGGCCACGTGGGTTGGGACACATGCACGAATCCCTTTTTGACTCATGTCATTCTCGCACGTGACAGATGTCAGATTAATCATTCTCTGTATGGTGTATTAATTTTGACCAATCATACATCGACATGTGTTCCTTCGTAACTCCTCCACATGTGCAAATTTTTTTTTTTAATAGGTTATTTTTGGCTCGGATTTTCACGCAAATTTACGATTTCTTGGCTGGATATCGATTTTGAGCGTGCCATTTGCACTGATTACCCTCCGTTGACTAACTTGCGCCTGAAACTGATACTGCCTCGTCCGGTATCGCATTCAAGCTCGTCTTGCATCTCCTTTCTTTTGTGCTCTTTGTTTATGCGCTCAGATCCGATACTCTAATTTCTAATATCTCTTTCAAGCGCACATTGCCTTGAGGTGCTTGCCTGACCTGCAATTTGCGCTTGGGAGCGATATTTGGAGTTTTACATCTATTGTTTTTGTCTAAAATGTCTAATTTTGATTCTAGTTTGTTTTTTTTATTCAAAAATTTGGTATTACTGATGGTTTGGAGTATTTCAAATCTCTTTTTTCTCCTTTTCTTTTTATTCTTTCTTCTATAACCGAGGGCCCTGGTGTGGAGGCATTCTCTGAGATATATTTCAGATTTAAGCCCTGGTGTGGAGGCATTCTCTGAGATATATTTCAGATTCGAGTCCCTGCTCAGTACTCCGTTATTCAGATCTCAGAATAAGGACATGATTTATTATCAGGACCTGGTGGCACTCGACAAGCATATCTATAAAGCTAAGCTTGAAAGAATATTTACCAAGTTACATAATGATTTCAAGTCTATAGATAAGTGTCCAATTCACAATACAAAATGTAGATTTGTTGATTTTTCAGTATGCATTTGTTTTTTTTTTCTTTTGTTAAATATTTTTGACGATTTGAAGGTCGTCCCTTCCACTTTTGAAGTGGTACAAAGTCTGAAAAGTCAAAGATTGTAAATATAGATACTTTTTTTTATTGATACGAGCATTAATTTAGATGATTGTTCAGATTTTGATCCTGCTCAAAATAGGGCATCGTTTATAGGCCCTAGAAGACCCACTACCCTTTCTCCTTATGATAAATCTTTGATCACTTTGCCTACTGATAATATAGATAATAATTCTTTCTTGACAATATCGAATATATCGGATCTTTTTTATTTCACTGCAGCTGAGACTCTTTGCATTTTGAGCAAAGAGCTTGATGAATTTTCGGATATAATTGATTTTGATGCTTCTCCCTGGTGTTGACGATATACATAATGATAAGTTTTATTCAGGAAAAGATTGCTTGAAAATGGCTATGGAGGAAATGCACAACAAAGAAGATGATCTACCTTCTAAGGAGGAGTTTCTCAGAATAAAGTCAACTTGGTTTTCCACAACCACCTTTCAATGTCAATATTCACCAACAATATTGACATTGAAAGGTGGACATAATATTGATGGAGAGACAGTAATCAGGGAAGACAAAGCTGAATGCGTAAGTTTTTGTATCTTATCATGTACTAGTAGATTCGTTATGTCAGATTATATACTGGAGCTTACTTTGTTTTTTATCATTTCAAAAAACAGTTTTCCTTGATGATTTCGCAATTCGTCGAGGAGGGCAGAGATTTTTTGCTAGAGAATTTTCAAAAGATCATGCACTGGGGCACTATCTGAAGTTCTTCAAGAATAATGAGATAAGTGTTGCCCAAAAAGTTTCATCAACATGGTGAGACTATGATTATGGCAATCAAGGCACTGTCTCATTTTCTTCAAGGACATAATTTCAATAAGGTGCATAAAATAATGTGTAAAGAAAACCATTGCGATTAAAATTTTAGGATATGGACTAGTGAATTCCATGCTCAGATCATCTCATTTTGCATTGTATGCTGCTTACGTTGATCTGAGTAAGCATGAAAACTATGAGCTGTTGGATCCATACGAAAGAAGAAAATTGTTGCATGAATCTAAGTTGCAACTTTCATTGCAGAAAGTATCGGAAGCAGAGTAGATACTACTGAATTGTACTTTGTAAATATTTTTATTTAATATACAAAATTTTATTGTGTATCTACAACCTACTGGCTTGTATAAATTTGCATGCTTTTTGAAATTTTTTATAATCCATCGATTTTGTATTATGACAAATTTGGATTCTTCTGTAAAACCATTGGAAAAGTTGCAGTATATAGCTATTTTTTGTTCTAGTCCCGCCATGTTGTGTACTTTTATGAAATGCCGCTCTTGCTTGCGAATGAGATTTTTCCATTCCTTGTGATGACCATATGCTAAGACTTCCACTATTTCTTGCAAAGAATGTCGAATGATGTCGTAATATGTGCTACATGTCATAAAAACATAAGCTGAATCAGTACCAAAAGTATCTAATTTAATTGCACATATTTGTCTATCGTAGTGTAAAATCAAAATCTTACCATATAATGTGTTATATGGTCAACACCCCATGCACTTTGAACTACATCCACAAATTCACTGGTTGTTTTCTGTATCATTTGTACATCAGTATTTAAAAAGTTATTTTTTCTCAAGTATTTCACCATGTTGTCTAACCTTTTCCAAACTTCTACTTTATGTATACGAGTAGAACCTTCTTCTTCAAAATCTTGAATTGCTGCAATAATTTCTTTCCAAACCATGTATTGAACCTTGGATTGTTTGCCAGAATAATTTGATAAAAATCTTTGAGCTTTGGATCCTCCAATGCTTGGCTTGAAATATTTCATGTTTTACTTGATAGCTTGTCATCTTTTTGTATTTTAACATGACCTTTATGTAAGTCTGCTTTGGACAACACATTCTCTAATCTGAAAATAGCTTCCTTCGAAGAGGCCTATGGCTCGAAATTCCATGCAAACAAAATGTGAAGATATATTATTTTTTCTATAATACGCACCTCCGCATTCAATGTACATATATGGATATTTCGAAGAGGAATTGGTAGTACAAGTTTCCAATTAGGATCTTCTCGATCTTTTGATATTCCTGTACTCCTTGTCATGTCTTTTGTTGTTTTCATGTAGTACAAATAAGGGTGTTTAAAGTTAGCGCCATGAGATACATTGAGCATACATTTTAATGTCTTCAGATCTCCTGCTAAATGTCATTCACTGTTGAAAGTGCCAATTCTAGGAATATTGAGTGGAACTCCCTCCATGTGATTTTTTATGGTGGCAAGATATGATGTTCTATTAAATATCCATGAGAAAATGTCATGGTCTTCTTTCATTACCTATAAGAGAATACAAAAACGTGATTAGCCTCATAATATTAACACAGAGAAGATTTCCCAAATGAAATCCATATTCAAATGATTATCCCTATTTATTATGCTAAGAAACTACTATACCTGCTGCCAACCACCAGATATCATTTTCAGATTGAACACTGAAATTGAGGCCTTCTGATTCTTCTTAATTTAAAAGTGCTTCGTTCATGATCGTGAGACGGACTCTTTCCATTTTTTGTCTTTTTATAATTTCAGACTCATCTAACTTGAGAACAACTATCAACTTGTTATTGACATTTTCATTTGTAATACCGTAAAAATTTATGATGAATGTTAATAACTGATTAATGTCAATAAATAAGTTGTTGGAATTGTTATAAGCTAGACTTTAATACACTTTATTGATATGAGATGGATTACCAACTATTGTCTGCATACCTTAACATGTTTTTTTTCTTTAAAGATGAAATGGTCATGAGATTGGAAAATTTTTAATATTTACCTGTGCAAATGCCTCCTTTATTATCTTAAACATTGTTACATATGCTTCCCTACTGATGCTAGAAAAGTCACATGCCCCTTGAAGCAATGTAGTGTCTAATATTGTTCCAATTTCATCCATAATGCTATCAGTAACTGAAGCCTTAATCTTTTTCATTTTGTTATTGTTTAACATTGATTTCATAGATTTAGAAGTCAAGATAGAGCCTAGTGAGTTTTCAATTGAAATCTTATCAGCCAAATGGTCTTCAACAACCAATACTGATCTGCATTGCAAACATAATATTCATGAAAATGTCAATAGAAATTAGGACACTCATAGTATTCACAGTAGTATATAATAAGCAAATCAACAGAAAGTTGAAATGAATAAATAACAAAATTAGTGATTATGAATGAATCAAAAAGTTCAAGCAATATATAATACCAAATAAGCTATAACCTACTTGAATGTACGGATTCGTCTTTGTTTATGACCTTCTCTGGATGATAGATCACATATATCCTTGTTTACCAGTCTTTTTCTCTTGTTGCTTTGGACCTTTCTGTTGAGCACATCCATATCTTTAACAAAAGACATATATGAGATACGCATGGATTAAAATGCAGTTTTTATCTCATCATTACTAGTTGTATAATGATGCAAAGAAGATTTCAACCTTTGGATCTCCTTCTTGAGCATCTTCATCCAAATAAGCTTTCAACTTTGTAGATTTTTCTTCACACTCCTTTGATATTTTCCTTGATTCCTCTTCCAAATAATGTATTCTTTGCATTGAATGTGCATTTCTATAGAGCATCAAATTCTCACAGTAATTCAAAAGGCCATTCTTACCATGACACATATAGATTATTAACTGACTCACCGAATGAAAATCTGGATGTTGCAATGAACATGAATCAATAGGATACAATGTTCTCGATGACCATAAATCTACATGCTTTAACTTTTCCTCCCTATATCAGACCATATTAGAAGTTGCCAATTTGGGTTGCTTTGAATTTCTTGTCCTGAGCAGAGCATATTCTGGTGACAGATCCACATGAAAATGATAAAGCTTTGTCATCAGTACAGTAGTATAGTAACAAACAATACAATGACAAATCTGGAGATGGCGCTAACGAATCTGCAGGAGATAGACATGGTGCTAAACACTTGTTTTTGACCCTGGAGATAGAGATGGCGTAGGCTTCGTTTCAAAAATGTCACTCCTAATTCAAATTTTTGAGTGTTCCCAACTATTGGGAGGGAATATTTCAGCATTTTGAAAATTATATTATAACTATGGTTAAGCATCAGTGAAGTTTGATGTGACTAAACTAAGGTGCATTCATTTACATGGAAAGTAGTGCGAGCAGATGCATAAAGAAGTTAGAAAATGATATTATAATTAC
The DNA here is from genome assembly GCA_029204225.1 of Diphasiastrum complanatum. Lineage (NCBI taxonomy): Eukaryota > Viridiplantae > Streptophyta > Lycopodiopsida > Lycopodiales > Lycopodiaceae > Diphasiastrum > Diphasiastrum complanatum. The sequence continues at coordinate 101,256,740 of CM055092.1, read as the reverse complement.
TTTATAGCTATTTTTCTCTCTCCTACATGTCATTTCTTATAAGGCCCTGTTTGGGCCCATATTTTCTCTAATGTAAGTTTTGGCCTCAATATGCCGAATATGGAAATATAGCAAAATATGATGAAACTAGTTGAATCTTTCACACTCCCTCTTTAACTAGTTTTAGCATAGACTTTGATAGCACTCCAAGTGAAGTCCTATGCTTCATGAACAAGTCTTTTCCCAATGCTTTGGTGAAGATATCAGCTACACATCTCTTGAAGACACATGTTGAAGCTCCACCTCCTTTGCAATGACTTGCTCCCTCACAAAGTGATATTGTATCTCAATATGCTTGCTCCTAGCATAGTTTTTGACAATAGAACTTTGATCCATCATGAGAATGATCTTCTTTCTAAGAATAGATCTCCTTTCAATGATTATGTAATGCTCAAAATAGAAACAACCATAATTGATATAGAGAATAGTGTCCACTTGGGATGCTTCACTATTTCTTACATCAATTTTACATGTAAAAATGTGACTAAAACATGAAGAATCAAATAGAATGTAAATGAAATGATTCCACCATGCTTCCAACTCTGAACTCTCTGAAAAAATACAGCAAACAAACAATAAATGTGAGTGATCAACTTTTGCTTGCATGTCTCCTCCTTCTTTGTCCTTTGTTGCCATGTATCCACCATGATACTCCATGAATGAGCCTCCATCTCCATCTTGCCTCAAGATACCACCATATTTTGATGACTTGACCATGAATGAGTGACATAATGAACCTCCAATAGCTTCATTTCCATCAGCAAAACCAGCCAAGAATTCTAGTACAAATCCAACATCAAAACAATGCTCACCAATGTAACTAGTTTTACCATATCTTGACAATTTGCACACATCCACATGAAAATGCTCAAACATGAGATAGAACAAGTGAAGTAGACTTGAACAACACTTCCTTTCTGCTCCTTTGACCTTACTTGAGTCTTCAATAAGCTGCAAAAATAGATCCATAACATCTTTGCCAATTAGCTCTCCTTTGATGCTCTTGACTAGCTCCAAATTGCCAACCTCCCTTTTGACTAGTTGAAGCACTTTGAGATCAACCTCTTGATCTTCAACTTGACCATCAAAGTCATTGAACAAACTTTGTTTTCCATATCCATTACTTGATTTTACAGCAATATAACATCCATCCACTCGCATAGCTTCAGGTACACAAGAAGATCCTCCAGGATATTCCACTCTTCATAAGAGCTTGATACTCAAGATTCATTGCTTGGATCCACTCCTCTTCTTTCCTTGATTGATCTACACTTGTAGGCTCATCCAAAGAGGTTAGGAAAGCAACATAATTTCCAGAAACTACTTGCTTACTCTTTTGATCATATGTGAGCCTTGAAGGTACTTGTCTTTCTGTTGATGTTCTCCTTGGCTTTTGACTTGATGAAGGTCCATCATCATCACCATTCAAAGTAGGATCCTTCTCATCAACATCAAGAATGTTAGATCCATCCACACTACCATCAATCATGCTTGAAGACACTTTTGGAATGTTCCCCTCATCAAAAATGACATCTCTGCCAACAATCACTTTGTTAGTAGAAGGAATGTAAACCTTGTAGGCTTTACTCACCTCACTATATCCAATAAAAATACCTCTCCTTGAAGATGGATCCTCCTTGGTCCTATCATCAAGAGTAATGTTGACATAGCATGTGCATCCAAAGGTTCTTAGAAAGTTGACACTCGGCCTCCTCTTGAATACATCTCAAAAGGTGTCCTTCCATCCAAAATAGCACTCAGCCACCTATTGCACAAGAAATTGGCACACAGCAAAGCTTGATCCCAAACTGGTTTGTCAAGATTAGCACTTAACCTCATAGCTATAGCACTTTCACATAAAGTCCTATTCTTCCTATCAGCCACTCCATTTTATTGTGGGGTCCTTGATGTTGTATAGTCCCTCTTGATCCCATGCTCATCACAAAAGGCCTTGAACTTGTTAGATATGTACTCACCACCATTGTCACCCCTCAAGCACTTGATCTTTGAAAATTGGTTGTCCCTTGCATTTTTGAACTTGATAAAGGCATCATACACTTCATCCTTGCTCTTTAGTAGATAGATCAAACAAAATCTACTAAAATCATCAATGAATGTTACATACATCTTAGCTCCACTATTGCTAATTGTAGTAAATCCATGAATATCTAAATGTACAAGTTGAAAAGACTTTGTAGATCTAGAAATAGATCTAGTATAAGATAGTCTATGTGACTTAGACAAAGCACAAGACTCACAAACAGTTCAATGGAAGATCACACAGACAATGATAATTCCTGGTAACATGAAGGAAACTTAAGGAGGAACTTTCTCAGTTTTTAGTTCTGAGGACAGAACTTGAATAAGGGAGGAAGAATGTCATGCCCATGACTGGTCTCGGGTAGCGTGTCCACGCTAGGGACCGGTAGACCAACAACCTGTAAGTTAATTGTGACTATAAGGGAATTGGGGCCCTTATGTGTACATGGTCATAATTAATGGTTGTAGGCCCTTATGTGTACATGGTCATAATTAATGGTTGGCCTAAACACTTGATGGTGGATTTGTATGGGTCTATCAGTGAGTCATTTGGAAATTGGATTACGTGGCCTAGATAGGCTGCAAAGGTGTCCAGTGAGGTGTCACAGTGCACTACTAGCGGTGCATGGACCTTGGAGGGTATAAGTATACCTATTGGGCTCTTGACATCACTTAAGGAACTTGGAAGACCAATCACAACCTTCTTCCTTGCCATTATCTCCAATGACTTGAAGTTGAGGTGTCCCATCCTTTTCTGCCAAACCTCTTGAATAGAAATTTGCTCCCTTGCAACACATCCAACTTGGTTAGCAATAACACAAGCACCTAGTTTGAATAACTTTCCTTGCCTTTTACCGTTTCCAACCAAGACATCCTTCCTTTTGATCAAACAAGCATCTCCGTCAAACTCCACCTTGAGGCCTTTACTTAGCATTTGGCTCACACTAAGCAAATTCTTGGTAATAGATGGATTAAACAAGACATCCTCCAAATGAATATTCCTATTTGTAGAGAGAGAAACAGGAATTGTGCCAATCCCTTTGATTGCACGCTCACCATCATTGGCCGTGTAGATCACCCTCTTGTCATTTCCATATCTCAACAAAGAAGTGAAGTACTCTTTGTGAAAGGTCATGTGTGAACTTGCTCCACTATCAATCCACCAAGGATCTAGATCTCCATCATTAGCAAGCATACATGAAGACATCACAAAAGCATCATCATTTGCATCTTGAACATCCAAACCATCCTCATCAAGAGTAAGATTACCTTGTTTGTCTCCTTGATCTCTCTCTTCTTTTAGCACTCACTTGCAAAGTGTCCTTTGATGCCACAATAGAAGCACTTGAGCTTTGATCTATCCTTCTTTTTGCCACTTGAAGAAGCATCCACTTGATCTTGCCCTTTAGACCACTTACTTTTGGTTTTGCCTTTGAATTTTCCCTTTGTGAACATAGCATCCTCTTGAAGTGTCGATGTAGATCCACCTCTTGCTTGAAGCCTATATTCCTCATTGATCAAGATCTCTTGAAGATCCATCAAACTTGGAAAAGTATTTTGAATAGCAATACTTTGAACAATGTTAGCATGAGCATCCAACAAGCCATTAAGAATTACTTGAATAAGCTCTCCTTCCTTAATGCTTTCATCAATGCAAGCCAACTCATCATTCAATGCTTTCATTCTCAAAACAAAAGTACTTGGACTTTCTTCATTCTTTTGCAAACAAGAAAATTTTCTCCTTCTTAGAGTCAACACTCTAGAAGTAGACTTGGATTCATAAAGCTTCTTCAATGAATTCCAAGCTTCCAAAGATGATGTGCACTCACCAACTTCCTTGAGAAGTTCATTGGTAACATTCATCTTTATCATGTATAGAGCCTTCTTGGCCCTCTTGTCATACCTCAATTGATCTTGTTGTGTTGTTGGTCTCTCCTCCAAACCTACAACAATATCCAAAACATCATTCATCTCAAGAAGTGACTCCATCCTCACTTTCCACAATGAATAGTTACTTGAGGTAAGCCTATCATTGGCTTCCAACATGACTCCAATTGAGGTTGCCATGTAGCAATGACCTGATCTTCTCTTTCAACCTGTTTCAATACACAAAGCACTCCTTTGAACAGCAACTTATGATTTCAAAATAAATCACCAAGATTTGAAACTATCTCAAAAATTCTCTTCTAGCACTTATACCAAGCAAATCAACACATAGAATCATGAAATTTTGATCAACCTATGATCTATTCTCAATATAATGACTTTTGCAACTTCCTAAGATTGAAACACACTCAAATGAAGTCCAGCAACCTCACTATCTAGAGATCCAATGAAAATTAGGGTTTTGACAAAATCACAAAAAATGACTATTGCAATTCTACATGCAAATGCTGAAAATTTGATATGCAATCTATTAGCCACCACTTAGGCTGATCCAATGATCCAAAAATTGGCTAAATACAGTATGTGAATTAAAAAATTAGAATTGATCAAGTTTTTAAACCTATATAGGGTTTTGATCTACAAAAGATCCAATCTACGTCAGGAATTATTCTGATTCCCTTATACCGGACATGGACATAACATCCTTTCCCCCTTGAACCACTTCTATCTCTAGAAGTGAAACCTAGGAAAGTTCTTTATTATGCTTTCGACCCACTCCCATAAATCATCATCCTCAGTCCGTCTCTTCCACCTAATCAAGCACTCAAAGATAGAATGATTTCCCAATTGTTTTTTATCTCTGGTTCTGAGTACATTTTCAGGTTTCAAAGGAACATTAAGTGATAAGTCCTCCAAATGGATAAGCTCTTCCTCTAAACCAGCTACATTACCTTCATGTAAACTTAATTTTAAACGGCCTACGTGAAACACAAGGTGAGCTGTAGACTTGTTCTGAAGATCTAGTTCGTAAGCTAAAGAACCAATTTTCTTTATAATCCAAAATGGCTCACAATATCTAGTAGATAATTTATAATCCTTTCCCGTATGCATAGTCTTAAAATCCTTAGATATTCTAAGATATATCCAGTCATCAACTTCAAAATCTCTGCGAGGCCTCTTAAGATTGGCATAGTGCTTAGCTCTAGCCTGAGCACTCCAGATACAATCACGGGCCATATGCAACATATCATGCATATCATGCAAGAAATTTGGGACTTTATGGATCTTAACAGACTTCGTCTCCACATTTATCGGATATCTAGGTTGAAAATCATACATTAGCATAAACAGACTATAACTAGTAGTAGAATGTTTCCTACTGTTATAAGAAAATTCAATCAAAGAAACATAATCTTTCCACTGAGATTGTATATGAGACACGTATGTCCTAAACATATCCTCCATAGTCTGATTAGTTCTCTCAGTCTAGCCATCTGATTCAGGATGATCAAAAAAACTGAAACTAAGCGAGATTTCTAGCTTATGGAATATAGTTGACCAAAAGTGACCTGTAAATTTAGGATCTCTATCACTAACTATATCACTTGGCAGTCCATAAAGCCTAAAAACTCTTTTCACAAAGATCTGGGCTAAATTCGAAGCCTTAGCAGTTGACTTGACTAGTATAGAAGTAGCTAACTTTGTCAACCTATCTACCACAACTCAAATAGAATCATTTTGGCATTGGATCTTTGGAAGTCCAATCACAAAATCCATAGATATACTTTCCCATCACTTCCGAGAGATATCAAGGGGATGTAACAACCCTCCAATCTTCAAGCGTTCAACTTTGGCTAACTGAGAAGGTCTACATTTAACCACATAAGACTTGACAAATGGCTTGAGTTTTGGCCAATAAAACTCTCTTCTGACCAAGTCTAAAGTCCTGCATATACCTACATATCGGATTTCATGATCAAATTTTTGCATAAGCTCAGCCCAGTGAGCTTTACGACCCTTAGATCATTCTGATTACAAAAGTACTTTAGAGGATGCTGTATACACTATAAACTGACTACCGTAAAGGTAATGCCTCCAAGGTTTAAGTGCATGTATCACAGCAAATAACTCTTTCTCCTGAGTTGTATAATGCAACTGAGGCCCCGTGAGTTTCTTGCTTTCAAACGCTATCAGCCTATCGGCCTATCGTCCTGTACAAGAACTATTCCTATCGACGAATCACTTATGTCAATTCGCATGACGTAAGATACAACAGGAGCTGAAGCAACCATTGCTTGAGTTTCTCAAAACATTGATTCAATTCATCATTCCACTCAATAGGCTCACTAGTTTACCTCTCTTTTTCTTTTTATTAACTCTGTCTTTAGTCAAATTATTTAAAGGTGCTGCCAATTTTGCATAATCTTCAATTGACTTACGAAAGAAAATTGTAAAACCGAGAAAAGATTTAACTTCTCTAACCGTCTTTGGTATCGGCCACTCAAGCATTGTCTTGACCTTACTCTCGTCAATCTCCAACCCACTATGGGTGATCTTATGACCGAGGTACAATAACTCATGCTTAAAGAACTCACATTTAGATTCCTTAGCATACAGCTTCTCATCATCTGTTGAAATGTAGCAGGTGCATTCGTCAACCCAAAAGAAAGCACGAGAAATTCATAATGACCAAATCTCATTCAAAAATCAGCCTTTTGCACATCATTCAAATGAATTCTAATTTGATGATATCCGGTTTTAAGATCTATCATTGTGAAGTATGTAACTCCACCTAATCGATCTACCAGAGTTAAGAATCTTTGACAGTTCACAACTACTTAGATGCATTTTAGATAAATCCAAAATTTGCATAGCAAATGAAGAATAAGCTTCATACTACGAATCAAAAATCTCCATTACATTAGCAAATGAACTCATCCCAGATGGATGTACATATTTGTCTCCAAACAATGTAGCTATTTCTTTATCCTCCTGAAAAGAGAGAACATGCTTCTCAAAATCTATCTCAGGATGCTTATTAAATAACTACTCGTATCCTAGAATTATGTCCGTACGTGCTAAATCTAAAACCTGAAAATCTATTAACTCTCTATAATCTTGGATCCAAACTGGGAGTCTTGGAACTTTAACATCTCACATCTCCGCACCTGAAGCTAGATATACTCGATATCTATGGTTACTGGCTTCAGTTTTCAGGCCGAGTTTCTGCACAAGACCAGAGTTAATAAAATTATGAGTAGATCCACTGTCCACTAAAATACTAACTTCATGTCCATTCACAGTGGCTTTCAAATGAAATAAATCATTTGGCAAGAATGAAGTAGTACTAAAAGAATAATCACACTCACAATTAATCTTATTAATTTCCAACTTAAGATTTTCTTTATCTGGCATCTCAATCATTTGAGTTGCCTCTTTTTTTCGTTCTGGGAAGAATTTCATAACATGTCCAGGCTTACTACAATGGAAACACACATTGGTCCTTCTAGTCTTTTTTCGGGACAAATGTTTCTTTTGTCTAAACTCAGATGCAGCTTGATCCAGTTCATCGAAATACTTAGATTTCTTATTTCCACGAACTCTTTTCTTTCCTTTCTTCTGGCTGAGATCTTGATGGATTAGCTTGTGATTGCTTTCCAGATGCCACCACTTGGGAATTATATGATTTCGCGACTCGTACAACATCATCTAAAGTTTGAAGCACATTGCACTTGCACTCATTTTGATAATTTGCAGGTAGACCTAGGATAAACTACCACAATGCTAGTTTTGCATCGAATGAGAGAACTTTATTCCATAAATCCATAAAATCTTGCAGGTACGAGTCCAAACTCCGAGAACCCATTTTGCAATTCACAAATCTTTGGTAGAAATCTGAGTCATCTACAACCACAAACGACTTTCTGAACACTTTCATAAACTCATCCCATGTGGTAGGTTTAGGTTGCAAATCACGCCGCCACGACGAAGCTTTCTCACGGAAGAACAGAATAACATTCTCAATCTTTTTTTCTTCAAGAATTTCATGTAGATTAAAATAACTGGTCCACTTGGTTAACCAGTCATCTACAACTTCGAGTTTTTTCTCTTTTTGGACTCATTCTCTCTCTACTCGAGTTTTGTATGCTTTATTTTCTCTCTCTACCTGAGAGCAGCCTCTTTTTCCCATACTGAACATTTAGAATTATTTCTGACATTCATTTCTCATAGTGAAGAGCTAGATTTTTTCATCAGATGTATACCATTGTGCTCTTGCCTTAGATTTTTCAAGCATAATATTCTTTGATCAATCTTGTGCAATCACAACACCTCAGTAAGATCCTGTAGGGTGTGTGGTGAAGTTCACACGTGCTAAAAACTTTACATGGTATCAGAGTTTCATGCTTTGAAGAGGTGAGGGTGTATACATCAGATCATCAATGTTTTTGCTTGTAGGAACTCGGATTTGGGAGAGGGATTCAAACTCGTTGAGAAACAAGCAATCTGTGGATCATATATGGGTCAAATCAAGGCTGATCTAATCCAGCAAAGCTCTGTATGGATAGAGAGCTCACACGTGTGAAATCAGCCCTCATTAATGAGTGTTGGTTCTCAAGGAATGATCCAAATTTGATGTTCTATAGCTTGTTGGATAGGTATTGAAGAGTAGAATGTGTTGCTCTTGTTTCTAAATCAATTTGATTTGGTTTTAAAAGAGTTTTAGGCAATTAGAGAGTTTGAGAGGGTACTCAACTCGTGGGATATGCCAAAGTTAGCACACATATGACTTTTTCACCATTTTCATCAATTTCACTGTCAATCAAGTAGAATTGGATAGAAGTGAGTGTTCTGAGGTCTTAGACTTTTCATTTCACACATATTATTGTGTTTGAGTTGAAAGTAAGTTCCTAGAGAGTTTATCAGTACTTTGAAACTCGTGGGAGAGATAGACTTCTTGCTTGCATGTGCTTCTTCTTTTGTGACTGAAGCAAGATCCAAATTCAAGATAGATTGATTTTTTGTGTTGAGAATTTGTTCTCACATCTGTTGCTAGAATTCGTAGGGTGAATCAACATCTATGTTAGATCTTAGATTGAGATAGCAATCAACATTCCTTCAACTCCATTTTTATCATTACTAGAATTTCTCATACAGAAGATGTCTTCATCTGGTTCACATTTCTTAGAGCACAGTGAGAAATTAACATCTTCCAATTATGCAATGTGGAAGTCAGAATGGAATCATTATTGATTCTACAGGATGTAATGGATATTGTGAGTGGAGCTGAAGAAGAACCTGCTGCACCTAATGAAGCTGCAGCATTTCACAAAAGAACCAAAATTGCCCTTCATTTTATAAAAATGAATGTTACCAATGAAGTGTTGAGAGAGATCAGTACATGCACCACTACCAAGGAAGCTTGAGATACTCTAAAAACATCTATGGGAAGGTGATGAATCAAAAGTTTGTCTTTTGTTCAAAAGTCTGTATGGACTGAAAAGGCACCAAGGTCTTGGTATTCAAGGCTCAACTCCTATCTCATATCACTCGAACTTTGTTTAAGTGAATATGATCCTTCTCTGTATTATAAGTTTGTAGATAACTTTGTAATTATACTTCTCATCTATGTAGATGATATCATTCTTTGTGGAAACAATGAGAAGTTAGTTGAAGAAACTACTTCTAGTTGTCCTATAATCACTATAGGATATAATCTCTTGTTCCCAAATATAGGAGAATCCATTTATTTGGATGGCTGGCATGCCTATCAGATGGATACCACAAATCCACACCTGGTTCTATGATTTAGACAGAAGAATTAACATGGTTCAACACTACATTCTGATCCTTACAGACTAATGATAAGCTTCAAATTCCCTTGGATCCAAGAGCATCAACTCTAGGGACAAACTTCAATCAACTAACAGATCCAATGTAATCCATATATCATCCAAAACTGCGGATAACTCAATGGTTACAAAGATATAAACTATAAATTCAACTAAATGAATTCTATCCAGAAAATTAATAACTGGTATTAAGCAATTATTTACTAAGATTATCAAAATTTTAATTGCGAAATACATTTCCCGATCACACTTACTATCACTGATGTTCACTCTTTTTCCCTCCTTAGAATTTTTAGTCCCTTGAAAATCTTTCAGGTAAGGTATCAAGAAGATGTAACGCCATTAGTAAATGTTTAAAATTAATTATTGTAGGAAAAAGTCTAAAACAATTTCATTTCTAATAACTGATGTACCAAAAATCATCTACTAGCATGAAAAGCACTACTAGTACTGCTCTGGCATTAATCCATCAATATTGAGAAAAACTAACCAAACTCAGAATGTGAAATTACATGAATGGAAATCCTACCAATAGGATTTTAGAACTCTTAAATTGTATCCAAACAAGATTCCATTGATCGAATAAATTTTTTTGTCATCATTCATTTTATCTGGCCATTTCATATTGTTTAACGATTTTACCTTCAATTTTGACGAGTATTTTGCACAAACATTCACTTGACCCATTTCCAATGATCAATATCATTTAGAAATATATTGGACAAGTACCAGATTTCAAACTTTTAACCAAGTTCAAAATTCAACAAAAAAGAAAAAAATTCACTTTTAACTTATAATCTGGGGAGATTTCATGCACCCAAAGTTTAGTCACCATCAAGCACAGGTTACCACTCTTTTCTATAAAAACGATTTCAAGATGCATGCATGGAAATTCTAAGTAACAGCCACTCCTCTAGAACTGCTGTCCTTCTACTGATTACTGCTAGGAACACTCCAAGCATTCACTAAGCTTAACCAGTTCTGAGCCATTTGCATGGAACATCAGTTACAGGGTAATGGTTGTTCCACTAACCAAACAAGCATTGCACTCTACTCTACAAATTTAAGAAATTAGATTGTTTCTCTTCCAATCAATGTTTCAATCTTGTAGATTCTCTAGAAGATTCACATAAGGGAAATAAACTTTCCATCCTCGTCATGCAATCATCTAAATCATCTATCTTTGTTACAAACAGTCCATAACAATCGGATATATCGATTTACAGCCAATTTATCTATGAACTTAAAACAAAATTACATGTTTCAGGACATTACGAATTGGTGCCATCAATCTTAACCTCTAATTGAACAGAATAAGCAATCTGATCTACCATCGCAGATCGTTCTACCATCATTGAAAGTTTCCTCAAAAAAATAGAGAATTAAAAATGAATTCACCATAATTCTTAGCATCTTTACCAAAATAGATCATGTAGAAGAGCACTCTACCATCATCATATTGGATAAGCATGCTTCATCACCAGAAATTAGTGAATCCAATTCCAAAGTTCCCTTGAAAAAACAGCACTCCAACCGGGATGTAACTCCAAGTGCGTCCATCTTCCAATCCGATGTAGAGCTTGCCTTCATCCTATCCAAGACTTCATCTTAGCCGGGCTTTGATACCAATATAAAGACCCTAAAGGATTGCCCCTAAGATGAGGATAGGAAAACATAATAGAAGAGACTATGGAGCCAAACCACCCAATTAATCCTAGATCAAAACTGGATCTAGCCCCTAAGCCATGCCATGTAAAGCAAGAGGAGAAGAGAGAACCTGGTAACTTAAACCCAATATGTCGACGGGAGAATCCCCACCTCATTATATAGAGAGTAGAGTCCTGTGCATGTAACCATGCAATCCCCATGCAGGTCAACTATAAATAGATCACACCTCTTCATGCAGTTCTCCTGTCTATATCTGTCACACATACATGCAATGCTCCAAATGTCTCAATTAAAGTGTCTGGGTTCTCTCAAGGTTATTAGTCATAAATTGGCCTTGACATGGAATTAAATCAGGATGTGACCAACAATCTCAAATACTGGAGGACCGATGTACCATATTAGGACTATTCCAGGTCCTTAACCGAATATGGCCATAACAATTGCACGAGCATGTTATCACATGGCAACATGAGCTATATGAAGGAGAAACTGCTCAATCAGACACAAGCACATTCTAGAGAACGATGACTGTTAGTTTTCAAGAATATCTACATGTATTCCTGGAAATCTTTATGGATGACTTATGTGTTTATAGCTCAGAAGCCACTCATCTTTTGAAGTTGTGGAAAATATTGTAGAGATGCACAGAGACTTTATTGTGTCTCCATCCTGAGAAGTGTTATTTTGGTATGCCAGAAGGAATACTACTCGGACATAGAATATCGAAAAGAGAAATTGAAGTCGATAAAGATAAGGTGGAAATTATAAAAAAATTGAAAGAGCCGACAAATCTGTGAGAACTCAAAGGATTTCTGGGTCACGTTGCATATTATAGAAAGTTCATTCAAGACCACACATCTATTGCTGCACCGCTAATACGTTTGTTAAAGAAAGACCTTTATTATGAATGGTCTACTGATTGTCAACAATCATTTGAGCTACTAAAGCAGAAACTCTTGGACGTCCCAATTTTGAGACCTCTTGATTGGGTAAGGACATTTCATGTTTATGTGGATGTTTTGTCATTCACAATTGGAGTTACCCTAAGTCAAAAAAACAATAAAAAATGAGACTTTGTAAGAACCGATAAGGATTGCCTCTAAGATGAGGATAGGAGAACACAATAGGAGAGACTATGGAGAGAAACTGCCCAACCAATCCTAGATCAAACCTGGATCTAGCCCCCAAGCCATGCCATGTGAAGCAAGAGGAGAAGAGAGGAACTGGCAACCTAAACCCAATATGTCGACGGGAGAATCCCCACCTCATTATATAGAGAGTAGAGTCCTGTGCATGTAACCATGCAATCCCCATGCAGGTCAACTATAAATAGATCACACCTCTTCATGCAGTCCTCCTACCTATATCCATCACACAGGCATGCAATGCTCCAAATGTCTCAATTAGAGTGTCTGGGTCCTCCCAAGGTAATTAGTCACAAACAGGCCTTGACATGGAATTAAATTACGTCGTGACCAATAATCTCGAGTACTGGAGGGCTGGTCTACCATATTAGGACTATTCCAGGTCCTTAACTGAATATGGCCATGACAATCTTCCCTCCTTAAACTGCTTCTATCCTTAGAAGCTCCAAAGAACAGGAAAGAATTACAGTTCCTTTAACTTTCAGTATTAACCGAGAAAATCGTTATCTTTAATCTGACTTTCATATCAAACAAGTACTTAGAAAAAACTATTTTCAACCGTTAATCTTTACTCTGGAGTACAAATTCTGATTTGGAAAAGTATAGTATCTGTCAAAACAATACTTGATCATATGTTCATGTTCACCGACTAGGTTAAGTGCACCAAATAACTCTAGTAACCAGGAATACACAGTAGATTCATACAAGATTAATCGTGCACATGTGTGAATAATCTCACTATGATCCAGTACATAAACACACTTTTATCTGGCAGATTCCTCCAGATACTACATACGTTACTCACATATCTCACTGAGATCTTGTAACTCAGCTACACAATATTTTTTATTCCTCATGAGTAAATAACATATCCGAGAAATCTCTGAGACGAATAAAATTCTCTCTCAATAGTTTTCCAATCCCACTTACTTCTAATTACATAATTTCTCACACATGATTAACCCCTCCCTGATCCTAGTACTTCAACTAAGATTAGGTTGATCCAATATAGAACTCTCAGACTTAAATTTTGATCAAATTTACTTCTATTCCAATCAAAATGGAATTAGTAACCTTTGACCTTTCACTGTACTACTTATAGATAATGATTCAATATCAAACCTATTCTAGATCCAGATTGTCCACAAAATCCTTAGAGAATTTCTCTTATTCGAGTTCCAATTAGGCATCTTACTCCGAGTCTATCCAAAATTTCTTTCAGATCCAATCTCATTTCTATACCCTAGTTGGTTCTCTTCCGAAAGCTATGCAACCAACAGATTCCCAAATAGAATTTTATCTGATCACCTCATCTCTCCTTTTAAAGAAATTATAAATTTCCATAATAGTTAACTAGAAAGATGATATATGAAAATATCGAAATCTAAGAAAAGTCAGTAATAAGTATTTCCACTAAAGAATTCAATTCTTACACACATGACTTCTCTTTCAAATATTTTCAACTGAGTGATAGAACTACTATTCCATCAGAATCCATTTATGCAATAGAGATATTCTAGGTTTAAGAAATTAAAACATTTTAACCTTAGAATTTATCTGAATTCCAAGTCTATTCACACAAGTAGTAATTTATATGACATAACAATCTTTCTAAGAGAATAACTTCATTCTGAAAAGAACCATATAAGTCAGTCTGATATCCTATATTCGAAAAATTACTAAGAAGTAAAGGATTATTTAAGAAAGCGAGAAATAGATTTCAGGGCTTCTGATTTTATAAATAATGAGATACCACATTGGGATCCAAGAGCATCAACTCTAGGGACAAGCTTCTATCAACTAACAGATCCAATGTAATCCATATATCAGATTCCATTTTTTTTATCACAATTGACATCCAAAACTGTGGATAACTCAATGGTCACAAAAATATTAGTTATGAATTCAACTAAATGAGTCCTACCCAGGAATTTAATATCCGGTATTGAGCAATTATTTACTGGGATTGCTAAAATCCTAATTGCGAAATACATTTCTCGATCACACTTACTATCCATTGACGTCCACTTAGAATTTTCAGTTCTCTGAAAATCTTTCAACTAAGGTATCAAAAAGACGTAATGACATTAGTAAATGTAAAAAAATGAATTACTGTAGGGAACAAGTTTGATACAATTTCATCTCTATCCTATACCTGGGTAGAAATATCGATATACAGACCACCATAGGATTTTAACTAGAAATGAAATCAGTTTTACTTTTGATCAATTCCTATTATTACAATTTTCCCAATAAAATTGGACGGTTCGTCCTTTTCATTTACTGGCTTAAGAATTACTTCGTTAAAATTATCTATAATTAATGGGAAATAAGATTTGGATTCCGGTACTTTATACACTGTATTCACCCCAAAATAATATTGTTGAATAAATAATTATCTCCAAATACTATTAATTATTTAACAAGTATTCTAAAAGCTTTTAGTTTGTTCTATTTTAATGACCTAAATCATCAAAACCACAATAACCACTGATCGGTGTTCCACCGATTTAAAAAGAAAAAATTCGGGAAAAAAAACACAGTTTAACTTCATTTACTAGAAGTACCAATACTCCAGAGTTAAATGGTTTGAATTGCATCATACCAAGGAATCGAATTCCTAAACTGGGTATATGCCTGAGAATTGTACCATTCCTTTCATTTTGTCAAGACCGATTTTGGAAAAAATTCTCATCGAAAAACGATTAATACTGCTTGACCACGAATAATGGTACTCAAGTTCCAAAAAAACCGGCTTAGCCAAAAACGTCAAAGTGACATGCATATTGTTCCTAGAGAAAGGAAATTCAAATTTCTTCTACTCGCTATATGGGAACAATAATTAACTCCAAGGTCGAACTTTGACCATCCGACACCAAGAAACCGAAATTTCTAAAACTGGGTATTAGTAGCTTGAACTTCCGGAGTTGATCTAAAAAACCCATTTTGAACCAACTCAAAAGTACTAACTGTCAAAATTTCCTTGTACCGGCATGTAAAGCATTGATGCAGACAGCCAAGCAATTACCCGGATTGCTGACCATCCTCATGCACCAATCTTCTTTGAACACCTTGAACATGCAATGCTAACAAAGCCCAAAAAAGACGAGGTTTTTTAAAAAGACAAAAGGGCCATGGGTTCAGAAGAAGAAAAGGGCAAAACCCTAACAGATCCACAGCCGCCACTCGACCTTTTGCCCCACTAAAAAGGTTTCCAAAAGTTGGCCTCCATCGCGAAAGAGAGAGAAGAAATAACGAGCAGTAGCAGGGTTGGATCGCGCCCCTTCACAATCCTTCAACGAGCAGATTACTACTCCGGTTTCCCCTCCACGCCTCCCCATCAATAAGGAACAGACTACAACGCCTTTTCCCATCTGGAAACATCATGTTTCATGGTTTTTGGAGGGCGGAAACAGTCATCTCAGACTCATTCAGGACCTGTGAATGCGCCAATCAACAACAAAGATATATGTCATTCTCAGAATCACTTATGATTCAGATTCCGCTGCCCATTGGAGCGCTTTTCATGCACTCACTAATCAGCTATCTTTCCCAACTCTCAGCAACAGAGTGAAAAATAGGAAATAAATGGTCACTCTGGATTTCTGCAGATTCAGAAATCATCCCCCTACAATCTTCAATCACTGGGTAGCTCAAACGATCAGAAGGAACGACCTACATTAACTATTCCAGAACGTTTCCTACAGATCCTCAAGAACCTGCTAATCATTTTTTTCCAGGGACTAGTTGTTACGAGCTCGTAACCAGTGCCGAACCCTAGAGAACACAGATAGGTCAGATACCACAGTCAGGGTCGTGTCCAGCGTACATGACCAACAGGGCAAGACAGTGTGAGTAGTGTGCCCCAGCACGGTCCATAGCCATGGCGGGCCTAACACAGCCTAGGGACCCTGTCAGCAGGATAGGGCCCCCAGTTGGGTCTCGACGTGCAGTCGGCCACGTCAGTGCCACGTGGCCGACACTTGGCAGTAGCATGCTACCAGTCCTCACACTGGGCTAGGAGGGGCTTACTCTATATCAGGGAGTAGGCAAGGTTGGGTGGATCAATTAGTGTTTGCCCTACTGTGGCGTTAGGATCTATTACACTGGTATCAGAGCCATCTCCATCCTAGGGAACTCAGGTTTCAGCAGTGGAGAAAGTAGCTAGATTGCTCAGAACTTCTTCAAGTTCTCATAAAGAAATAGAGGAGGAGACTCGTTGTAGGAACAGTCTTCGACTGAGGAAATCTTGGTGGATTTACTTGCTGGTCAGAGAGAAATTAGTTAAAATTTCTAGAGCAGGTCCAGCGCTGTAAATTTAGTCTTCATCTCTGATTTTTGCCATCAGATTCAGAGAATCAGAGCTGATTTTTGAGGAGAAAGGGTGGTGCTGATCCATCGCTGAGGGATCAGAAATCTACCTTTGAAATTTCAGAGAAATCTAAGGAAATTTGAAGGGTTTTCAAACACTTTTTCTTAGCAGACCAGCGACCTACCACTTGAAGTCAGATCAGAGTTTCAAGCAAGTTTTGGGCCTTAAATTTTAAAAAATTGGGCCAGACAGGTGGCTGTCCAGCTAGCGAGGGTAGGGAGACACCAAAATCAGAAATTGAAATACTTTTTGGGTCTCAAATCAGAAGTAAACGAGCCAGTTGGGTTGCAATCAGACCAGCGAGCTACTATCCTCAGAGAACCGGGAAATTTGGCACCGTTTTGAAGCTTCAAACTGGCATTTTTCGGGACAGCAGGTCTAAAATCTTGGGGAAAGAAGCTGAAAGGGTTCCTCTTCATTCTTTCTTTGGAAGTACAGTCCTCAGAAACAGCTAAGTCATCTTTCCTTTCCCTTGTACAGTTGTAAATTAGTCTTTTAGACTTTTTTCCTTCAGAAGTTAAGGTAGCTCTCTTTCAGTTCAGAAGATGACCACTCCTCAGGGACCTGATCAACCCAAGGAGAGAGGCTTCGACGAACTTGAAACAGAAGCCTTGGCTTACAGAAAAGGGAAGGAACCTATGGAAGTGGAAGAACAGGAACACTTTGCCGAAGAACTCGACGAACTGGTTACCAAGGAGCAGTTCCTCCAATTGGTAACAGAAGTGGATGAACTGAAGTTGGCATTAGCCAATTTCAAGTCCAGTGTGGACGACTCGTTCGCTGAACTCAAAAGCTTGATTTTGAGTTCCGCGAAAGGAAGCCTTCCCTCCACTTCTCAGTTATCCCCTTCTCCACTTCCATCAGTTTCGGGTGAGACTTTACGGTCTCACCCCAGTGTTTTTAAAGATTTAAAACCTCCTACTTTTAATGGGGAAGAGAAGGATACAAATGCAGATATTCTACAAACCTTCCTCAGCAAATGGAAGAACATTCATGCTCTTAAACAGACCCCTAACCATTTGCAAGCAATTGAGGCCAGTCTTTCTTTAGGGCCTATGGCCTATAAGTGGTGGTTAAATCTCCAGGAGACTAGGCAGACTCCCCGGTCATGGAAAGCTTTCGAAGAAGCTTTCCTAAGAGAATTTCTACCAGAAAATGAACTGGATAGAGCCTGGGAAGCCTGGGAAAGAACAGTAATGGATAAATCCCTCATCCAATATATCTCGCAGTATCGAGAAGCAATTTTAAAGATTAAAAATATGGATGACTATCAGAAAATCAGGGGATTTGTCCGTGGCCTCAAAGATGAATATAAAGTAGAGGTCCAGAGAAACTCGCCTACTACCCTTGAGCAAGCTCTCAGATATGCTCAAATCTATGATGATTCAGTGGGTAGGAAGAAGGCGAGACAACAGCCACTTTCTGAGCAGCCTTCTCAGAAAGACTTTCAATTTAAAAAGAAATTTTTAAAAAGAAAGAAAGAAGACAAATTTAAAAGTGAAGCTCCTCAGAAACGCCCTTCACTCATACAGCCCTTAAAACCAGATGATTTTGAGAAAGCCAAACAAGAACGTTTGTGCTTTGTGTGTATGGGCAAGGGACACACAGTCAGACAGTGTCCCAAGGGGCCTTTCACTAAAAAAGATAAGAAAGATAAAAAACAAGTTCATCTTGTTCAGACTGTATGTTTCCCCAGTGACTCGGCAGCTTCCGAGATCAAAGTGTATCATGAAGATCATGAACACTGTGTGGAAAATTCAATACAGTAGCAGATGCCCTTAGCAGAATGCCTATGATAAACGAGTTGAGTTTTACTCAGATTCGTAATGAGTTACTCGAGTCCTTGAGAGGGAAATGCCAGCATGATGCATTCTTCTCTATTATCTGGAACTCAGTCCAGAACAGACAGTTACAGACTCCAGAACCAGTTCCCGGGGCTGGTGCCAGTTCATCCAAGAATACGACAGCTTCCGTTGAGGATGATGATGAGTCCGAGTATACGTCGTCAGATGACGTTGAGGATTCTGAGCCTGTATTACCCAAGCAAACCCCAGTGGTTGAGGGTCAGTTGACTCAAGGATTCAAATGGAAACAATATTCCATTCAGGATGAGTACTTGCTCTATAGAGATAGAGTATGTGTCCCCAATTCAGAGAATTATAGGCAGCAGGTCCTATATGAATGTCATGACAATCCTAGCGCGGGACACCCAGGCATACAGAAGACCTATGAGCTTCTTCGTAGGCAATTTTTCTGGCCCAGTATGAAAAAGGACGTCCACCAGTATGTAACCAGTTGCCAGAAATGTCAAGTAAATAAAGCAGGGCGTTTAAAGACAGGAGGGTTGTTGCATTTCTTGGAAATACCAGCTGGTAAATGGGAGAGTATCTCCATGGATTTTATAGTAGGCCTGCCTAAAACCCAAAAGGGTAATGACGCTATATGGGTTACAGTTGACCGTCTGACCAAAATGGCTCATTTCATTCCGACCAAAACAACCGTTAGAGCTCCAGAATTAGCGAGGTTGTTTGTAGACGGGCTATTTAAGTTGTACGGTCTACCTTCCGGCATAGTCAGCGACCGGGACAGTAAGTTTACTGGAAATTTTTGCAGGGCAGTATTCCATCATCTCCATACTAAACTTAATATGAGTACCACCGACCATCCACAGACGGACGATCAAACAGAAAGGGTAAATCAAGTGCTGGAGGATATGCTTCGTGCATACGTCAGCAAGAAGCACACTAATTGGGAGGAGTATCTCTCGATATTAGAGTTTGCTTACAACAGTACCAAACATTCAGCTACGGGATACAGCCCATTTATGCTGATGTACGGTTTTCAGCCACGCTCACCCACAGCTGTAGGGTTTAAACAAGAAAAAGTTGAAGCAGCCAGAAACTTTTTAGAGGACCTAAACCAGATGATAGAACATGCTAAGTGTAGCATTAGGCAGTCCTAGGATCGAGCCAGGCATTATGCAGATCCACACAGACGGGATGTGCAGTTCTCCACTGGTGAGAAAGTCTACTTGAGAGTCCCAGTTGACTCTAAAACCCTCAAATCAGGAGTGTGTGCTAAGTTGTCTCCAAGGTATTGTGGTCCCTTTACCATCAGTAGGAGACTAGGCGAGGTCACCTATGAACTAGAACTCCCACACAGCAGTAAGGTTTTTCCAGTCTTTCATGTAAGTCAGTTACGAAAAGCCTTAGCCAGATCAGACAATCTGGTAGGGGACAGTGTTCTAGTTCTCCCATTGGATCCTCAACAACCTTCACATGAACCAGAGGAGATTCTTGATAGTAGAGAGACGCAGACTCGTCATACTCTATACCGAGAATATCTGGTTAAGTGGAATGATCAACCTGTTGAGAATGCCACTTGGGAAAGAGGCAGCGTCCTTCGCAAGATTTTTCCAGACTTTGTCTTAGAGGACCAAGACGGTTCTTAAGGGGGAGGGAGTGTTACGAGCTCGTAACCAGTGCCGAACCCTAGAGAACATAGATAGGTCAGATACCACAGTCAGGGTCGTGTCCAGCGTACATGACCAACAGGGCAAGACAGTGTGAGTAGTGTGCCCCAGCACGGTCCATAGCCATGGCGGGCCTAACACAGCCTAGGGACCCTGTCAGCAGGATAGGGCCCCCAGTTGGGTCCCGACGTGCAGTCGGCCACATCAGTGCCACGTGGCCGACACTTGGCAGTAGCATGCTACCAGTCCTCACACTGGGCTAGGAGGGGCTTACTCTATATCAGGGAGTAGGCAAGGTTGGGTGGATTAGTTAGTGTTTGCCCTACTGTGGCGTTAGGATCTATTACACTAGTTAATCTCAAACAGATGGTTGCGGTTCCAGCTCTGAAATTCGTTTACTAATAGAGAGTTAATCAAATTAGCAACTCCATTCTATGTTTTTAAACTATTGTTTGATCAGTGTAAGAAAGCACACCTCACATCAACAAGTAGTTTGTTAGACTCGTCATTTCTAGCCACGAACCGTTTATTCCACTGGATAGATTGATTCAAAATCAGTCTATCAATAAACATAGCCAGACCAACCTGAATCCAACACCCTGAACATTATGGTCTTTTGCATGTCATCAAAACTCCATTAGTATACAAAAGCAAGCAAACAAGCCTCTTGATTCACACATGCAAATCAATAACATGAATTGAAATTCTTCTCAAAACCAAAAAATTCAAAATGATTACAAGACTTAATCCTCAGTCTTTCCTTCAAAATTAAAACATAACGTTAGGCACATTACCAATAATTTTGAAGAGCTCCAAGAATAAACAAATTCAATTCCAAACCTCCTTTGACAATGACTGCTTGGGTGGGTGGAAAGTGCTGGTGTATGATGGTGGTCTGTGTGGCCTACAATTGATTGCGACTGCAGCGGAGCTGTGACGGAAACAGAACACGAGAGACAATTACGATGTAAACGATATCTCTATCAACAGTAAAGAAAAAAAATTGT
Source organism: Diphasiastrum complanatum (assembly GCA_029204225.1). Classification (NCBI taxonomy): domain Eukaryota; kingdom Viridiplantae; phylum Streptophyta; class Lycopodiopsida; order Lycopodiales; family Lycopodiaceae; genus Diphasiastrum; species Diphasiastrum complanatum. The sequence goes on along the minus strand of CM055092.1, from coordinate 101,235,261 downwards.
GAACACAGTAGCGTATTTTAGGAACAAGCATTGATAAGAGAACGAAATCAAAAGCTTGTTGTCCTCTTGGGTTATCAGAGTAGGAGTCTGAGACTGCCGTAACAATAGGATTGTGAAGCATTAGGCGTCTTGGACAGCCATGTGATCCTCTGTCTCTGATAACCATGTTTGTGTGCAATAGAGTGAGAGAGACAATTGCATTCAATCAAGAACGTAACATTAGAGAAAATATGGGCCCAAAGGGGGCCCTATAAGAAATGCCATGTAGGAGAGAGAAAAGTAACTATAAAGTAATTATAATATCATTTTCTAACTTCTTTACGCATATGCCCACACTACTTTCCATGTAAATGAATGCACCTTAGTTTAGTCACATCAAACTTCACTGGTGTTTAACCATAGTTAAAATATAATTTTTCAAAATGTTGAAATATTCCCTCCCAATAGTTAAAAACACTCAACAATTTGAATTAGGAGTGACATTTCTGAAAAAAAACCTATGCCATCTCTATCTCTGGGTCAAAAACAAGTGTTTAGCGCCATCTCAATCTCCAACAGAGTCGTTAGCACCATCTCCAGCTTTGTTATTGTCATTGTGTTGTTTGAACTATTGTACTGATGACAAAGCTTTATCATCTTCATGTGGATCTGTCACCAGAATATGCTCCGCTCATGACGAGAAATTCAAAGCAACCCAAATTGTCAGCTTCTGGAATGGTTCGATACAGGGAGGAAAAGCTAAAACATGTAGATTTATGGTCATCAAGAACATTGTATCCTATTGATCCATGTTCATTGCAACATCCAGATTTTCATTCGGTGAGTCAGTTGATAATCTATATGTGTCATGGTAAAAATGGCCTTTTGGGTTACTGTGAGAATTTGATGCTCTATGGGAATGCACATTCAATGCAAAGAATACATTATTTGGAAGAAGAATCAAGGAAAATATCAAAGGAGTGCGAAGAAAAATCTACAAAGATGAAAACTTGTTGGATGAAAATGAGATGCTTAAGGAGGAGACCCAAGAGACCATGACATTCTCTCATGGATATTTAATAGAACATCACATCCTGCCACCAATAAAAATCACATGGAGGGAGTTCCACTCAATATTTCTGGAATTGGCACTTTCAACATTGAATGGCATTTAGCAGGATATCTGAAGACATTAAAATGTATGTTCAATGTATCTCATGGTGCTAACTCTAAACACCCTTGTTTGTACTGCATGAAAATAGCAAAAGACATGACAAGGAGTACAGGAATATCAAGAGATCAAGAAGATCCTAATTGGAAACCTCTACTACCGATTCCTCTACGAAATGTTCATATCTATACATTGCATGCGGAGGTGCGTATTATAGAAAAAATAATATATCTTCACATCTTGTTTGCATGGAATTCCGTGCCAGAGGCCTCTACGAAGGAAGCTATTTCCAGATTAGAGGATGTGTTGTCCAAAGTAGACTTACATAAGGCCACGTTATCTATCAAGTAAAATAGAAAATATTTCAAGCCTAGCATTGGAGGATCCAAAACTCAAAGATTTTTATCAAATTATTCTGGCAAACAATCCAAGGTTCAATACACGGTTTGGAAAGAAATTATTGTAGCAACTCAAGATTTAAAAAAAGAAGGTTCTACTCGTATACATAAAGTAGAAGTTTGAAAAAAGTTAGACAACATGGTGAAATACTTGAGAAAAGATAAATTTTCAAATACTGATATACAAATGATACAGAAAACAACCAGTGAATTTGTGGATGCAGTTCAAAGTGCATAAGGTGTTGACCATATAACACATATATGGTAAGATTTTGATTTTACACTACAATAGACAAATATGTACAATTAAATTAGATACTTTTGGTACTGATTCAGCTTATGTTTTTATGACATGTAGCACATATTACGACATCATTCGACATTCTTTGCAAGAAATAGTGGAAGTTTTAGCATATGGTCATTGCAAGGAATGGAAAAATCTCATTCGCAAGCAAGAGCGGCATTTCATAAAAGTACACAACATGGCGGGACTAGCACAAAAAACAGCTATATACTGCGACTTTTCCAATGATTTTACAGAAGAATCCAAATTCGTCATAATACAAAATCGACGGATTATAAAAAATTTCAAAAAGCATGCAAATTTATACAAGCTAGTAGGCTATAGACACACAATAAAATGTTGTATATTAAATAAAAATATTTACAAAGTACAATTCAACAATATCTAATATGCTTTCGATATTTTTTCCTATGAAAGTTGCAACTTAGAATCATGCAACAATTTTCTTCTTTTGTATGGATCCAATAGCTCATAGTTTTCTTGCTTACTCAAATCAACGTAAGCAGCATACACTGCAAAATGAGATGATCTGAACATGGAATTTTTTGGTCCATATCCTAAAATTTTAACCGCAATAGTTTTTTTTACAAAAATTATTTTATGCACCTTATTGAAATTATGTCCTCCAAGAAAATGAGACAGTGCCTTGATTGCCATAATAATAGTTTCACCATGTTGATGAAACTATGAATGGGCAACACTTATCTCATTATTCTTGAAGGACTTCAGATAGTGCCCCAGTGCATGATCTCTTGAAAATTCTCCAACAAAAGCTGTCCTCCTCACGAATTGCGAAATCATCAAGAAACATTGTTTTCTGAAATGATAAAAAACAAAGTAAGCTCCAGTATATAAACTGGCATAACCAATCTACTAGTACTTGATAAGATACAAAAACTTACGCATTTGGCTTTGTCTTCACTGATGACTGTCTCTCCATCAATATTATGTCCACCTTTCGATGTCAATATTGTTGGTGAATAGACAGTCGGCTGTGGAAAACCAAGTTGACTTTGGATTCTAAATAACTCCTCCTCAGAAGGTAGATAATCTTCTTTGTTGCGCATTTCCTCCACAACCATTTTCAAGTAATCTTTCCCTGAATAAAACTTATCATTATGTACATCGTCAACACCAGGGAGAAGATCATCAACATCAAAATCAATTATATCCGAAAATTCATCTAGCTCTTTGCTCAAAATGCAAAGAGTCTCAGCTTCAGTGATGTTCTTCCATAAGTTGGATTGTTTCGCCAATATCTTTGCATTTGATCTCGAGCTCATGTCTTTTACGTACCTGCATAGAACTAATACAAAGTTAGTTAGAATTAGTACAAAGTTTGTATTAGAAAGTTTTGATTGAAACTATTTATAAAAGATCAAGTGTTTACAGTTACTTACGAGTTTATTATTGAAAATGAATCTGAAGTCTGAAAGTACATCATCTTGTAGGAGCAATAGTTCCCACCGGATGTAGTTTAGACTCCAATCTTCTTCCACCTCAACACATGTCAAAACAACATCATTGTATATAATTTTAATATTTTTTTGTTTTGCATGTCCACTGGCTTCCAAGTCTTAATCGAGTGTCACCCATTTACCTTTATTTTTTTTCCATCTTTGATAATGGAAGCATAAGCTCAACATTTGTTTTTCAATTTGATAACGGAAGCACATGGAAGACATTTTAATTTTGCATTCTATTTCTCCATCTAATCTTTTGTCCCAACCTTCATCCATAAGTTCAGATAATAAACTATCTGATAAATTTTTGCATACAAACATCGTTGGGGTTTTGTGTACATTGACACTTGAAAAGAAATCCACAAATATATTCAAGGAAATAAACCAATTCAATCTGACTATTTTTGATCTCGTGCTCATTTTTAATGAATTTTTTACATCATTATATATCTTGCAACGAATTGATTCTAAAACTGTAACATCTGGTGTTATCCAATCATCACTTTCAAAACTAGGCGATGGAATTGGTACTATTTGTCCAAAATTTCATTTTGTATCAAGTATGTACATTGATTCATAAAAAAAGATTCCACTATCAACTAGATCTTTTGCAGTTCTACCTCGATATTACAACTGTCCAATATCAGTGTGAATAACATCTAATACAACTGCCAAAGATCCACTCGGGTCTCATTCATTTATGTTGGATGGATATAAATCTGCAAGAGAAAAATGATCAGATTGGCAAGTTTACTATTAGATATTTATGAATGATAAAAATCAAACTATCAAAAATATCAATACTCACAGTTGCTTTTTTTTGTGATCTTGACGGTTGAATCCTTGCACATTTATCTCTAAATGCATATATACATGTTGGACTAGAATTTCATAAATAGACTTTCGTCTTGATGATGTTCTGAAATCCAAAATTTTGGCCTTCCAATGAGATCAAAAGGATAGTTTTGACCTTTTTCTTTTTCAAAATGCTCCTCTTGATAATGGATGCATCAAAATCCAAGAGTTTTTTGAATATTTTCTTGGCACCCATAATTCATTATCATCTGTCTCGTTGAATAGAAGCACAGAGTTGATTGAGGAGCACGGCTTCCTTGATGGTGCCATTCGTAATTTGCATGCAAAAATCTGAAACAATGAACTTTGAATCTGAAAATTTGCGTAGACAAAAAGCCATGAATCTGAGAAAAAGTGTTGGCAAAAATTTGGAATACTGATCTATTTGGGGCCACAAATTAACTCTGGCTATCCCTGTTAACCATGGTTGACAATGCATATACATTAATGGTACATCGATTTTCTCATCTCAACCATTTGTCATATCCATTTTCAATATTTTTGGGTCTCTTCGGGCAGTGATGGGCTGGAAGGGCAGGCCTCATCAACCAATAGCATTTCCACATGTTGCCCAACGAAACAGCAATATATTTAAAAAGTTTTTATTTTATTTATATTTGGAAAATTCTACGTTACGTAGAACTCCGAAGCTAAGGTTTCAATTGGTCCACATGGCAACGAAAATAAGAAAAAAATAAAAAAGCATCTTTTTCAAAGGCCCTTGTCGGGCTCTAGGTTTCTCTAATGTCATTGAACAGTAGCAAATCTGTATAAAAGAGAGAATCAGAACACAATACAGTAGCGCTGATAAGTGCGTATTCCTACTTACAGATTCTAAAAGAATGGCTACAGTTTTAGCTCTCTCTCTCTCTCTCTCTCTCTCTCTCTCTCTCTCTCTCTCTCTCTCTCTCTCTCTCTCTCTCTCTCTCTCTCTCTCTCTGTATAAAATTACTAACTCTAAGGAGCTAGCTACTTAAGACCTTTTGGCCGTTTGATCACTCTGTGTCACCTACTGATTGTTCAACTCAATACTCTCTATCTATCCTTCTCTTCATTCAGATACATATATATAGTTGTCATAGTCTTTTAATTTATTGTAATTATTGTTTACAAGATGACTAACAGCCATTTAAACAAGATCCATAGATCCGTTATTGGAGCGTCGTGAATCTTCCGTATGCGTCGTAGTGGAAGGATGTAGGCCATGAGGGCCGTAGTCTGTCCGCAGTCGTTTGAACAATCGCTACTCGTTCGTTCAGCTGTTGATCATTTGCTTTGTAAGTGATCGTTTGCTTCCTTCGTTGGTAACCGTAACTGATAACTTACGGAGCTAAACGATGAGATGGGTCAACAGTTGTTAGTTGACTTTGAAAGAACTCGCAAACCATTGTCATTGGTTGACTTCATTGATAACCATAAGTAGGTTGCATTCGTTTTTAGACGGTTGAGGAGAGTTGAGTTCGTTCACAGACTTCGTTGATAGATATTTTCCGATGACTTTGATCATGGCTCTTTCCGTTGCAGGAGATCGTAAGAAGGTCATTTTACGGTGGTCGACAAGAATTTAAGTTCCATTGCCATTGAAAATTTCGCAAGTGCTCGTAGATAGTAAACTACGGATTTTAACGACTCCCTATGGTTTGTGGTTCGTTGCCTTCACAAGTTGAAGTCGTGTTTCTCCGTTAACGTCATTTTGACGGTGCTCTTCGGTTAGACCGTAATCTGGCGATGGCTTTGCGGTTATGTCTAATTCAACTTTGTATGTATTTTTGTAGACTGATTTAGAGAGAGGAAATTCTTGAGAATAAGAGGAGGGCGAAGGGACAAGTAGGAGAAGATTAAACTCCAACACTCTCCCTTAAGCTTACTACTACGAATCTGGACTCAAGTTGAGATTTAACAATTCTACTACAGTAGAATGTTTATCCCTTGACAATGGTTTTGTCAGAATATCAGCCAACATATTGTCTGTGTGACAGTAACTTAGTGGAACGTCTTCGTTCTGAACCTTCTCTCTGAGAAAATGAAGTTGAAACTCTATATGTCTAGTCCTTGTGTGAGTTCGTCGGTTCAACGACAGAGCTATACAACTCTGATTGTCACATTGGAGTATAGTTGGACCAAACTGTGGGAATCTCAGATCCTGTAGTAGTCTTCTAATCCATAAAATCTCCACTGTTGACGTAGTTGTGACATATTCAGATTCTATGGAGGACAGAAAAATGCATTTCTGCTTTCTGTTGTTCCATGAGATGGGTTCTCCTGCGAGGAAGCAAATGTAGTCTGATGTGGATTTTCTGGTATCCACGTCTCTTGCCCAATCCGAGTCTAAATAAGTAATCAAAGAGAGTGAAGCTTCTGTATTTTCGTTATAACTCAAGGCATAGTGCTTTGAGACTTGAATGTACTTCAGAACTCTTTGTAGAGCTTTCCAGTGTTGTAGGCCTGGATTGGACATGAATTGCAACAATGTGCTTATAGCATATGCTAGATCAAGTCGTGTGCAAATCATAGAGTACATGAGAGAACCTATGATAGACTGATAAGGGTACTTGCACATTTCTTGCTGATCTGCCTTTGTTCTGGGGCACATGTCTTTGGACAGCTTGCATCTTGGATCCATAGGAGTGTCTATGGGCTTGCAATCCTCCATGTCGTATCTTTGAAGTACATTAAATAGGATTGTTGGCTTATGGTGATCCTTCTGCTCGCACGATCTCTGTGAATCTCCAATCCAAGTAGATAATGGACTGGACGTAGATCAATCATCTCAAACTCTGATGAGAGTAAGGACTTGGTCTCCTGCAACAACTGATTTGAATTGCAGATGATTAGAAAATCATCAACGTATAGTGCTATTATAATATAGCTTGGCCCCTTTGGTTTTAGATACATATTTGAATCTACGGTGCAGGAGATAAAGTTGTGCTGCAACAAGAAATGATTTATTCTATCATATCAGGCCCTTGGAGCTTGCTTTAGACCGTATAATGCCTTATGCAATTTGCATAGTAGATGCTCTTTACCTTGAAGGATGTAACATTCTGGACATCTTCTTGTATGTATCCATGTAGGAATGTCGTCTAGACGTCCATCTGGTGAATATCCAAATCTTCTACAGCAGATATAGCCAATAAAGTACAAATAGACTGATGTTTTACTACTGAACACAGATCATGCTACACAGTAACATAGACAGAAAACACTCTCCATAGCAAACTCACATAGCAACTGTAATTCTCAAAATGAAATTATACTGTACATATAGTTGTTCACTCAAGCAACCCATGCATGACCCAGGTTGCCATTGGTGGGACGCGTGTCCCATCGACTTGCCTCGTGGCGAGGCCAACTGATCCTTATCCATTGATAGGACCCACAGTACAGTAACATAGTGATTCTACTTTAATTCTAACTCTCTCCCTTAAAGTAGAATTTACTTTTTATACAGTCATATACATAGCTTAAAAGTCAACAAACTTTAAGTACAGAAAGCTTTGATCTAAACTTATCAAACTTTTCTCCAGTAAGTGGCTTAGTGAAAATATCAGCTAGTTGTTCTTCTGTGCTACAATGAACAACATGAATTTCACGACTCAACAACCTCTCATGTATAAAGTGATACTGAATCTCAATGTGTTTAGTTCTCGCATGGAACACTGGATTCTTTGCTAGCTGAATGCCACTTTGATTGTCGCTATGTAAAGTCATGGGATTTTTCTGCTTCATGCCAGTTTCTTCCAAGATTTGTCTCAACCATATAGCTTCCTGTGCTGCACTACACATTGCTTTATACTCTGCTTCTGTGGTGGAAAGAGCAATTGTACTTTGCTTCTTACTAGACCAGGAAAAGCAACTACCACAAAACTGGAATACATACCCTGTGGTGGATCTACGATCATCATAGTCACCTCCCCAATCCGCATCCACATAGCCACACAACTCAGGTAAACCATCATGCTTCCTGTACATCAAGCCATACTCTGAAGTGCCTTTCACATAACAAAAAATGCGTTTAGCTGCCTTCCAATGTGTTTCCATAGGTGCTGTCATAAACTGACTTACAATGCCAACAACATAGCATATATCTGGTCTAGTCGTGGTAAGGTAAATCAAGCTTCCTACTAACTGTCTATACAGCGTAGCATCAAATGACTGTGACTCATCAAGCTTAGAAAGCCTTTTACCTAGTTCAATAGGAGTGTTTACTGGTTTGCAATCCTGCAACCTAAACCTGTGCAGCAACTCTTTGACATACTTCACCTGTGTTAAACCCACTTCATGTCCTTTTTGCCACACTTCTACTCCAAGGCAGTAATGCATCAGGCTGAGATCTGTCATCTCGAATTGTTTCATGAGGTCTTTCTTGATCATGTCTATCATCTCTTGATTATTTCCCGTAATAATCAAGTCATCAACATAAAGAGCAATCAAAGCAACCATACCATCAAAGCATAAGACATATAGATTTGGATCAGAATGTGTTCTCACCATCCCCTTTGAACGAAAGTAGGCATCAATCATGCTATACCACGCACGTGGTGCTTTTTTAAGACCATAAAGCGCTTTCTTCAAGTGACATACTTTATTTTCCTGTCCCTTCGCTACAAAGCCTTCAGATTGATCCATGAACACTTCTTCTTCTAACTCACCATTTAGAAAAGTAGATTTCACATCCATCTGATGCAAAGGCCAACCAAAATGTGAAGCTAAAGCAACAAGTAGACATAGAGTATTCCACTTACAAACTGGCGCAAAGGTCTCCTCATAGTCGATGTTTTTATTTTGTGCGTACTCTTTGATCACCAATCTTGCCTTGTGCTTTGTTATACTTCCATCTGCATGATACTTAGTCCTATATACCCATTTGCAACAAATGGATTTCTTGCCAACTGGTGGTTCTACTAAGTCCCATGTGTTATACTTAGCAATTGACTCCATCTCCTCTCCCATGGCCTTGACCCAAATGTCATCATCCTTCGCTTCACCATAAGTCGAAAGTTCTTTGCTTTGAATAACGCTAGATAAGAGAGCATAATTTGCTTCATACCTTTCAGGTTGAGTCTCCTCTCTTGTTGATCTTCGTAGCTCTCCCTGTTTAGATGATTCTGGAAAGTCATCTATGTCGCGGCTCTCCAACGATCTCTCAAACCACTTAGGGAGCTTCCTGTCAGGTGATCGGCTTCCTGGTGAAAATGTATCCCATGGTACATCCTTCTCCTTGCATTCGTCACCTGCAACTTCAATCCTTCTTGCACCAAAAGGTTTGTCCCTACCTCTCTAACCTGTCTCTTGAGGTTGAGTAGTAGTATCTTGAGATGTATCCTCATGTCATCACTCGGAAGGTCAATGAATGGATCATCATCAGGTGGTATCCTCACTATACCATCTTTCCTAGTGGATGTTTCTATCTTCTCAACATCCTCGTCTTCATACATCTTGGATTCATCAAAGATAACATCACGACTTATATGGTAAACATCTATAGCCCTTCACACGATCATCATTTCTTAGGAATATGCACTTGATATCTTTTACATCAAGTTTATGTCTCTCTTCCTTAGGAATGTGTACAAAGGCCTTACATCCAAAGATTCGCAAGTGGTTCACCTTTGGCTTCTTCTTCATGAATGCTTCCTCAGGTGTTATCTTTGGTATGGCAATGGTAGGACTTCTATTTTGAAGATAGACTGTCGTGCTACATGCTTTTGACCAAAAATCTTTTGGTAGTTTCATCTCAGCTAGCATAGATCTGGCACTTTTCACAATCGTACGATTCTTGCGCTCAGCTACACCATTGAGAGCAGGAGTATGAGCTTGAGTAAATTGTCTTTTAATCCCACATTGATCACAAAGATCATTGAAGTCATTAGACTTGTACTCACCTCCACTATCTGATCTTAGGACTTTGATCTTCCTACCTATATGACTTTCGACCAATGCTTTGAAGCTCTTATGTCTCGAACTGCTCCTTTAGCACATCCCATGAGTTATGGACTCGGCTCATTACATTTGTCGCGTCCATTTACATTTACAGTTACTTTACTTTATGCATAAGCAAGCCTTGGGCCCTTTTTTATTCATTAGTGACATTCAGACTATATGGTTGGCCTTTGGCCTTATTATTCATTATTAGGCCATTTGGACATATTACTAGAGAGTGGGGTCCTTCTTGGAGGGCGCACTATTATCCCTCCCATTTGGGCCCTAGCCACTGGAAGCTTCCTTTTAGGGCTTCCTCTTGGCTATAAGTAGGAAAACTGTGTCATTTGTCATTCAGCTGATGATATTGATCTCTCTCTTTAGCCTCCTTAATCTCTCTCTTTCCTGCTTTCTAGGGTTAAGTCTTGCTTATGTGATGCTTTCATAGCTTAATTCTAGATCAGTTGTGGCTTTATTCGTAACTTGGTATCAGAGCACTTTTCTGACCACAATCTGGAATTTTTTCTTTGCTGCCTTGCCTTGCTCCTCCATCGCTATTCCTACAGCTCCATTATCGTTTTGACAGTCCTGTTCCATCGCTGCTCCTTCCACTCCTTCCTGCCCAGCATTCCCTCTGTTTTGTCCCCTCTTTTCTTTGCTGCCCAGCGCTCCTCCTCTTCCTTTCCATCGTTGTCCCTGCCTTCCGACCTATCACTTTCGTCTGATATTTTTCCAGTTTGCAGCCATCTTTCACAGTTAGTTCCCTGACTGTCTAGCGCCCATCCTCATCCAAAAACTACCCAATTCTGACATCATTTGCTATTCCAAACAGCTAAAATTCTTCAACCTATAAATCGCTATCTCAGCACTCCCAACTTGTCACTTTTGTCTTTTTTTTCCTCCAATTCCAGCCATCTTTTACAGCTTATCAAAAGGCTGTCGCGCGCTCATTCTCCACCACATTTTTAGGAATTCTGACTCCGTTTACTCTTTCAAATTCACATTGTATCCCTGGCTGTCCAGCGCATTTTTACAGCTTCTCCATTGTTCATTGCTGTCTGTTTTTTTCAGTTGTGATAATATTGGTTGTAATAGGCTAATTTGGGGTGACAACAAGAGTCCGCTCCCTCAAGTTTTCGTCTATTTCTTCCACTATCATTATGGCACATTCACCTACCCCAAGTGAGACTACTCAGGAAACCTTATCCGATCAGTTTCGTCGCATGGATGAGACCCTTTCTGGCCTCGTTCTTCGCTTCGATTCAGTTATGACCGGCTTTGCTACTATGCAATCACAGATTGATTCTTTACAGCCTCATGGTCCTGGTAAAGATCCTGTTTTTCCTACATTTGGGACTCCCCCTCCATTTGGATTTCCATCTTCTTCTGCTAGTCAGCCTGGTGGTGGACCATTAATTCCATCTAACCCACCTCCTGGTTTCTTTCCTCGTTCCCCCCTTCCTGCGCCACACTTTGCTCGAGACTTTCGTGATACGGTACAGCTTGCTACCTATTCCGGTTCCTCCGATGGGAACTTATTAGAGAATTGGTTTGCTAAGCTTGACACATATTTTCAGATTTACCCCAAGACTGATCCTCAGAAGATCCAGTTGGCTGCTTTACATTTAGATGGACGTGCCACCACGTGGTGGCGAGTTTATAGAGTTGATCCTGATCGGGAAGGGCTCCATGTATGGCATACTTTTCGCCGTGACCTCCGCCATGCTATGATTGATCCTCAGTGGCTTGACCGCCAACGTGATACATTCCGTAGTCTCACTCAGACCAGTGATCTTGCTTCTTATACAAATCAGTTTATGGAGCTTTCTTATCTTTTCACAGATCTACAGCCCACTGAGCTTATTTTTCATTACATTGTTGGGCTTCGTGGTGCTTTACGTTATGATGTTTCTTCCTTCCGTCCTACCACACTTGTTGAGGCGATGTCTCTTGCCAGTACTTTACAGCATAAGTACTCTGACACCCTTCCTTCTTGCTTCTCCCGACCCCGTCCTTTTGCTTCATCTTTTTCTGCTACGTTCACCCCTACACCGGCCCCTTCTGTTTCAGCTCTCTCCATTGCCCCTTCGCCTCCTCGTCCTCCGACTCCTCGACCTACTTTTGTCTGACGTTACACGTCTGTAGAGTTCGCTGATCTTCAGCAGAAGCGTCTTTGCTTTTGTTGTAAGAGTCCTGACCATCTTTCCCGTGATTGCCGCCAGCATCTCCCTACTACTACTGTTGTTTTTTACCATGAGGGCACTACTCCAGATGATTCCAATATCTACATTCATATTTCTGATGAGCCTGACTTATCCTCTGAGCCTTCCCTTGATTTACTTCCTGCTACTTGCCATGCTCAGCTTGCCTATGCTACTTGGACAGGGCGTCCTGGTCCTCGCTTCATTCGGTTACGTGTGCATATTACAGGTCGAGAGTATATTGCTTTAGTTGATACTGGTAGCACTCATTCTTTTATTAGCAGTTATATCACTAGTCGGATCCGTGCTTCACTTGTTCCTGCTTCCCAGCCTCTCACAGTTGAGGTTGCCAGTTCTCATTCTTTTCCTAGTTCTCAGATGTTTCAGCGTTTACCCTACCGCATTGGAGATTTCTCTGGACAGGCAGATCTTTACATTATCCCTATGGAGCGTTATGATCTTATCCTTGGTGCTGATTGGTTTGCATCTCTTGGAGCCATTACATTGGACTTGACACAGCAGACATTGATATTTGTACATGATGCAGTTACACACTCACTTGTGGGCATTGATTCTCAAGGAGACTTCCAGTTGATTACTGGGAAGCAGTTTATTCGCAGCCTGCTCATTGTGCTGCCTTATTATGTGTTCAGCAGGCAGTACCAGTTCCTCCAGTTTCTACACCAGTAGTTGTTCCTCAGGTGATTTCTGACTTATTACATCAGTATGCTTTTGTCTTTTCAGAACCTACGACGCTACCACCATTACGTGACGTGAACCATCATATTGATTTGCGTCCTAGTTCTGCTCCTCCCTCCCATCCCCCTTATCGTATATCTCGATCTGAGCGTGATGAGCTTGAGCTCCATATTACTGCCTTGTTAGATCAGGGTCTCATTGTTCCTAGTCACAGCCCTTTTGGTGCTCCTGTTCTCCTTATTAATAAGAAAGATGGTACCAAACGCCTTTGTATTGATTACCGTGCTTTAAATAAGTTGACTATTCGTAATCAGTACCCTATTCCACACATGGATGACCTCTTTGACTAGCTCGGTACCTCTAAAATCTTTTCCAAGATAGACCTTCGTTCTGGATATTACCAAATCAGGATGCACCCTTCTGACGAACATAAGACTGCTTTCCGTACTCATCTTGGTTTATATGAATTTCATGTGTTTCCTTTTGGTGTTACTAATGGTCCTCCTACGTTCCAGAATGTGATGAATAACGTCTTACGTCCGCTTCTTTGTCATTGTGTCTTGGTTTATTTTGATGATATTCTTATTTTTAGTCAGTCTCTTGCTGAGCATGTTGCCCATCTTTCCTCGGTCTTTCAGTTACTTGTACACCACCAGTTATTTGCTAAGTTGTCTAAATGTTCTTTTGTTGTTTCTGAGATCAAGTTTCTTGGTTTTCTTATTTGTAATGGTCACATTCGTCTGGACCCTCATAAGGTTCAGGCCATCCAGGATTGGCCTATACCTACTGATATTCATCATGTTCGTATATTTCTTGGGTTAGCCACTCACCTTCGTCGTCTAGTTCCTCATTTTGCCACTATCGCAGTTCCTCTTCATGCACTTTTGAAGAAGTCTAGTACTTTTCTGTGGACTCCTGATTGTCAGACAGCGTTTGATACTCTTCGTCGTGCTGTTGTTGATGCTGCCATTATGTGTTTACCACAGTTTGATCATAAGTTTCTTGTTGAGACTGATGCTAGTAATGTTGGTTTGGGTGCTTTACTTCGCCAGTCACAATGTATTATTGCTTATGAGTCGTGTCATCTTCACTCTTATGAGCAACATTATTCTGTGCATGAGAAAGAGCTTCTTGCAATTATCTATGCTCTTAAGAAGTGGCGTCATTATCTGTATTGAGTCCCATTTGACATTATTACTGATCACCAGTCTTTACGTTATCTGTTTTCTCAACGTGACCTTAGTGATCGTCAATTTCGTTGGTTGCAGTTTTTACAATCTTTTAATTTCTCCATATTGTATCGTCCTGGTTGTGCTAACTCTGCTGGTGATGCATTATCTCGTCTTTCAGCTTTGTTAAATACACTCGTTTCTACTATTCCTCCATGGTTTGATGCTCTACCTACAGCATACCTTACATGTTCTGATTTTCGTGATGTTTATAGTTCTGCCCCACTGTTTCGTCCAGTCCTCATCAGGTTTACTCCATTATTGACAATCGTCTTTATCATTATGATTCTCTTTGTATCCCTAGTTCTTTGGGTATCTGTTCCCAGTTGTTGTCGGATGCTCATTCCTCTCCTGTTGGGGGTCACTTTGAAGTCTTATGCTCGTCTCAAAGACCTTTTTTTTTTGCCCTCTCTTCGATCTGAGCTTGCTGTACTTATTCGTACCTATCCTTTCTGTCTTCGTAATAAGTACTCCCGTTCTAAATCTGCTGGTTTGTTCCAGAGTTGGCCTATTCCTCATCGCCAGTGGACTGATATATCTATGGACTTTATCCTTGGCCTTCCCCATACCCAGCGTGGTCACAATTCATGTATGGTGGTAGTTGATAGGAGTACGACCCTTCCACTGAATTAAGCACTCAGAGATAGAACGATTTCTTAGTTGTTTATCTTTGGTTCTGAGCACTTTCTCAGGTTCCAAAGGTACACTACTATGACAAATCTTCCAAATGAGATAAATCCTCATCCGATCCAACTGTATTACAATCATGTAAACTTAGTTTCAAACGACTTACATGAAACGCTGGATGTGTAGTCAATTTTCCTTGAAGATCGAGTTCATATGCCAAAGAACCAATTCTACCTACAATCCTGAAAGGTCCACAATAACGGGTAGACAGCTTATAATGCTTCCCTGTACGTAACGTCTTAGAATCTTTTGGAATCCTAAGATATACCCAATCATCAACTTTATAATCTCTTGGAGATCTCATAAGATCGGTATAGTATTTAGCTCTATCCTGAGCACTCTGGATACTATCCTTAGCCACTTGCAACATTTCTTGCATATCATGCAAAAATTCAGCAACCTTCTAGATTTTAACAGACTTCGTCTCAACATTTACTGGAGATCTAGGTTGAAAACCGTACATAAGCATAAAAGGACTGTAAGCTATAGCAGAATGTTTTTTACTATTATATGCAAACTCAACCAGTGGGAGATAATCTTCCCAATGAGATTGCTTGTGAGAAACATGCGTCCTCAATATATCTTCCATAGTTTGATTAGTCCTTTGTGTCTGGCCATTTGATTCAGGATGATCAAAAGAATTCAAACTCAAAGAAGTTTCCAGTTTATAGAACAAAGATCTGGGCTAAATCAGAAGCCTTTATAGTTGACTTGACTGGTATGAATGTAGCTAACTTAGTTAACCGATCCACTACAACCCAAATAGAATCATTTTGTCGTTGGGTCTTTGGAAGTCCAACTACAAAATCCATAGATATGTTTTCCCATTTCTTATCTAGGATATCTAACGGATACAACAAACCACCAGCCTTATGGTGTTTAGCCTTTGCTAGTTGACAGGGCTTGCATTTAACAACATATGACTCGACATATGGCTTGAGCTTTGGCCAATAAAATTCTCTCTTAACCAAGTCTAGAGTCTTGTGTATACCGGGATGTCCTGCATAGAGTATGTCATGACATTCAAACAAAATCTTCCGTTTGAGCTCATCATCACCAAGTACACAAACTTTCCCATTCCGAAATAGTAATCCATCTTGAATGGTGAAATGTTCCACAATCTTCTTATCTTTCTTAGTTAGTTGAGTCCCCTCTGTTTCTGACTCAACACTGTCCACATTTCTTTCGGTATGAACAATGTTCCAAATGTGACCAAAATGGGAATCTGATTCATATTTTTCTCTCAACGAAAGATATAGATTAGTAGAAATCTGGGTGAATGACAAGTCATTCAATTCACCGATCCGACTAAGAGCATCTGCAACTTGATTGGAGCTGTCTCTTATGTAACGGATTTCATGATCAAATTCTTGCATCAATTCAGTCCATCGAGCTTTTCTCCTCCGAAGATCATGTTGATTACAAAAATACTTCAAAGGCTGGTGATCCGTATACACTACAAACTTACTACCATACAAGTAGTGTCTCCAGGTTTTCAGTGCATGGATTACAGCAAACAGTTCATTTTCCTGCGTAGTATAACGCAACTGAGGACCAGTGAATTTTTTGCTTTCAAACGCTAGTGGCCTATTCATTTGTAATAGAACTGCTCCAACTGCAACATCACTTGCGTCTGTTCTCACGACGTAAGGTAAATCTGGATTTTCAATTTGTAACACAGGAGCTGAAACAATCATTGTTGTTTCTCAAAACACTGATTCAATTCCTCGTTCCAAACAATAGGCGGACTAGGTTGATTCCTCTTTCTCTTTTTATTAACAATTTCTTTTGTTAGATTATTAAGCGGTGCTGCTAACTTAACATAATCCTCAATAAATCTCTTGAAGAAAAGTGTAAAACCTAAAAAAGACTTTACCTGCCTCACAGTTTCCGGAATTGGCCACTCAATCACAATCTTGATTTTATCCTCGTCAATCTTGATCCCATTTACTGTGATCTTATGACCGAGATAAAGCAACTCTTGCTTAAATAATTCACACTTGGACTCTTGAGCGTAGAGTAACTCCTGACAGTGCTTCATCAAGACAATTTTTAGGTGTTTTACATTTTCCACCAAGGATTTACTATAAACGAGAATGTCATCTAAGAATACTACCACAAACTTTCCCAAATATGGACAAAATAAATCGTTTATCATTTGCTGGAACGTTGTTGGAGCATTCCTTAATCCAAATGGCAACACTAGAAATTCATAATGACAAAATCTAGAACGAAATCTTGTCTTTTGAACATCTTCTGACTTAATTCTTATTTGATAATACCTGTCCTGAGATCTATCTTGGTGAAATACCGTGCTCCACCCAAGCGATCTACAAGGTCATCCATCCTGGGTAATGGATATTTATTTTTTATAGTCACTTTATTAAGACCCTTGTAATCCACACACATCCGAAAACCTCCATCTTTCTTCGCTTTAAAAAGAACAGGAGCGCCCCATGGTGATTTACTAAGTTGTATATGTCCCATCCTTAGATAGTTTTCTATTTTATTTGAAATCTTTGTCTTCTCTTTCTGAGAGAACCTATAAGGTTGTCTAGAAACAGGTCAACTTCCTGGAATTAACTCAATCTTATGGTCTACTGACCTAGACGGTGGTAAACCATGAGGTAATTCAGATGGAAAAACATCCCTGAATTCATTTATGATCTGTTCTTTCACTGCTTGTTCATGATCTAAATTTACTGAGTTAAGAATTACTGAGAATTCACAACCATTTAGATTCATTTTAGGAACATCCACAACTAGAATAGCATAAATTGAAAAAACTTCATACTCAAAATAATCCAATGCTTCCATTTTATTAGCTATAAAAATCTGATCCAACGGACGTACAAAATTACTGCCAAATAATGTAACTACCTTATCACCCTCATTGAAAGTGAGAACATGCTTCTCAAAATCAATAAACAGAGAAGGCGATTTACTGAATAACCATTCGTAACCTAAAATTAAATCAGTATGAGCTAGGTCTAAAACGTGAAAATTAACTAATTCTGTGTGTCCTTGCACCAAAACTGGGAGCTTCGGGACTTTTACGTTCCAAGTCTCCAACTCTGCTCCTGAAGCTAGATAAACCTTATATCTATGATTGCTGGCTTCAGTTTCCAAGCTGAGTTTTTGCACAAGACAAGAATTAATAAAATTATGAGTTGAACCACTGTCCAATAAGATACTCACTTCTTGATCTTTAACTGTGCCAATTAAACGAAAAAGTTCATTAGGCAAAAAAGAAGTAGTACTAAAAGAACATTCACACTCACAATCCATCAGGTTAATTTCCAAAGTCTTACCATTGCCTCCTGGGATTTCTAACATGTGAGCAGATCCTTTTTTCCTTTCTGAACAAAATTTCATCATATGTCCCGGCTTCTTATAGACAAAACATAAGTTCTCTCTTTTAGCCTTTTCCCGGGACATAGATTTTTTGAATCTCTTTCTCTTCGGCTTCTTGGGTTCCGATGCTGCTTGATCTAATTTGTCAAAATATTTTGCTTGTTCTAGACCGCGCTTCTTACCCTTCTTGGTTTTCAAAGTGGTTGGAATTTGTGCAAATTGCTTCCTGGATGCCACCACTGTGGAATCATATGCTTTCGCAATCCGAAACGCATCCTCGAGGCTTCGAAGCACATTTCGCCTGCATTCGTTCTGATAGTCGGCTGGCAAACCTAGGACAAACTGCCATAATGCCAACTTCGCATCGAATGATGGAACCCTATTTCATAGGTCCATGAATTCTTGGATATAGGAGTCTAAACTCTTTGTACCCATCTTGCAGTTCACGAACTTTAGGTAGTAGTCCACGTCATCAACAACTACGAAAGCTCTCTTGAAAACTTTCGCAAACGCATCCCAAGTAGTTGGCTTCACCGGTAAATCTTGCCACCATGATGATGCTTTGTCGTGTAAGAACAGCACGACACTTTCAATTTTCTTCTCATCAGGAACACCGTGCAAATTGAAGTTACTACTCCACTTGGCCAGCCAGTCCTCGACGACCTCAGGTTTCTTCTCCTTCTTCTCGTCCGAATAAACCTCCGGTTGAAAATCAAGATTGGGTGAAGACATCAATTTAACTTGATTCAAAAGAACCTCCATTTGCTGATCTCTCATCTGATTACGATTATTCATGTCATTTAGTGTCGTACTCAACTGCTGACAAATCACCATATAAGATGGCGCACCTGGATTTGCAGCTTGATTTGAAGTTTCTTCAGCCATCTCGATATATCTATCCTGGAAATCACTAAATCTAGTTAATATCTGATTAACTCATAGTGAAGTACTGTTGACCAAAAACTGACTGAAATTGACTCCAATATGGTCAAATCACTATTTTTAGTCAATTTCATAGATATTACAAGAAACTGAAAAAAAAAACTAAAAATTTCAAGTTTTTGCACTTTTAATTTTTTTAAAAAAATTTTACGTTTAATTCATAAAAAATCACAGTCAGTTATTAAGCAATCGAAATCACTTTGTACATCTATAGATTGTTCAACTCAATAGTCTCTATTTCTCCTTCTCTTCGCTTAGATACATATATATATCTGTTAGAGTCTTTTGATTTATTGTAATTAGAGTTTACAAGATTATTAACAGTAGTTTAAACAAGATCTGTAGATCTGTTATTGGAGCGTCGTGAAGGAGAAAAAGTACAGAGTAACGTATCCTCCATATGCGTCGTAGTGGAAGATGTAGGCCTTGATGGCCGTAGTATGTCCGCAGTCGTTTGAACAACCGTTGGTCATTCGTTCAGCTGTTGATCATTTGCTTTGTAAGTGATCGTTTGCTTCCTTTGTTGGTAACCGTAAGTGATAACTTACGGAGCTAAACGATGAGATGGGTCAACATTTGTTAGTTGACTTCGAGGGGAACTCGCAAACCATTGTCGTTGGTCGACTTCATTGATAACCGTAAGTAGGTTGCATTCGTTTTTAGACGGTTGAGGAGAGTTGAGTTCGTTCACAAACTTCGTTGATAGATATTTTCCGGTGACTTTGATCATGGCTCTTTCCGTTGTAGGAGATCGTAAGAAGGTCACTTTACGGTGGTCGACGAGAATTTAAGTTCCGTTGCCATTGAAGATTTCGCAAGTGCTCGTAGATAGTAAACTACGGATTTTAACAACTCCCTACGGTTTGTGGTTCGTTGCCTTCACAAGTTGAAGTCGTGTTTCTCTGTTAACGTCATTTTGACGGTGCTCTTCGATCAGACCGTAATCTGGCGATGGCTTTGCGGTTCTGTCTAATTCGACTTTGCGCGTATTTTTGTAGACTGATTTAGAAAGAGAGAATTCTTGAGAGTAGAAGGAGGGCGAAGGCATGAGTAGGAGAAGATTAAACTCCAACATAAAGTAGTCTTCATCCAAAAAGTCAGATAATAGACAGAACATTTCTATTGGATGTGCTCCTCAGCAACGACGCCAAAATAAGCTTTATGTCGTGACATGCTTACAGAGAAATAAAGTAAATTATAGTATAATGAGTGTCGTTCCCCATGAAGAGAGCACATATAAGAGATATTCTGTCATTATTGATGGAAATTAAAATTTAGCAATGATGTTCAGTGAAATGGAAGAATAATCTAATTGCCAGAGGACATTTATAAATGGCATCCAGTACTGCCAAGGAAATTGTACAAAGTACTTGAAACATCATATAAGAGATTCAAAAGCTTCAACCATGAAGTCCAATTTTTGGATAACAATGTCTTGGAGAAATTAACCATCAATTCCGTATTAAGATCACAAACAGGGCCGAGAACAAGATCTGTTCACCAAGTTTCAACTTAGACAATACATCATATTTCACAAGGCCAAACGATTGCTCTGACAATACTTACAATGAACTATCTTGCCCCTCAACAGCCAAGATAATCTTGCTACTTTAGAGTTCTATAAATGAAATCTTGATCCACTGCATAGTTTGATTAATACCTGGTCAATGTTAATTACAAATCTTCAGAGTATAGAATCCATTATTGAACCGAATCACAATGACATTCATAGGATTATTCAGAATAGAAATAACATGGATGTTGTGATTCATTCACATGAAAAAGAAAGTACAATGACATTAGCGAAAAAGTCTGTCACCCTCTGCTCCTGCTTCCTAAGAGCAGAGTAAATCTAGAAGACATGAATGAATATGAAAAAATGTAGAGGCTTGGCACATATATCCAAAGAGAAACTCCTGAAACAGAGAAGAGGGCTCTACAACTACTATAGAGAAGAATAACCAATGAGTAGTTGATAGGTGTTGGTGTCTACTCATTAACCAGTAAGGTATTGCCACATGGATTTGTCTGTTCAAAAGCCCAAGTGGTTGTAGAATAGATCTACAAACTGCTTAATGGTTTGTAAACATCCCCTATATGGAAAACATCCCTATTCATTGCTGAAAACCACTTGAGATACAAGGACAAACAGCTTTTGAAGTTGCAATGGTGGGCTGACTGAGAATAGTCACTTGAAAATGCGCTAGTTTGATGTAGGCTGTCGCTAAACTGCCATATAGAACTTTAGAAGATCGCTGGAACTACCGCTTAAAGGTGTTAGATGACTGTCGCTACATATGACAAGAAGAACCATCTGAAATCTGCCTTTGTATAGGGTCGCTTCCTGGAAAATGATCATAAGAATGCATTGGACTTGTCATTTGAGAAATATGGTTGCTGGTTTTGGAGAAATGCCTAGAAACCGCTTGTTATCAAAGACTATGCTGCCTTAAGAAATTTGCCGCTTCAAAAGAGAAAGGCATGAGAGGTGTATGCCCTAGAAACCGATGCCACATCTATCTGGAACTGTTTGTTGATGGCCGTTCCCTGACCTGCGTGGAAGGATGCCATGCTGCCTGCTGGAACTGCTGTGGCATAGCGCCCTTCAAAGATGCACTTTTAGCCCTGATTGCCTTTGTTTTGGCATCTATTTTGAGTGAGATGTAAGGCGCTGTCCTGCTTGGGTTCAATGGCGGAAAATGCTTCTTGGTTTCCAAGGGGAGGCTCGAACCTGGGACCAAAGAAACTTTGGATGCCAAGCCAACCAACTGAGCCAACCCCGTTGGGTCAATGGCGGAAAATGACCATAGACAGCCGATATAGAGCTTGGGCATAGTACTCGGTGGCTGGTTGGTGTTATGCTGCCCTAATTGTTGTTTTCATAGGCCCGAATTCTGCTCTTCAATAAGTCAAAAAAATGACTTTCAGATTAGAGATTCAACTTCCAATAAAGGTTGTGCTTGTGATAAAGGGGAAAGGCTTCAAATATAGTAATAAATTATCGTAAAAATGTATAAACCTTAATAGTAGGGCATCACACTTTTTCTTCTCTTAGTTCTAAGACTCTTCTTTAATGGGCTCTTCCCAAGGTGTTCTTTTCTCGTTTTCATCTTCAGAGTTTATGGTTCTGCTCAACTAGCATGTTTTGGGGTGGCTGTTTATCTCTTGGCCTGAGTTCTACTTCAGTTAGTTTGGAAGAGTGTCTAGTTCTACTCCATTGGCATTTTATTGGGGTGGTTGTATAGCTCTTGTCCTGAGTTCAACTTCAGTTAGTCTAGAACAACTCTTCAGTCGTTCTTCCTTTTATAGAAATGTTGTATTGCTTTTGACCGAGTTCTTTTGAAAGCATTTTTTTGGTATTTCCAAGGTTTCGATTACTTGGGTGCTTTCTGTGCCTTTTCAAGTTGTCTAGGTCTACAGGCCTTGTTAGCAGGAGTTTTTGAACTCCTCGAGACTATGAACCTTCTTTTCTCTGTTTTTTAGTTGCTAGCTCGCTCTGCCCCTTCTTTATTACAACTTGTCTTGTCTTAGTGGTGTTTTTTATTAGAGTTTCTTTCTTCCTGACCTTTCTGTTTCTGTTTTTACCTCTCTTCATTTAATTTTCTCTTGACCTATTTTTTTAATGGTTGCGTACTCCCACAAACATGATTTTTTCAAACAGAATAAGGATGATTCTCCTTCTCTCTCATCCAGATCTCTATGCTCTACCCCTATGCTCGACCCCTCTACTTGACATAGCCACCTAAGTTCTTGCTTTCATTAGCTCTCCTACTTCTCCCTCTTCCTTCTATTCTCAACCTTGTTATTAGCTATTTAGAAGCCCTTAAAAATAAGTCCTCTTCCCCTGATTATCGTCCCTCTCTTGAGGATAAATGGGCCAGTTGAAAGTGGGTTAGTCTAATTGTGGAATCTAGGACAACTCTAGATGGCAACGGTGAGATGCATTTTGAGCAGCTTATTCATTTTGCCCCTTCACCTCCCAATTTTAGAGAGGTCTAGGAGCACGAGCTGGTTATTAAGCTCATCTCATGATGACATCTCTCCTCCCAGTTCTTGAAGAAACAAAACGTTTCAATTGCCAAAGCTTTGCTAGCTTTCAACCCTAAAATGGATAGAAAAGACACACGAAGCAAAAAAAATGTTCGCGAACAATTTCACGACACACAACACAAAATTGTTTCGCGACAGAAAATCACTCGTGATCCACAAAGGACCAAGAAGATCAACCAAATACCATGAGGTACAAATATTTGATCTGATATCGTGACATCAACAGAAGTGCTTTAAGATGTGGCTAATCCGCCACTCTTATAATCCATGATTAGTTATAGATGTTTAATCTGTTTGATCAGGGAAGTAACAAGATGCAACGAGAAAAAGTTTGCAATCAATATACATTCTGCTTGATGCATAAAAAAATATAGAGAAGAAAATATACAGAATAGATTGAGCGAGACAATTTTGTAAGAGGATCAACAGATCCAGAAGTCCGTTAGTAGGCGACACGCTATTTGTGGGAGAATTGTATTTCTTTCACGCCAATGCACTGTGTGGATCTGTCACACAGTGCTTGAAATCAAGAGGATCAATAAATAATATTGTAGCTGTTATGCACATATTATTTTGAATGATTGTATGATCTTGAATGAATCTTGTCTGCTATTGTTCGTGTATCTCATTTACTTGTTTATTCAATTTTACACTATGGTTCAATCTTGTTGAATGCTGTATTAATCTATAACATAGATCAGCAGTGTCCATCTACATTTTGGAGGATTGTAGGAATGATATAGCCGACAATGACCAGCAATCATATCTAAATTCCACACGAACTATTTTTTTTGTTTTCGGTTTTCGCTTCGTGTTTCATTTTGCTTCACTTCGGGATCACTTCGCTTTCAACATAAATTAATTTCAGAGTTCATTCAAGTTTCGCTTTGCTTCGTTTCATTTCATCTAGTTTCGTTCCGTTTCGTATCACTATACAATTTTGGAATAGAAAATGTAGTATCAACAGAGAAGCAGCTTACCTATCTGTTGAGAGCTTTACCAAGATCCTTCCAAACCAGAACGCTGCTAGCAAAGGATTCTACTATGACACTCGAAAAGGCAATTGTTGAGATTTGAGAAGAAGTCGAAGCTCGAGAGCATCTTGATCACAAGGATGCTTCTGACCAAGCCCTCTACAGCAACAAGGAGAAAGCAAAGAAACAATTCAAGCCTAAGAAGGAGCATGATTGAGATCAGCAAGCAAAAGGAGCCAGCAAAGGCAAATGGTAGAACAAGGGAAAGTCGAAATAGTAGAGTGGAGACAAGAAGACGTGCGTGAGATGCAAACACAAAGGACATACTGCTCATTCGTGTTGGCTAAATCTGAAAATTGAGTGTATCCACTGTCATAAGAAGGGTCATGCAACCATGGACTACCACCATAACCCAAAAAACAAACAAGCTCAAAGCAGATAGAAGAACAATAATAGTTCGTCCTATGTCGAGGAGCCAGAGAGCTCGAAGATGGGTAAAGAAAGATCGAATCACGAAAATTCGACCGCCTACATCTGTGCAGACATGTGTGTAGTATCAACACCTGACAAACAAGAGGTAATCCTTGATTCAAGAGCTACCTCGCACTTCGTCACATCAAGATGGATCATGTCTGATTTTCGAAGTGCAGATCCATCAAGATTTATCATTCTTGGAGATAGATCAAAGCATCAAGTGAGTGGTATTGGTTCACTATGGCTCAACACTAATGGCGTAGACAGATGACTCGAAGATATTCTGTTCGTGCCTACACTACAACAAGTTTTGCTATCAATGGCAAGAATAGCTTATATAGGGATGTGTGTAACATTCTCAGACGAAGCATGCAATGTTGTTGATGCAAATACCAGTACACTGATTATCCAAGGTAGAAGAAAAGACAACCAGTATCACTTGAAGGTACGCCTACCTACAGATCAAGTGCATTATACTCATGATGATTCGCCAAATACTC
Source organism: Diphasiastrum complanatum (assembly GCA_029204225.1). NCBI lineage: Eukaryota > Viridiplantae > Streptophyta > Lycopodiopsida > Lycopodiales > Lycopodiaceae > Diphasiastrum > Diphasiastrum complanatum. Next base: position 101,210,059 of record CM055092.1, on the reverse strand, counting down.
TATAGCACACGAGACTATGGCACATGAGACTATGCCATATGAATTCAATGGCACTATATCAATCAAGCCATCATAGAGCAATCACAAGGGTGAGCATCTCGAATGCAACCAGTTTGATGGCATATGATGCATGTTTGAAGGGTAAGATGTCACGTACTCCTTTTGTCAAGGACTCCTACAGAATGACCAAGACACTACACTAAGAGATACATTTTCTCAACTGGGTTACACTCAACACAAGTTAGTAACATCACCTTCATGTAAAACACTTACATGAACCAACTGAGTAAAATATTACCTAACTTAGGAGATTAAAGTTAAAGAAATAAAAATAATAATTACAGTCTGAAATCATCCACAAACTCTGGCAGACAAAAAAATTTCCAAGTACAACTATCCTTAGAATCCAATTCTAAGATATGATACTAGAATCTCTAGGAGAATCATTAAGATATAGAATAATTAAAACTCAACTTTGAGTATCCAGATACTCTTTTGAGTTGAGAAAACAAAAAAAAAAACACTATTTAACTCCATTTATTGGGAGTACCAATACTCCAGAGTTAAATGGTTTAAGTAGATCGTACCAAGGAATCGAATTCCTAAACTGGGTATATGCCTTAGATCTGTTCCATCCCTTTCTGTCAAGATCGGCTTAAAAACTCCCTAACCAAAGTTCCGACAGTACTAAGGTTCCCAAAATAAACTAGCTTAACAAAAATGTCGAAGTGATAAAGCCCCAACAACATGCATATTGTCCCTAGAGAAAGGAAATCCATATTCCTTCAACCCCTAAGGTCAAACTTTGACAATCTAACACCAAGAAACCGAAGTTTCTATAATTGGGTGCTAGTAACTTTAACTTCCGGAGTAAACCAATTTCAAACCAACTCAAAGCTACTAAATGTCAAAATTCAATCAAGCCTTGATCATTCAGCATGTAATAGCATTGATGCAGCTAGTCACCCAACTCCCCAAATTGCCGACCACTCATCATGCTTCAAAGCAACTTATAAACACCCAACATATGCATACCATAAAACCCTAAGGTTAAAAAACAAAAGCCATGGGCCCTACCAAAAACCAAAACCCTTCCAGCAAAAAAAATAAGTTAGGGCCAGCTCCCTCTTTGGCCGCCACTCCCTTTGGCACAAAAAGGGTTTCCAGTCGCGCTTTACCACGAGACAGAGAAGCAACCAGGAACAGTTTAGGTCGCGCTCAACCCTTCTCTTTTTTTTTTTTTCACATCAAGCGCTACCTGCCGTTCCCCAACGTTGTGGAAAACAGACCTACTGCTGTTCACGCACTCTATGGAAAAGGAGGACATGCATTTAACTGCTGGATCTCCCAGATGCACGTTTAAAAATCATACAACCCCTCGGGTTTCAGGTATCTCTGAAACAAAACAGATTTATTGCCTTCTCTGCAGCTAGAACTTCTCATTCATCGCTGCCAACGAGAGAACATCAATCTCATACCTCAACTGTGGCTAACCACCCACAACGCCCAAAGGCAGCTGTCAAGGTAGACTTCACATTCTTTTTCTTTGCAGGTGAATCCAGGGAAAGAGCGATCTGCTGCAATCTGTCAAGTACATGATCATATCTACCATGGTTTCCACAACTGAATCAACCAACAAGTCCAACTATCTGGCTGGGATTAACAGCTGCTTTTCTAGGAATCCATTAGGTTTGCAAACAATCATTACAGCGGAAGCATGGATATTGATTCCATAACTAGAATCATCTCTCTGTAATTTCAAACAGAGAACCAAACTTGAAGCAAACAGTAAATTGCTTATTGTGATTCTTAAAACCGGGTTATATCTCTCTGGATTGCTCCTTGCTTTCCTTTTATTTCACAGCAGAAACCAATAATTCTGTTTACAGGTTATTCTAGTGAGGTGAAATATCCCTTCTTAGCCCTTGCTTTAAGTATTAGTCTTACAGCACACATTATCAACGTTCCTATCATGCAAATTCTCTGGCTGAGATGGATGAATGTCAAAATACATGCCATGCCAACTTGTAAAAATTTATGCCAGTCATGAGACTTTAGTCCACTTAGCTTGTTATCCCTTCTGAAGACACGCTTTAGGCATCGCATGTGTCATGTTGGAGTTTGAAAAGAGGCTATTGCCTTCTTTACAATCATCTCTCCTCGAGAAGATCCATGGGGCCTTTGGTAGGACAATGAAAGTACCCACCACAGTGTCCATACAAGTCGAATAAATCAATTTATTATTAATTTACTATGAACTTAACCAAAATGACAAGATTCAGAACATTAAAGCATGTTGTCAAAACTTTAACCAGGCAGACTACGGCAAGGAAACAAGCAGCCGAATCTACAAAGTAGATCTATTCACACCAATGGAAAGTTTCCTCAAGAAACAGGAAATTAAGAATGAAGTCACATATTTCTCAGCATTTCAAATCCAAAATCAACCTTGTAGAAAAGTACTCTACCTCAATTTTGAAAAAGCATGCTGCAACCACAATTTTGTGAATTCTCTTTTAACTTTTCTTGAAAAAATCAGCACTTTTCTCCGGGATGCAAATCCAAGTGCTTTCCAATTCCAATTCAATGTAGAACTTGTCTCCAGCCCATCCAAGACCGCATCTTAGCCGGGCTCTGATACCAATGAAAAGACCCCTAAGGGATAATCCCTAAGATGAGGATAGGAGAACACAATAGAAGAGACTATGGAGCCAAACCGCCCAACCAATGCTAGATCAAACCTGGATCTAGCCCCCAAGCCATGCCATGTGAAGCAAAAGGAGAAGAGAGAAACTGGTAACCTAAACCCAATATGTCGACGGGAGAATCCCCACCTCATTATATAGAGAGTAGAGTCCTGTGCATGAAACCATGCAATCTCCATGCAGGTCAACTATAAATAGATCACATCTCTTCATGTAGTCCTCCTGCCTATATCCGTCACACAGACATGCAATACTCCATATGTCTCAGTTAGAGTGTCTGGGTCCTCTCAAGGTAATTAGTCACAAACAGGCCTAACAACGTGCCATAGTATGTCAAGGATTACGAGATAAATGAAGTGGTAGTGGTAGTATGTAGATGATTACGAGAACCCTTAGAAGAAACCTCCTAAGGAGCCAATGTTTATGAAGGTCCTGCCCGTACGGAAGAGCTAGATCTAGCTGAGAAGGAAGAAGAAAGTCGTATGGGATGATGTGGGGAAGATGTGGAGGGAGAAGAACTTGATGATATCAAGGCACTTCTCTACAAATACTGCGATTGTCTTGCTTAGAATTATGTTGAGCTAAGGGCATATCGCCAGACGTAGTAGTTCACACCATTCCACTGGCTGATGGTGCAAAACCCACAGTTAGTAGGCCTTATAGGTCCAATCCGCAGTACGCCCAGTTGATCCAAGAAGAATTGAAGAAGCTTCTAGATGTAGGATTCATCTACGAGATGGAACACACTGATTGGGTATCACCTATCGTGGTAATACCTAAGAAAAATGGAAAACTTAGAATCTGTGTGGACTACAAGAAGCTAAATGTCGTAACCAACAAGGACCATTTTCCCTTACCATTCACGGAAAATGTGTAGAAAGAATAGCCGGAGAAGAAGCCTATAGTTTTCTGGATGGGTTTAGTGGCTATAACCAGGTGCAGAAAGCCCCAGAAGATCAGCACAAAACTGCCTTCTCCACTGAGTGGGAAACATTTGCCTACAAAGTGGTGCCATTTGGATTGTGCAATGATCCAAGCACTTTCCAGCGAGTAATGAGTTATGCCTTCAAGGATTTTCTTCAGAAGTTTCTTGAAATATTCATGGACGACTTGTGTGTCCACTAGAGCCAACATCTAACTTGCTTAGAGAAAGTGTTCATCCAGTGTCGATTATTCGGCATATCCCTAAACCCGGCCAAATGCCAATTTCTGGTCACGCACGACATAGTGCTCGGCCATGTAGTTTCAAGGCATGGTATTGCCACTGACGTCGACAAGATCCGCATAATACTTGCATTTCTTGAACTTGGAACTATACGTGGAGTCTACATCTTTATGGGGCATTGCAATTATTATTGGAGGTTTGTCTTGAACTTTGCTAAGTTGGCTCGTTTAATCTATCAGATGACTATCCAACTAGAATGGACAACCGAAGCCACTGAGGCTTTTCAAAATTTCAAGAAGGCCTTAGTTACAACACCAATCCTTTAACCTCCTATCTGGACCATAGAATTTCATGTCCACACAGACGCTTCTAACTATGCCATAAAGAGTGTTCTGACGCAACCAGGGGAGTACAAGAAGGACTATCCAATCGACTTCACCAGTAGGCAGTTGATTCCTGTAGAGATGAACTATACCACCACTGAGCGTGAAGCACTAGCCATAGTTTACAGTGTAAATAAATTCCTCCATTACATGCTACCCAACCTCTTTGTCTTCTTTGTAGATCACCAAGCCCTACTCTATCTGGTAAATAGACCTTGCACAACTGGATGAATCACCCGATGGCTGCTGCTTCTTCAAGAGTTCGACTTTACCCTCCATCGACCAGATGCTCGGTAATTATACAATTTCTCAATCGTTTAGTTCTTGTATCCAAGATCTTTTCGGGTTCGATGGAGGGGAAGAATGTCATGCCCATGACTGGTCTCGGGTAGCGTGTCCATGCTAGGGACTGGTAGACCAACAACCCATAAGTTAATTGTGACTATAAGGGAATTGGGGCCCTTATGTGTACATGGTCATAATTAATGGTTGTAGGCCTAAACGCATGGTGGTGGAGTTGGTATGGGTCTATCAGTGAGTCATTAGGGAATTGGATGACGTGGCCCAGATAGGCTGCAGAAGTGTCTAGTGAGGTGTCACAGTCCACTACTAGTGGTGCATGGGCCTTGGAGGGTATAAGTATATCTATTGGGCTCTCACTAGTGTATGCTTAATTTGTGATGAGTAGCTACATGCTGCTGGTGTGACTCCTCTTTCCATGACTCTGATTGATCCATAGTTTGGGGGTTAGATCCGTACGATCTAGGTTTGGTTTGGTTGGATTAACCTCCACCGGTTTCCATGTGTTGTTGCTGTGTATGGTATGCTTAGGCTAGAATCCTATTGTGAGGACTTTATAGGCGGTGTCCAGCGATCGCATCTGAACTCCATCCGAGTCGCAAGAGGATCGTGGTTGTCGCGATAGTTTCGCGACTGCAAAATCTATCCTCTTTCATAAAATACAAAGTGTGTTTCCATAAGATAATATCAAAATTTTCTTACAGAGAAAATCATTGTCAATGTTTCACGTTCTGTTGTCGAATAGTTTTTCTTTGAATTTGTAAGCTGTCGGCTTGCAAATCGTATGGGATAGTCTTTCTTGTATTCACCTGGCTGTGTCAACATTGATCCAATTGCATATTTCGAGGCATCAGTGTGAACATGAAATTCAATCATCCAATCTGGAGAACGTAGTATTGGTGCTAAAGCTGATGTTTTTTTTTTTAATTTTTCAAAGGCTTCTAACACCTCAACTGTCCAAATAGGAACAACGGTTAGTTTGTATATAGGTCTTGTAAGATCTGCAAAGAAGATAATGAAAATTCGATAATAATGCGCATGACCCATAAAGACATAAACTCCACAAATTGTCCCTGGTGGTGGTAATTCCACAATGACTTTGATTTTTGAATAGTCCATTGCAATGCCATGCCTTGATACCACATGTCCGAGAACAACTCCATGAGAAATCCAAATCTGATACTTTTCTGGATTTAAGAAAATTTGGTACTTGCAACAACGTTCAAATACTTTTTCCAAATGATCCAGATGGTCTGTATCTATGCTATGGACTCCAAGGTCATCCAAGTATATTTTGAGGAATTTCTATAGATAATCTCTAAAAGCAAATTGCATTACTCTTTGAAATGAACTGAGTGCATTATGGAGTCCAAAAGACATTACTTTATAAGCATAAGTGTCCCATTCTAGGTGCAATCTTGACCTGGTTGTATCCAGTAAATCCATCCAGAAAACTATAAGCTTCTGCTCCAGCAAGGCGATCCAAAATGCTTTCAATAAAAGGTAACGGAAAGTGATCATTTCGTGTCACTATTCAAGGCCTTGAGATTCACAAAAATTTTCAATCTTCCATTCTTCTTAGGAACAATGACAATTGATGAAACCCATTCAGTGTGCTCGATCTCATAAATGAAATCAGCTTCAAGCAATCTCTGTAACTCTTTCTTTATCAAATCCGTAATATTAGGATTACAACGATAGAATCTTGTGACCTTGGGAACTGCATCAGGCATTAATGTTATGGTATGTTCAATAACTGATGTCGGAATCCCTTTGAGATCTTTATAAGTTCAAGCAAAGGAATCTTGATACTTAGTAAGCAATTTCCATAGCTCTTGAAACTGTTCAGGAGTAAGTTGTGCTCCAACTTGTACAATTTTTTCTCGTTCTCCTGGTTCCGCAAGATTCATAGGCTGCATCCTAGCTGGGCCATCATAAGCATCTTTCGATTCTGGCACTTGTTCTTCAGGTTCACGATGTACTTTCGGTAACATGATAACCACATCATCTAGAGTATAACATTTGAAATGCTCTAGCATATCATGTTGGACTTCCTCTTATTGTTCTTTGTCAAAAGGATTAGACATGGATTTTCGTTTAGTTTTCTTGGCAGGAATCGATTGTGGAGGCGATGACTTCCTGGACAGTGATGTCTCGTGAGAATTCTGACTTGAAGAATTATCCTTGACTTTCCCTTTGTCTTTATCCAGTAAGGGTGGCAGAGTCTTGGAATCAACCTTTTGAGGTGGATTTTCTCATTTTAGGACCATATTATAATGTTGCTTAGCTTGTTTCTTTGTTATTGATCCTATGATCTTGTCTTCCTTTTATATAACTACTTTTGACAGTTTTATTGTTGATTCATCGAAAATATCACGTACTCCAAATCTGGTAGGATCCCTGTGATTTAGAAACTGCTCATCAATAAGTTTTGCAATGTCCTCATAAGTCAAGGCGTGACTCACATGAATAAATTCATCTTCAATTGGATATGGTATGGGTTCCATTGATATCCAAGCTACATTCAGCACATTCAAAGGAAAGATGGTCGGTGTATCCAAAGTTTGATCCAATAATGAAATCTCGCTCAAGTTGGACTGATTATCTTATTGACACATATATCCTACTGTACAATCAATTGTTGCAAGAGCTTGACTCCAGTTGACAGTATCAGTTTGAGAGTCATAATGAACTCCCCAATTTTTGACTGGTCGATCGCAGGTATGATCCATTTTTAATGAATCATCATCCTCTTTTTGGACGGCTAGTCTGATAGTCCAAGTTATAGGATCCACTTTGATTGCATGTTCACGATTTTCAAAAGTGATTTTTCCGGTACCCCAGTTATGAATCATTTGCGCAACTCGTAACCATGGACGTGCCAGTAAGACTCGATAGACATTTGGTGCGTCAAGAAAGTCCATTACTACAAAAGTAATGAAAATTGTACTCCAGCAATTTTGACAAGTATGTCTTAAACCATTCCCCACGGACGAACTGTAGTTTGATCAGCTAGCTTAATGGCAAAAGTCGCAAGCTTAATTTTTGTAAGGCCCCATTTTGCACATAGCTTTGTTGAGATCAAGTTAACTCCCGAACCTCCATCTATCACAACTGTTTCTTTAGAAAATTGTCTATGTTGTATCGGCAGAGTGATATTTTTTTGCTCACTTTTCCAAGCTACTCCGACATGGAGTACCTCATTAGATTCTTCAAATCTAGCACAAAAAAGTGGTTCTTGATTGGCTTCTGATTCAGTTTGAGTTAACTTTTGCACTAATACTTTCTTTTGCGATTGGCACCAACTTCAAGAATTCTCCCAACGTAATATTTATCTTACTAGACAAAATACTCATGAGGAGTTATGTCTGCAGCGCTTCCAGTTCAGCCATCTTGAAGGGTTCTTCATCATGATGCAATTTATCTATACGTGGATTATTCGGTGGTTGCACTGGTGAAGAACAAACTTCGGCTACTACTCTAGTGGCTTCAAGCTCCTCTTCTTCTTGCAATTGTTTAATACATTGTCTTATATCCTGATATCTTTTCTTTTATACATGGAGATTTGGATAGACTCCAGATGCTGTTGGTATATCAGTTAATGGTATAGAATCAGCAAGTTCTGGATCTGATACCGGTTCTTTCTGCTTATGAGCTCTAGTAACCACCATCAAGGGTATACTTGGTTCAGGTTGAACTACTGGTCTTTGCTTGATTGTTATCAAATTTACAGGAGTTGTGACCGGCAGTGGCTTCGGTCTTGCTGGACACTCCTTGTAGCAATGCCTATAACCACAGCCACGATAGAATGGTACATATTTGCCTTTATTTGGACATTATGCAACTCTATGATTTTCTCCACATGCAAAGCATCCAAGCGGCACTTTGGTCCAATTTCTAGATGCTTGTTGTTGTGCGACAACATAAATAGCATACTATTCTAAAGGATCGCTATCATTACTATAATTCCATTGCTCGTTACCTCTGTAAGGATCTGGTTCCATCAGATTAGCAGGAGGAGCCAGTTGTGTTGATGAGGCTAGTAAAGCTAATCTCTCCAGATACCCAAGATGAGGTTTGGCTGCATGATCCTTTCCGTAAAGGAGTTCTTGATATCTCATCTGGGCATATCGTTGCTAGATAATCCAAGGATTAAAATGGTAATAAGCAGTACGCTCAGTCTCATCTTGATTGTAGTACCAATCTTGTGCTGCACCCATTAGGGCCATAGGAAAAGGCTTAAGTTTATTTTGAGGAAAGACTTCGTCATAGACTTCACAAGATTTAGCATAGATCTGGAGAATCTAACTAGATCTATTAATCCATTATATTTAGGTAGATCCAAATGGGATGCTCTCCTAACAATGATTGGATTGACTTCTTGAGGAGCACCTCAAGAGCAACCATTTTTTCGAAACAAATCAATCAGACAATGAGATTGGATTTAGATTTTCAATCAAGAACTATCTCAGTTCAGATCTGCAAAATTTCTTTCACTTGACAACAATCAAATTTTTTAATTTGTTTTTTTTGAAAAAAGATCTATAATCCAGTGATCGACACTTCTAAAAATGATGAATTCTCAAAATCAGAATCAAACTGTAACAGAATCGATCAAAGTTTTACAAAGTCCTGATCTGGAAAATCAAAACCTAAAAATAGTACTGGCGAAGGTTTTTATAGACGAAGGTTGAGTCAGCGAAGGTTCAACAATGTTATCCAACAAACATGCTGCAAACTGGAAAATTGGTGTAGCTCCTTGACAACGGCGCCAAAATCGTAGTGGGTTTCTTTCCTTGCCTACCCTCAACCCAAGATCTAATCAATCTAGTATCAAGGAGATGAAGTTAGTTGTCATGCCTAGATTCGTTCCCATGAGAGTGATAGCATATCTCAAATTTTAACATGAATGGAAGATCCACATCTATCTCTAACATCCTTTAACCCTAAGCATTAGCACTACAACCATTAATACTACGATCCACAATAAAGATAGCTTATTCTTTCTCTTTCTCCCCTTCTCTCTCACAAAATGCATAAGAACATGCAATCCCAATAATATTCAGATCCAACAATTATCAAACACAACAAAAGCATGAGAGATGGAGGAAAAGAGTTAGAGAGCAAGGACATTCCACATCCACTTCAGAAGAGAACCAATTTGCTTGTATTGAAGAAAAGATGGAACATGTTTTCCAAACTTGAGTTTGGCAGTATTTATAGTAGAGTGGAGGACCTTGGTTTCAAAATCCTATTGGCCCACTTCTACCTCCCTAACTATTCAAACTTAAAAAAGAGTGGGAACCCATTCAAAATTGGAGGAAACCAATTTGAATTTAAATTTGAACCAATTTTGGTAAGAGTCCCAACTTTATTCACTAACTTGGCATTTAGGCCTGTGACATTAAAGTCCCGCAAAAAGGCCTAAAGTCCTTTTATTAACTTCCTAATTATCAAATAACTATGTGATCATCGGGTTGTACTTACACACGCAGGATGCCAAATTCCTCTCACTTATTAACTAGGGTTAGGATTGTCTTGGGATCCACAAATACTCCAACAAGTTCAAAAATGCAAATTGTGCGAAACATAGTTTAAAATGCAATAGTGAGAAAAAATAGCAAGGAAAAACTAAGAAAAATGCTCAGGCTTTGAAAGATAGAAACTCTTAGCTTCTTCAAATCTTTGGTTGTATATGTTTTGTTCACATTCCTACACAACTTAGGAAGAAGCTGGATCATAGGACAAATAAATGTATTTTCATTGGCTATCCTGATGAACATAAAACTTACAAAGTTTATACATTTCCATCATTATGGACTTCATCAGAAGAACTAGAGAGCCTAGCCGAAGCAATTTATTCCAAGGATGCTGTGGAGTGGCAATAAGCTATGGAAAGTGAGTACAACTCACTTTTGATGAACGGGACCTGAACACTGGTCGACTTCCCCACTCACAAGAGAGTTATCGACAACAAGTGGATCTTCAAGAAAAAGATCAAATCTGATGGTTCCATTGCTAAATGGAAAGCACCGCTGGTGGCTAAAGGATTCACTCAAGTCCAAGGAGTGGATTATCAAGAAATTTTCGATCTTGTTGTCAAAATGCAGTCAATCATGACTCTAATTGCATTAGCAGCCGTGGAAGACGTCAAGATGCACCAAATGGATGTCAAGGCAGTATTTCTCAATGGCAACATTGAAAAAAAGTTGTGTACCTTCCAACCGGAAGGATTCAAAGTCAAAGTCCAAGAGCACAAAGTGTGCAAACTGCACAAAACAATATACAGTCTAAAACAGGCCGCCAGAGCATGGTTCGATAGAATCAACTCTTATCTCATTTAATTGGGTTTTGCAAACAATTCAGCTGACTGTAATATTTATTTCAAGCATATAGGTATCCATTCAGTTCCCATAGCTCTTTACATAGATGATGCATTTATCTTGTCTAACTACACTTCTCTTCTGCACACTACTAAGAGTAATCTGTCAAAGGAATTTAACATGACTGATTTAGGAGCTGTTTTCTTTGCTAGGAACTCACATTACTAGAAATAGACTTCAAAAGAAGGTCTATCTTATCCAGCAAGCATATCTAAAAGGCATTTTAAAAATATTTTATATGTCTGATTGCAAACCAATTGATACTCCAATGGATCCAAGTATAGTATTGAGTAATCCTACTTGTGCTGATTCTGATAGTGAAGTGACTTAGCGAAGTTATCATTCACTTATAGGATCTTTGATATATGCAATGTTGTGTACTAGACCAGATCTAGCATACCCTATTAGCATGTTAAGTCAATTCATGTCTAAACCTAGGATCTCTAATTGGAAAGCATTAAAGAGAGTGATGAGATATATTCAAGGAAGTTTAGATCACATTTTGTGTTATGATGGAAATGTTATCAACTCACTCATCTTGCGAGGCTACTCTAACTCAAATTGAGGAGGAATAGTCTCTACTAGAAAATCTACCTCCGAGTTCTGTTTCTATCTGACAGGGGGATCAATTTCGTGGAAGTCAAGGAAGCAGAAATCAGTTGCGCTTTTTTCGACCAAAAAAAAGTACATCACAACATATCAAACTTCAGAGGAAATTGTATGAATCAGGTTATTACTTCATGACTTTACATCACACTCAATTCAATGCTACCACCATTCTATGTGACAACTTGAGTTGTATTTCACTGTCACTGAATCCTAGATGGCAAATCCAGGCACATAGAAATCTAGTATTGTTTCATTTAGGAAAAAGTTTTCTCGAGGCAAGTGATCCTTCAATACTACTCCACAACATAATTGATCGCACATCTTCACCAAAGCGCTTCCCAGGATCAAGCATCAGAAGTTCTTCAACATGCTGAACTTGACAATTTCTTCAAATCTACGCAGATACGAAGTTTACCATTTTTCTTTGGTACCACCACAATTGGTGATACCCAACTGGTGTGCTCGATTTCATAAATGAAACCAGCATCGAGAAGCTTTTGAATATCTTCTCGAACTTCTCGTGATAGGCAGGATTGGTGCGATAAGGTTTGGCTCTTATAGGTATGGCACCATCAAATTCCTATTGGCTAATTCCCACCTCCCTAACTGTTCAAATTAGAAAAAGAGTGGGAACCCATTCAATAATTGGAAGGAGCCAATTTGAAATTGAATTTTGGTGGGAACCCCTACTTTACTAACTTGACATTTAGGTCCTGCGACATTAAAAGTCCTGCAAAAAGGCCTAAAGTCCTTTTGTTGACTTTCTAATTAATCAGGCTTTGATTGGCCTCACGTCCAGGAGTTCCGATTGGGAGGCTAAGCATCTGATCTTTTTCAAGATCTTAAACAATCCTTTATATATAGGGGACAGTTAGTAATGCTAGCCGGTACCCATTACACTTGAATCCATCGAGATTCTCAAAAAATACCAAACCCCCCACTTGGAAGTCCCTCAGTGTTCTTTTCAAACTTGCATAAAGTCGGTCCCCATCTTGGGTACACTAGACACTCTCACGTGTAATCCGTTGCATTTCCTGCATATCATGTAGTAAATTCGCTATTCTCTTTACTTTGAATGTTTGAATCTCTACCGCATTGGGTGATATAGGTTAAAAACTATACATAAGCATGCAAGGGCTATAACCGGTAGCCAAATGCTTACTATAACTCAATCTCCATCAAGGATAACTTCCTCTCCGAGGAGATTGTTAAAAAAATATGAATACATATCTTAACTGATCTTCTGATCACCCAGGTAATCCTTTCTTTTAAACAATAAAGTATAACTAGAATCTGAACTATGATTCGTCAATCATAATTCATCGAATTCTCATCCTATACTCAATAAAAGAAGTCAACTACCAATGATTAGAAGAACTTTAAGTTCATAGTCATCTCTAGTTTAGCAAATACGGCCACCAAAAGTGACCCCTGAAGTTCGAATCGCGAATGTTCATAATGTCACTTTGGTCATCTACAAAGCCTAAATAGACACTCTATAATTTCTTGGTCTATACCCGAATAAACATAGTCGATTTGGTAAGGTGATCAGTCGTACCAAAATTCCACTAACCTGTTTATTCATCCAGGGTATGAATACTATCCTCTCCTATGGATTAGGTATTTCCTAGAATCTGAGTTATGATGCACCAATCCCAACTATCCAGATTTTTGAGACCATACCATATCATAAGAGTGTATTACAATTCTTAAAAGACACATGAGCTGTTCACAAAGTCCTTTCCATCTAAAAAGTTCCAAACTTTTACAGCTCACACACGGTGCCAATATAAGGATTGTAATAAAAAAAAAAGCCCTTACTTTAGACATGGCACAAATTGTCATTCCAAAGTTAGGGTCCAATCTAGAATACGTCTAGATTTTCCTCTTAAGTTGTAATCTAGAATAACTTAAGATTTACCGAAACCTCATTACGTGAAGTTCTAATTTTTGACAAACAACTATCCAACTCTTCTGACTCTTCCGGGATAGCATTCCATCCTTTCCGAACGGGAAAAGATAAGTCCCAAAAGATTGCGTGTATTCTATGCACACACATCTGTAAACGAGTCCAAAATGACTCATAGACAATGTGACTTATAAGCAATATCCATAAGTAAGATTATATTGTTGATTTCCAACAACTAACTCAGAAGTAGCGCTTCTGACCTGGTTAGTTGTATCGGATTCAAAAAATATTTAAATCTCTAGGTGTGGTACCAAAACACCACATTTAATCTGATTCTAAATCAATCCTAGGTTAATAAGCAATTCTCAATGAGAAATTACTATAACCCAGCGAGAAATTGTCTCAAACACAATTCTCATCAATATGCCTATGTACCAACAACTAGTTTATGCATGTGAATAACTTAGTTTATGGAATACTTTGTAGATCCATAGGATTAAAAGTTTGTACAAAAGGCTTTTATGATCCCACAAAGATTCACTACATAGCATATCTCTACAGATATCATAATTGTAAGAAGAGAGATAGTGAATACAGAGATCTGTAAGAAACAGAGAGAGACGTAGCGAATAGAGCAAGAAAGCAAAAATACCATAGTTGTGCATGAAAGTTTGCCAACGAGTAGAACACAGCGAAAGAGTAGAGAGTCAATCCACCAACGAGCGAGACGCTGACGATCTCACTCTTAAACCAAACTGACAATATAGTCGCTCTATTTTGTGTATCTCTTGGCCTTGTGCCGTGTCTCTTGATTGCTAGAATAAAATATGTTCTGTGATGCATAGTCAAGTGTCTGGGATCCCCTAAGAGCTTTCGCACGAAAAGAAACTTCAAAGACAGAAAATTGTTCACGAATTAGAAGAGAGGACGAACATGAAACAATAATAAGCTTCCGCGACATGGTATCAAAGCCTACAGATTATCACTAGTGATATCCCAGCAGTGATTCTTCCAGACAACACAATATGGCTACAACAATCCAGACCAGAGTAGCAATCAGTATTGATGGTGCAAATTACAAAATCTGGAAATTCAAAATCAAAACACTCCTGAAGGACAAAGGCATCTAGCCAGTGACCGAGCTCTCAGAGGTGCAGGCTCCAGAGGGAGACTCGAGGAGAGCTGAATGGATAAAAAAGGATGAGCGGGCAATGGCGATCATCGTTTTGTCCATAAATGAAGATCTACTCATGCATATTGAAGACTGCAAAAGCAGCCATGCAGTGTGGAAAAGATTAAAACAAAAGTATGAAGTGAGGACTGCAGCTTCAGTCATGCACCTTCACAATCAGCTGCGATCCATATGGTGGGATGGCAACCAGTTAGATCAGCATGTTGAGAAGATCAGAATGATCTTCGCTCAACTCGCTACATCAGGACAGGAGCACCAGGTCCTAGCACCACAGCAGTTGATGTACTTCATGAAATCTCTACCGACGTCCTATCAACTACTAAGAATGCTCATACTGAGTCTACCAAATATGACATTCCACAAAGCAGTCAGTCTTGTTGCTGATGAGAGACTGATGAGAGACGAAGGAGAGGGAAGTAGTGATCAAGAGAAGGCTCTCTTCATGAAAGGAAAGAAGAAGAACAAAAACAAGCCAAGATTTGAGAAGATGAAGTCCTCGAATCAACAATCTTCTTCTTGTGATCACTGCCACAAACTAGGCCATACGGCCAACAAATACTGGTTTAATATAACAATACCTTGCATGCACTGCAAGAAGAAAGGGCATTCTACATACGACTGCAGATTCAACCCAAAAACAAAAAACAAAGCTGAAAAGGCAAACATTGCAGAGTCATCAAAGGATGATAAAAGAGGTGACGAAGCTTTCACAATACTCGATGAAGCTTTGACAAGCTACTCTGAACACGACTACGATGTAGTCATCAATTCAGGAGCAACATCTCACATAACCTGCAACAAGAAGATCTTGATCAACTTTCGCAAACTGGAAAATGACATAGTAGTGATTCTAGGCGATGGAAGCAGACACGATGTCAAAGGCATCGGCTCTTTAAAGCTACGAACACTGTCAGGCCAAGCAAAGCTGCCAGGAGCACTCTATGTGCTCTCACTCAGAAAGGATCTGCTATCTGTCTGCAAGATGGCAGATCTAGGCATTTGAATTTTGTTCGACGACAACACTTGCTATATGATCGAGAAGACGACAAACAAGTTGCTGACGGTCGGATGCACAGAAGAAAATCTCTACTAGGCCAAAATAATCAGCAACTCTGAAAGCATATTAAATGCTTCAGAAAACGAAGATCAGCTTTGGCATAGAAGAATGTATCATCTAAACATGCAGAGCTTGTATGACATGAGCAGAAAGGACATTGTCACAGGTCTCAAGATTTCAAGACCAGAGGATGAGCTCTACGAAGCTTGTCAGAAAGGCAAGCAACATCGAAATCCATTCACACACGAGGAAAGAAGAGCCAAAGAAGTTCTTGAGCTCATCCACTCTGATGTGTGTGGACCAATGAAAACAGATTCGCTCTCAGGTTTAAGATATTTTCTAACGTTCATAGATGATTATAGCCAAATGACCACAATCTACTACTTGAAGAAAATCCGAAGTATTTGATTCTTTCAAGAAGTTTGTGGCATTCACAGAGCGACAAACCTCGAAAAAGATACAGATCCTTAGATCTGACAATGGAGGTGAATACAAAAGCACAGGATTTTCAAGATTCTGCGAAGAACCGGGGATCAAATACCAGTTCACTCCTGCATACACACCAGAATACAAAGGTGTGGCAGAAAGAGAAAATAGAACGCTAGTCAAAGGAGCCAGATGCATGACGGCACAAGCTCAATTGTCGGATCAATTTTGGGTCGAGGCAATAGCTACAGTTGTACACCTACAGAACAGATCTACAATGATAGCACTAGAGAACAAAACACCATATGAAATGTGGACAGACAGAAAGCCTGCTCTGTCATACGTACGAGTGTTTGGAGGTGCAGCATACAAGCACATTCCAAAGGAAAAGAGAAGCAAGCTCGATAACAAATCCGAACAAACAATCATGGTCGACTACTCGAATGGAACACATGTCTACAGACTCTACGATCCAACCACGAAAAAGGTTGTTTCGAGCAGAGATGTGAAGTTTGACGAGTCCACATTTTCTGGACTGAAAGACGAAAGAGGCCATGAGATCTTCACACTACTGCGTATTCAAGAGGGAGATTGAGGACATACATCAAATCAGAATGCAGAGCCCCAAACTCTAGAGCAGCAGGAAACAGAGGATCGACTCCACGAACAAGAAATGTTCGAGCAGTGATGAAACGAACCTCGAAGGTCAAGAAGACAAAGAAGAGCTCCAAACTACTATTCTGACAATCTTCAATGGAGCAAAGACACGTATTTCGAGTACTGCAGCTTCAAAGAAGAGCCAACAACATACCAAGAAGCTATTCAGAGTCCAGAGAGAGAATTCTGGAAGCAGACAATGTTAGAGGAGATTGAGTCGATATGGTAAAACGAGGCATGGACATTAGAGCCCCTGCCAAAAAACTGAAAAATAGTCGACTACAAGTGGATATAAGAAAAAAACTAAAATTAGATGGCACTATTTGCCGCTACAAGGCCAGGCTTGTCGCAAAGGGCTACACGCAGAGATATGGTGTCAACTATTTCGACACATATTTGCCCATGGTGAAAATGACAAGCATAAGGCTACTCCTTGCATACGTCACACTATACAATCTGAAAATTCACCAGATTGACATGAAAACAGCCTTTCTCCACAGAGATCTAGAGGACGAAATCTTCATGAAGCAACTGAAGGCTATGAAGACCCCGACAATAGACAATATGTTTATCGATTGCAGAGATGCATCTACGGTCTAAAACAGGCATCACGGGCCTGGTACGAAAAGCTTGATGGTCTTTTGAAGCCTCTAGACTTCAACCCTACTCAACCAGACTGTAATATCTACATCAAAAGAGTAGGATTTTGTGATATTGACCATTTTCATGGATGATTTGCTGATGATAAAAATTTTTTTGATGCTGATCAAAGACACGAAGAGTCATATTTCTGAAAGCTACGAAATCATAGATCTTGGAGAAACAACAAAATGCCTAGGGCTGGAGATCAGAAGAGATTGAACAAATGGCAAAATACACTTGAGTCAGTCAAAATACGCCAGAAAAGTGCTGAAGCAGTACCACATGATGGACTGCAAAGAGAAAGCCACACCAATGATAGCTGGAGCCTAGCTCACGAAAGAGGAAGAATAGAAGATGGCAGGTATATCCTACCAGAACTTAATCAAGAGTTTGATGTACTTGACAATCTGTACCAAACTGGATCTTGCCTTCTCTGCTTACGCATTGAGCCAATTCTATTCCAATCTTGGTCTAGCACATTGGAAAATGGCCAAATGAATCCTACAGTATCTAAAGGGTACCCAGAATATTGGATTAACCTACAGAGCTAGAAACGAAGAGAAAGGATTCGAGTTGCATCACTATAGTGATGCGAGCTGGGCGAGCTGCAAGGATGACAACAAGTCCATTACTGGAGGATGTACAATAGCGTGCGGAGCTGCAATCAGCTGGATATGCAAAAATCAAACCCTGGTAGCCTAATCCTCTTGAAAGCTGAGTATGTCGTAGCCTCAAAAGTGGCGAATGAGGTAATGTGACTGCAGATGATGTTGGAGACAATGAGGGGCCAAGCACGATGATGATGGACTCTCAGAGTGCCATCTATCTGTCCCAGGATCCTGTCTTCCATTCAAAGACGAAGCACATTCCTCTAAAGTACCATCACATTCAAGATTTGATCTCGAAAGGAGAGCTCCAGGTGCAGTTCATAAAATCAGAAAGTATGATTGCAGATCTCCTCACAAAACCGCTCGACAAGCCACTTTTTACCAAGCAAAGAGGGGCAATTGGATTGAACGAACAAAGCTGCAAGGTTCAAGAGGGAGTGTCAAAAATGGTAAACTCCTGCAACTTTGGCGCAGCACGAACAAGACATGAAGGTCGAACGAGAACAACTCGCGACAGTCAATGTGTCCTTGCACGTACTTTTTGTAGACCAATGGCCATTTTTTCGTCATTCATTGTTTCAGATAACTTTGATAGCATGCCTTAATCACCAATATATTGGTATGGAAATGAAAGTATCCTACTAACCCAATGTGATTTACACCATGCTTGTGAGTACAATGCATGCGTTTAGATATGCATTTCCCGAAGCAATTATTATTAACATTCAACAAACACATTGCTTTTGGTAATCAATGGTAGTGTGATATGAGAAATCTCCATTATTTGCGATAAATTATCAATAGTATCCATCAGTTGGGATAAATCCAATGTTGAAAATGATTGGAATGCAAACTAAAATCTCTCATTTTTATAAATATTTTGGTAAATATTATAGTGTGATTAAAGAAAAAGTAAATCCAAGCCCAGTTGAGAAATGCTTTACTCTTCATACACCTATGTACAACTCAAAAAACATTCACGAATGTAAGCCAAAAATCTTGGTAGTTCTATTAATGAAAAAACACAGTATTTTCACTTTTGTCATCAAGCATTGCACCAATTAGCAACAAATGTCTAGCTAAATCTTGTAGACCCTTTGTCAATCATGTGCTCTTCTAAGCAATCATTAAGTCATCCAAACTGTAAAAAAAGTTGTGAAATATGGATGGATGCGTACATGTCGTCGTTAGTTACTACCCAAGCTCAGTGTTATTATTTCCCATGTTGCTAGGTGTGCTACGAGAAATCGATGATAGTGTGCTATGAGAAATCTCCATTGTTTGGAATAGATTACCAATAGTATCCATCAGTTGGGATGAATCCAATATTGAAAACAATTGGATTGCAAACTAAAATCCAAACTAAAATGAGAACCACCATACCCTTCATGCATTTAAGTACAACTCATAAAACACTCACGGATGAATGCCAAAAATCTTGGTAGTTCTATTAATGAAAAAACACAATATTATCACTTTTGTCATCAAGCATTGCACCAATTAGCAATTCTAGTTTATGGATTTGAAATCAAGTCTAAAATTCCAAGGAATTTCCTTGAGAGTAGACATAGTCAATAGGGATATAACTGTAGACAATCACTAATTAGACTCATTACACTTTGAAACATCTGGTTAGATAGAAACCACTAATAGCATGCCTTTCTTCAACATGAGAAAATTTTATGGTTTTGTTTTAAAATTCTGTTATGAGTATCATAGGATGATTAACGATTGAGAACAGTCTCTTCTCATCGTAAATAACTAGAAAACACACAATTCTAGATCTTGTACACCCTTTGCCAGTCATGTGTTATTCTGACCAGCCATTAAGTCATCCCAAAAAAAATCGTGAAAAGGTGTTAAATATAGATGGATGCATACATGTCATCTTCAGTTACTGCCCAAGCTCAGTGCTGTTCTTTCCCACGTTGCTAGGTTTACGAATATGCAAAAATACAACCAAACATACTTTAACATACTAGAAAGTACAAGTCAAAAGAACATAACAACAAAAAAAATATTATCTGACATTCATGTATCTTACTTCACTTCAAATGCTTGAGGTAGAGTCAATAAGTTGAATGTTGACAGTCGTTGGACACTCCCTTAGCAGTGGACTCGTTCAGATCTCAAAAAATGACCACTTCTTAGAATGGTAGGTACAAAAACCATTTTGTAGCCATTTTTTGTCACAAGGTCTTTGGCCATATCTAGTTTGCTGACCAATGACCATTTTTTTTTTTGTTATATGGCCGTTTTTTAGTGGTTCTTTGTGTTATGTCCATGACCAGTACATAGGATACAGTATACTCCTAGTCTTGGATACATGGTACTCTAGTGAAACAAGCTGTTAGTTATGCCAAGTCATACTGGACGTGACCCAAAAGTAACTAATATCCTTCTGAGGCCCAGAACACACTTATGGAGTTTAGACAAGGTAATGAGACAGTGTATGCATGTGTAGAGTTATCAATAGCAATTCTATGAATAGTTGGTCCATGCATAGGACTCTATTCTAGGTGAATCAATGTATAGGAAACATAGGGCTATGCATGGCTATGTGGCCAGGATGCATTAGGCTCTATATAAGAGGACCAAACTTGCCCTACTCCTGATCATGGTTCTTGATTCATTGCCAGGCTCTCACTCTAGATTCATGCTTCTTGTTCCTTGGCTTGGGGGTGAGGCTTCTAGAGATTGATTGGATGCTTCTACTTGGTTGGGTGGTTTATCCACAATGTGTTATCCTTTTGTGTTTAGAATTTGTAAGCAAGATCTAAGGAGCTTCTCTTATAGTGGTATCAGAGCAAGGCTTACAAGCTTGGAGAGGTGGTGCTTTTCATTGGAGCAAGGTTGCAAGTTGGTGGATCTTCCCAAATTCAATTTGCATGTTCCATATCTCTCTCTCAAATTTCATTGTGTTTATGGTAAATTGTGCTAGGAAATCAATTTTGGTGTCTTTTTTGGAGTTTTAGCATGTGTAGCTCAAAACTAGTAAAGGATCTGAAATTTTCAGCAAGTTAATTCACTTTGAAATTGTTGAAATTCAGTTTGCATGTTGGATCTTCCCATGTATTTGGATTCTAGGCTTTTTGTGGCCAAATTTGGCTTGTTTTCCATGTTTTTGGCACAAAATGGAGGGTAGAATTCAAAATCCAACAAGATCAGATCAATTGATTGGTTGTAACTCTGTATTTTGGATTGCATGTGGATTTGGAAAACGTTCTTGCCATTAATTTCCAATTGTGCATGGTGAAAAAACCTAGAAAGGGCTAAAATTCATGATTTTTGCTTGTTTTTTCATGAAATTGGATGGTAGGAGGTTGTTAAACGTCAATTGAAGCTAGGAAAAGATGAATCATAGTCTTTTGAAGCTGTCCTTGAAGTCAGAGCCAAGAATTCCTGCAATTGGAATTGTAGGAAGTCAAAAAGTGTCAAAAATTGACCAATTTTGGTGAATTTTGGGGGATGGATTTCTCTAAATCCATAAGGGGATCATTCTGGATTTTTTCCATCATGATTTGTATTCCTTTTTACCTTATGTTTCAATTCCATCAAGTTTGTAGCAATTTTGACTTCTAGAAACCAAGAAATCATGATTCTCAGCCCATACTACTTCATAGGATATGTATGAAGGCTTCATGGAACTCTTTTAGACCATTTAAGACTGTTTGGATCATCACTTTACAGCTTGGTTGAGTGTTTGCACGTTTTTTGACAATATGGTGTAGAAAAAGTGTGCCCTCCTACGGCTTAATTGGCTATTCTGAACTCTCACGTGTGAGTCCTAGTTGGCAGGTTGAATGGCAAGTGTCTTGTTCACTGGGTCTCCCTCTGTACTGAGCTTTACAGCACCCAATTTGGTGTCCTGTAGCCAAAAATATGAGCATATGAAGTTTTGCTTGTGAGCGAAATTGGCAAAATTTCCAATTGTTCTGATTGCATGCATGACAATTTCCTATTTTGAAGTACTGTGCTTGCATGGAATGTCTGCATGTGGTTTCTCTAAGTGATTTTGATATGCATGGATTGGTTAGATCTGTTTTGAGTGGTCATACGCATGTACTCTGACAGATAGATACAAAACTGGATTTTATAGCTAACAATTTTGGTAACACTGAATTTTTACGTAAAATTTTTGTAAAGTAAAAAAATGTCTTGCATGTCTGATGGACATTAATGAAGTAAAATTAAGAATCGAACAGTGAATTGAATTTTCGATTTTGATTGCTTAATAACTGATTGTGATTTTTTTATGAATTTTTAGAAAACGTAAAATTTAAAAAAAAAAATTAAAAGTACGAAAACTCAAAATTGCTAGGTTTTTCCATTTTCTTGTAATATCTATGAAATTGACTAAAAATAGTGATTTGACCATACTGGAGTCAATTTCAGTCAGTTTTTTGGTCAACAGTACTTCACTATGAGTTAATCTGATATTAACTAAATTTAGTAGTTTCCAGGATAGATATATTGAGATGGCCGAAAAAATTTCAAATCAAGTTAAAAATCTAGGTGCACCATCTTATATGGTGATTAGTCAACAGTTGAGTACAACACTAAATGACATGAATAATCGTAATCAGATGAGAGATCAGCAAATGGAGGTTCTTTTGAATCAAGTCAAATTGATGTCTTCACCCAATCTTGGTTTTCAACTGGAGATTTACTGGGGAGAGAAGAAGGAGAAGAAGCCTGAGGTTGTGGAGGACTGGCTGGCCAAGTGGAGTAGTTACTTCAATTTGCACGGTGTTCCTGATGAGAAGAAAATTGAAAGTATCGTGCTGTTCTTACGCGACAAAGCGTCATCATGGTGGCAAGATTTTTAGGTGAAGCCAACTACATGGGATGTGTTTGCGAAAGTTTTCAAGAAAGCTTTTGTAGTAGCTAATGACGTGGACTACTACCTTTGCCGTTGGCGGGACGCGTGGCCCGTCGACTTTCCTCGTGGCGAGGCCAACTGATCCTTATCCATTGATAGGACCCACAGTACAGTAGCACATTGATTCTACTTTAATTCTAACTTCTTGTTCAAATTAAGCCACGCTAAGACATGTATTCGAAAATGCATATGTTGAAAATGAAATGGAAGATCTAAATTTGGACAACACAAGTATATCTGATAAAGATGTCCATATACCTTTGAGTTTTATAAATATTGAAAACCTGAGAATTGATTCTCATGATTCTGACAACTCAGATGATGAAGAGGACAACGATGATTCTTTGCATGAGGACAATATTGAGAGAGGTTTTGATTTCGATAATGATGATGAAAATCATCTTAGCGGAGATGAGTTGCAAGATGTATTGGCTGATGAATTTGAATCTTGCGATGATGAATAAAGTTTGTACATGTCACAAATAATTTTGTCATAAAATGATCCATTGTGGTCAATATATATTGTTTTCAAATTAAAATTATTATATTTTTCTACGATGTTGCATTTCTAAAGTTTCATTTCAAACACATCTCGCAATCACTTAGAATTAGAAAAATTTATCAATATTAATAGATATGTGAAATAATTAAAAAATATATGTGTTGATTATTTATGTATTATAATTAAAAAACATCTTCTTTGAGATAGTAATACACTTTGCCACAATATTGTTCGACTATTCATTGATCTTTGCCAACACACAAAGGTGTATAACATTGCAATTTTTTTATTAACAAATTAGCTTAAAAAACTACCACACGGCTCTCAAATGTAAGGTACTTAGCATCCTTTCACATGCATAGTAAGCTCACGCTTCTATTTTTACCCATCAATACCATATTCAAAAAATTGTCAAATTTCGATTAAAAAATTTTCTCAATATAAAAACACATCATAATGTCTATAAATACATAAGATAACATTTGATATTCAACTGATAATAACTTTAATTCGTCAGAGCATAATAATTTGAGATAATGATCATTTAATTTTTAGTCCACATTTTATTATAAGTATACACTTATTCAAAATATAAAAAAAAAATCTTATTTGCTTTTAAATTAATCATAAACTTGTTGTTTATTAACTTATTATTCACAATAGATAAAAAAAAAAATTACAACAAATTAATTTTGCCATGCGTGGCACTGCCATGCATGGCAAATTTCCAAAATAAATTTTTTCTAAGTATTGTGTTTTAATATTGCCACGCGTGTCAAATTTTGCCACGCGTGGCAATAAAAAAAACCATCGCTCTGGAATTTTCTCTGGAGATTTGCCATGCATGACACTGCCATGCGTGGCACTGCTACGCATGACAAATCAAAAAAATTTATGTCACATGAAAATTGGTTAAATAACAACCGTACGTGGCACTTCCACGTGTGGATGTGCCACGCCGACATATTTTGGCGCTCAAATTTCAAGTTTTAGTTTAAAAAAAATTTGCATGGCAGTGCCACGCAGAATTAAATTTTTTTTGCCAGAGCTCTCCTCCAGCCTGCATTTCATCGGCAAGGTCCTCGGAAAAGTTTTAGCGTGGATATGCCACGCGTGATAGTGCCACGCATAAGAAAAATGTCAAAATTTCGGCTAAGTATCGGGTTCGCGTGGCAGCATCGCGTGGCAAAACACACATATATGTGGTTGTGATTCTGATTACCCGTTGACCATGGACGATGTCACAGAAATGGTTAATGAAACCGTTTTCTGAATTCGTTTTCTCTACTTGAATCTTCAAGTAATCCTTTTCTGATTTACGGGTCAATTCTCAAGCTTGGTAATAAAGAAGATCTTTTGTTAAAGTCATTGTGTTGGGACATCATTGGTATATACTTACAATGATGCAACACTTCTTTGGCTTTCAAGACTTTCTTGGATCTCCTCTTTGACTCTTCTCCTGAGCAAATCTTGAATGATATGCGCCCCTTGGAAACTCGTGTTGCTTCCTCTTAAAAAGAGGGAGAAGTAAGAAGAATAGAAAATTATCAAAGAGAAACATCGATCAGTGATTCCAGGAGGAATCTGTTATATCGATAATGGACCTGTTTTTATAATAAAAAATGATAGGATATTTAGATTTTACAAAAATCCTTTTTCTGGATTATAGTAAATATTTGGTTTGAAGATTTAAAGGGGGGAAATTTAGAAAGTACTCTTGCAGTAGAAAAGTGGCTGATAACAAGTCTGATTGATTTGTGTCAGAACTTGGAATTCTATTGCAAGATGGGAGTTTGTTGAAAACTGTTCCTTACTGAAAGCAATCAACTTGATTTTAGTATGGACTGAGATCCGTGGGTTGATGCAAGGATGGAAGTTCATGCTAACAATATATTCTTTTGAGTTAATCTCCGATTGAGATTTTTGGATGTGAAATAGCACTCTTTGAGAAATATTCTCTCTTAGAGGATAACCAAGTTACAGGATTCTCGGTTATGAAAGTGTTGTGTACAAATCAGGAGTTATCTGTAGAGATATACTATGTAGTGAATCTTTTGGGATCATAACGCTTTTTAGTACAAACTTTTTAATCTTGTGGATCTACAAAGTATTCCATGAACTAAGTTTATTGCATGCATACACTGGTTGTTGGTACATATGCATATTGATGAGAATTGTGTTTGAAACAAATTCTCGCTGGATTATAGTAATTTCTCATTGAGAATTGCTTATTGACCTAGAATTGATTTGAAATCAGATTAAATGTGGTGTTTTGGTACCACACCGAGACATTTAAACATTTTCTAAATCCGATACAACGAACCGAGTCAGAAGCATTACTTTTGAGTCAGTTGTGGAAAATCAACAATATAAACTTACTTATGGATATTGTTATTAAGATGTATTGCTTATAAGTCACAATGTCTATGAGTCATTTTGGATTCATTCACAGATGTGTGGGCATAGAACTTTTGGGACTTATCTTTTCCCATTCGGACAGGATGTAATGCTATCCCGGAAGACTCATGAGAGTTGGATAGTTGTTTGCCAAAAGTTAGAACTTCACGTAATGAGATTTCGATAAATCTTAAGTTATTCTAGATTAGAACTTAAGAGGAAAATCTAGACGTATTCTAGATTGGGACCCTAACTTTGGAATGACAATTTGTGCCATGTCTAAAGTAAGGGCGTTTTTTAGATTACAATCCTTATATTGGCACCGTGTGTGAGTTGGAAAAGTCTTGAACTTTCCAGATGGTAAAGACTTTCAAGAACAACTCATGTGTCTTTTAAGCATTGTAATACACTCTTATGATATGGTATGGTCTCGAGAATCTGGAGAGTTGGGATTGGGAATCATAACTCAGATTCTAGGGAATAACTAATCCATAAGAGAGGATTGCGTTCATGGTAAAAATACTTCGGAAGAATAAACAAGATAGTGGAATTTTGGTAATGACTGGCCATCTTACCAAATCGACTATGTTTATTTGGGTAAAGACCAAGTAATTCACTAGTGTATGCTTGATAACATGACTAGTGGTAGGATGTTGCTGGTGTGATGCCTCATTCCTCTTTAAGCGATTGATCCATAGCTTGGGGGCTAGATCCGTCCGATCTAGGTTTGGTTGGGTTGGTTTGTCCACCATCAGGTTCCCTTGTGTTGCTTGTGATTGGCATGCTTTGAATAGGATCCTTGGATTGAGGACTTGAGAGAGAGAGAGAGAGAGAGAGAGAGAGGAGAGAGAGAGAGAGAGAGAGAGAGAGAGAGAGAGAGAGAGAGAGAGAGAGAGAGAGAGAGAGAGAGAGAGAGAGAGAGAGAGAGAGAGAGAGAGA
This sequence comes from Diphasiastrum complanatum, assembly GCA_029204225.1. Lineage (NCBI taxonomy): Eukaryota > Viridiplantae > Streptophyta > Lycopodiopsida > Lycopodiales > Lycopodiaceae > Diphasiastrum > Diphasiastrum complanatum. The sequence continues at coordinate 101,183,303 of CM055092.1, read as the reverse complement.
GAGAGAGAGAGAGAGAGAGAGAGAGAGAGAACTGTGGCTATTGTTTTGAATCTATAAGTAGGATCACACGTTTATAAGCGCTATTGTATTGAGTTCTGATTCTTATATTGAAATACAGCTAAGACTCCTATTTTGATAAACTAAAGAACAAGCTCATAAACTCCGTTCTCCAAGTAATCAACATTCTTGAAAATCGCAGGAAATCATTGTGTTCATTGTTTTCATTGTTTTTCTTATTGTTGGTAGAGACGTCATTCATATCGTTATCACAATCATCTCTTTCATCTTCCGTTGTGGCTTCCGCTACCCACACCAACACATCGAATATTGTGAAGGCTTCATCGCTCTTGTCTACATCCTTCGACGATTTTGCAACATTAGTCTTTTTGGCCTTGTTCTTTCTTTTTGGGTTGAGTCTATACTATATGCCGAATGTCTTTTCTTCTTGCAGTGCATGCAAGGTATTGTCGGGTTGAACTAGCATCTATTGGCTGTGTGTCCCGGCTTGTGACAGTCATCACAAGAAGAAGTTTGTTGGTTGTCATTGCCTTTGTTCGAAGACTTTGAGTTCGCCTTGTCGTTGTTCTTGTTTTTCCTCTTTCCTTTTGTGAAAAGAGGTTTCTCCTGGTCATTGCTTCCTTCTCCTTCGTCTCTCATTAGTCTTTCATCAGCGACAAGACTGACAGCTCATTCGAACGTCATATTTGGTAAGCTCAGGATGAGCATTCTCAGTGGCTGAGAGGATGTAGGTAGAGTTTTCATGAAGTACATCAGTTGTTGTGCTGCTGGGACCTGGTGCCCTTGTCCACATGCAGCAAGCTGAGGGAAGATCATTCTGATCCTCTCGACATGCTGATCCAACTGATTACCATCCCACGCATAGATTACAGCTGATTCTGTCGGTGCATCATCGAAGTGGTAGTCCTCACTTCGTACTTCTGTTTTAGTCTTTCCCACGCTTCATGGCTACTTTCATAGTCTTCAATTTGCATGAGTATTTTTTCATTTATGGACAAAACAATGATTGCCATTGCACTCTCATCCTTTCTGATCCATTCAGCTCTCCTCGGGTCTCCCTCTGGAGGCTGTTCTTCTGTGAGTTCGGTTTCTAACCATATGCCTTCACCCTTCAGAAGCATTTTAATTTTGAACTTCCATGTTCGGTAGTTTGTGCCATCAAGATTGATTGCTATTCTTGTCTAGATCATTGCAACCATATTGTGTTGCTTTAGAAAATCTGCTCCGATACCATGTAGAATTTTTTTTTGTTTATTTGGTTGTTGCGGAGTTTAGTTTCGTAGGATCCTAAGACCATGAAGCATTCAATCAACGAAACAATGCGAACAATGGAAGAGATTGATTGAAAGAGAGCAATTGTATTTTTATTTTGTTTTGTGTGAGTTGATCAGTGTCTCGCTCGTTGGTGGCCTGTCACTCCTCTCACGAATTCGCTATGTTTTGCTCGTTGGCAGACTTTCATGCATAGATGGTAATGCTAACAATATGCTAGCACTTCACTCTCTCTCATCACCATCTACAATTGTAGTAATCTATCTTGTGTATATATCCACTACGGTATGCTAGCACTTCACTCTCTCTCATCACCATCTACAATTGTAGTAATATATCTTGTGTATATATCCACTATGTGAAGTTTACAAGATAGTTTAACTGTGAATTACAAGACAGGTTTACGCTAATCAATTAGTTAGCTACCTTGTGTCAAGATCGCTTTTGGCAGTTGAGTGTGATAGGACAAGACTCCATGCTCGTTGAGCTGCCAACTATCAAGTCGAGTTGTTTCATCTTTTCTTTCTAGAGTATCTTCGTCATTTGGTTGCAGGGACAAACCTCGAACACTTTTCCTTCGACCTTCGCTTTGACCTTTGGGGTGTGTTCGATCTTCGAGTCGTGTTTGACCTTCGAGATCTTTTCATCCTTCGGGGTCTCTTTGGCAAGGTTGCAGGATTTCACAATTTCAAACACCTGTTTATCCAAACGGGGTCCATTTCTCATGATGTCTATTCTGGCTAGTGGGCAACATCAAGACAAACATGTGGCAATAGACAAGACGATGAGCAGATTGATGGGTAGCTTAGGACCTCCATTCGAAGTTCGACCCAGAAAAAGGCTTTAGGGACAGTTGGCCTGTCGAGTTTGGGAACTTGTCGGATTCAGTCAAAATCATCTGGAATATTATCCACAGATTTGTAAGCTTGATACGGACTAGACGAATCCCAATCAACTGGATCCAACCAGGTTTTGATTCAGCAGGTCTAATTTCTTTGAACTGCTTCTAGGATTTCTGGTTCGGTGGATTCGTGTCAAGCCCACAAACCTGTGGGTACATTTCGTCCAAAGTTTTGAACACTACTTTTAGGATTTTAGATTCAAACGCACATTTTTCTATGCATTGACTCGGTTCGACGATATTGGACCGGTTTCCAAGAACATTGAAAAATGGTCCATTTGGTATGCTCTCATTTAGTTCCTCTTGGAATGAGGGGCGTTTCCAAGCAAATAGAGTCGAAATTGAGTTGCAATTGATCCAGTATGGATTTGTGTTGAGCCCATAAACCTGTAGGTACATTTTGTCCAAAGTTCCAACCACTTTTGATTGGATTCGTATAGTTTTTGGTTCCAAAAGCCTACTTTCTCTCGACTACTTTTAGGATTTCTGGTTTGGGCGCACATTTCTCTGTGCATACTGAACCTTTTCGAGCCTAGTTTATTGTTGTAGGTTCGTCTCAATGTACAGCACTGGATGAAATAGACAACAAAGAAAATTGACTCTGTTCGACAATACTGGACCGGTTCTCAAGAACATTAAAAGTGGTCTATTTGGTATGCTCTAATTTATTTCCTCTTGATACGAGGGGGAGTTTCGGACAAACGGAACCGGAACTGATCCGTAACTAGTCCTTTGGATTCATGTCGGGCCCACAAACCTGTGGGACATTTCGTCCAAAGCTCTAACCACTTTCGATTGTATTCATATAATTTCTAATTTTTAAAGACTACTTTATTTGAATTACTTTTAGGGGGCTTCTGGCTTGGACACACATTTATATCTACATACTGAATCATCCCGAGCTTGGTCTGTTGCTGTAGGTTTGTCTCGACGTGCAACATTGGATGAAGTAGACGGTAGGCAAAACTGACTTCGTTGGGCGATACTAGACCAGTTCTCAAGAACGTCAAAAAATGGTCCATTTTGTATGTCCTAATTCTGCCAGCTGGGCCTTCCGAAGACCGAAGTTCGTGGAGGAGAAAATTAATGAATTTTTATCAAAGTATCCCCACGAGTCATCAAGAGATGGTTGGCAGATATCGTTTTCTGCTCAGACAATCAAGGGCAACGAACTGCAAGTACTATCCGCCCTCCAACCACAACTAGAGTGGCATCAGCAGTTGTTCGAAAGAGAACCTACGGCCATCAGGGCCTACATGACGAGTCCACAACAATTACGAGTGAACGCGCACTTCCTGCCATGTCCACGAAGATCCAAATGGGCGGAATGCGGCACCCCTATGGACAAATCACACTTCAGAATTTCAATTGGCCGGTCATACAATCATAATATGGGTGGACTACGGATGTAGATGCCAGAAGGGCTCTCACCGCATTCGCCAACCAATACATCAATTGTCCTGATCCCACAGTCCGCGCGGTAGCCACTTACGCCCGAAACTTGGAACATCTGATGGGGATCGAAACTAAATGGGACAATTTTCTGCCATCCATATTCTTTGATGTTAATAACCTTCAGACAAAATTGAAGATTAGCTGCCAATAGCTCGTGTCTATTACCGAGCTGCGCTTCAGGGTGATCCATGGACACGTCGATTCCAAACATGGGTCGACCAAGATTGGCTGCGGGGGGCCCACAAGTCTCTTCACATGCCAAAAGACTTGAAGAAATTGGACCGCCTCAACTTTATGGAGGACGTCACCACCTACCTCATCCAGCAAAGGCGGACGAAGAAAACGCTCTACTAAATCGGCAGAGTGCCGAGGGACCGGCACTACTTCAGGCCGTGGGTCCTGTTGGGGGTATTCCCAACAAAGTGTAAATAAATAGAATCATTCAATAAAATGTGTTGCGAGGGCATGACATTCTTTGCACGTAAGCCCATGGCCCAATGAGCACGCAAGTAAATTGTAAATAAAATAAACTTGACTTGGGCCTTGGAATTAAAATAAAACTAGAGGCCCAAAGTCATTTTTAAACTTAGAGATTATTTTTTAGAGTTGGGTCCAAATTGGGACTCACATGAATCTTGTGATTACCAATGTACTTTTTGTGGACCCTTGGATCAAGTTGGGTCCAAGATGAATGGATAGGATCATTGTGAATATTAGCCAATAAGATTGAGGGGCAAGGGCCTTCCCCATTTTATTAAAAGGCACCATTTGTACACTATTTTCATGTTTAATGAGAAGGAGGAAACTCAACCAATTTTGGAAGAGAAGCATCCTCATTTGCAATTCAATGCTTGCTATTGCTCTTGTTGTTTTCTATTGCTTCCAAGTTTATGCTTTTTGGTTTCAATAGTTTATGTTTCTCCTTTAGCATGTACAATGTGCATTTGAGCTAACCTCCACCCTCCCTCTATCTCTCTCTTCAATATTCTTTTCCCTCCATCTTTTCTAATCATCCCCTTCCTTTCACCTACAATCATGATGAATGTTAGTGTAGAGGAGTAGAGTTAAGGGAGAGTAGTGTTAGTGGTGAGTAGAGTTAAGGGAAAGTAGGAAACTAACTAAAAATAGCATCTATGCATAGCTAGGTACCTATCTAGTGATCTAACCCTTGTTGACAGGTGGGAGGGCTATACTACGCGAGAGCTTCGACCCTACAAGGTCATGATAGAGCCATAACTGGGCTCTAACAATCCTTCCCTCCTCTAGCAAGTCATCGGTCCTCAATGACAAACTCTAGGTAAGACTTCTGCAACGCCTGTCGCGTCTCCTAGGTAGCATCTGACAACGGATGCCCTTTCAAAGTTACTAGATGCTCTTGAAGGAGATGAATCCGCAATCGTCGCTCCCTTCGATCTAGGATTTTGTTTGGACCATAATCTGTGGTGTCTTTCTCCTCAGGAGACACTAGACCTTCTACCAGGCTATCGTCATCGTGCAAACATTTTTTCAATTTGTTAACATGGAATACTGGATGCACCTTGCATCCCGCAAATAATTGTAGCTTATAAGTTACTTGGCTCACCTTCTTAATGATCAACCATGGTCCACAATACCTAGGAGATAACTTGGTGCACTTTCTTGTGCGTAGCACCTTTGACTTCGAAGGGACTAGTAAATACACCCAGTCTCCATTCTCAAATTCCCAATAGGTACGATTCTCATGAGCATAACTCTTTGCCATAGCTAGAGCTTTGGACAAGTTATCTCGTGTCAAAAATTGTGAACTTCTGCAATTTTGTCATGAAGCGAAGCGAAACGAAACGAAGGGAAGGTTGAAGGGCGAACAATTTGCGAAAGTCAAACATACCTCAAGGATCAAAAGACACGACACGAAACGAAACGAAAAGAAAATGAAAGAAAATATTTTGTGCTGCCAGCTGGCAACTCAACGGGCGTGGTGTCTTGTATTTCACGCTCAACTAAAAGAGTTAGCAATAACAGAGAATAATTAACTAGCTGATTAGCATCAACTACTCTTGTAATTCTCTGTTTAGCTATCTTGTAAACTCGACACAATGGAGATATAAACACAGTTTTGGATCAACACAAGATAGAGCAAGAAAAAGAAAAGAAAACAAGAAGATAGAGAGACGAAAATAGCTGTGCATGAAAGTCTGCCAACGAGCAGAACATAGCGATAGAGCTGAGTGTCAGGCCGCCAACGAGCGAGACACTGATCATCTCACTCCAAACCCAAAAATTGATAATACAGTCGCTCTCTCTTGTCCATCTCTTTGATTTTCGTTGTCTTGGTTGCTAGAATGATTTATGTTTTGTGATCTGTAGTTGCATGCCTAGGATCTTGAAAGCTTCCACAAAAGAAAACTAAATGAAAAGAATCTATTCGTGAAACCAATCTGTTCGCGACAAAATAACAATGAATCAGTCTATATAAGTATTCATGCCCTTTTTGAGTGCAATGATCTTATTCATCCTATCGAAAATTCTACATTGCTCTAAAATCCAGAAATCAAGCATTATCTACTTATGCTTTTTAATACTCATTTCATTCATGTCTTGAACATGAGATTAAGGTGTAATTGCAACTGCATTTGCTTGTTATTGATTTTCAATTAGCATACACAAGTATCGAAGTAAAATTTGAAGATGACACATCCGACTCAAAATGGAAATTGAAGGATGGTAAAGCTTTCACGCTAATCATTTTCAATATATTAGATACACAAACTGGTCATGTATCTGAAGTTCAAACTTCAAAGAAATATGAGACATACACTATATAATGTGAGGGACGTGACTTTGAAGTTGCATCTTAGAAGAAAATTCTTCTCGCTCAAAATGTCTAATGATGATTCTCTTCAGAATCACATTAACCAACTTAAGAATCTCTTGTGGCAGATGGCAGCTATCGCATCAACTATTGACAATTAAGATACAATCATGACATTGCTATCGAGCTTGCCACCTACATACAAAAACTGGGTGATGATCATAAGGACACACTCAAATTTAACTCTCTCCAGAGTAATCTCTATGTTGTTGCAAGAAGATAATCGAAGCGTAGACAGCTCTTCAAATTCGGCATCACATGCTCTAAATGTAAACAAAGGCTCCAAGTGTCATAAGAAGAAAAGCTCTAAACTATTGAATCAGAAGCCAACATAGAGTCAAAAGCAATTATCGAATCCACAGTCAAAGATTCAGGATTGTAGAATAATAAAAGTCAGGAACGCTAACAACAAGCAATCTGATAAAGATTTGATACCGAAAATTGTTGCTCTGATGTCATGTTGGAAGAAGGAAAGGATGCTTAATAGAGAAAAGTGCATTCGATAGATGTTACTATCGGGCTCTGGTGAAAGATGCTTCATCAAAATCGAACAAATCTATTGTGAGAATCGCCACGTCAATTTTGATTGATTCTAACTTTGAAATTATCAGAATCGGTTGGATTGATTTCATCGACAAACAATAACAGAGTAAATATTCGAAATATTGATAGTTCGGACGTAACTGTAAGAGAACGTAATCAATTTACAATAGAACCGAGAAGTATTCATTTGTTCTGACATAATACTGAATACAATAAAACTGTATGATTGATTCAATAAGTAGCATGTACAAAACAGATAAATAGTGAGCACATTTGTTGTGTTTTTGAAACTACGTCCCACAAAAATTTCCTTTTCCTTGAACACAATACACGATTTGTGATGACTATCCTAGTCATCTCTTAAAGTGAACTAATCCCTTATGGGAGCCACTTATCATCACATTTGGGAAAGCACCAGATAGAAAAGCCGCACCTTGATAGGTTGAGGGTAGGAGTCACTTGACATCACATAAGAGTAGGCTTAAATAAGTCACGGGAGTCATGCCTGCATTGGGTGTGCGACGTTGGACAAGAACTCTCATTGAACATGCAATCCTTTTAAAGTGAAGCTCCCTCATCTTGAAGCTTTTCCTCATAAAGCATCAATTTGCATATAAGGAGGCTTCCTTACTAGGCTTGATTTATGATGAGCTCAAGAGGACAACACTACAAAAAGGTAATGCCCTAACATTCTTGTGAAAATAAATTCCCCTGTTACATTTTGAAATTGGTTGGTCTTCTTACTCTTGCATGGAAATGTTCTCGTGCCAAACATCCTATTATAAACTAACTAGCTTCACTCAGCCCTTTGGAATGAGGAATTTTTTTAATGGTTAATAAAAACCATAAAAAACTTGTACAACATTACTTTATGGTCAATTTTTTGGATGACTTACTTTGGAGGGGATGAATTTCTAGTCTTCCACTATATACAGTTCAGCTGCTAATTGCGACGAGTGCCTCCTGCCGTCTCCCCATAATTTGCATTTGGGCTGATAGTGGACAACTGACACATTTTCATTGGCTCTAAACACAAACGTTCATAGCAATAGTGTAACAACCTGTCAACTGAACGGTAGTTGAAGGGCCCAAATAATAAATTATGCCCGTTAGCAGGCATGGGCAGGCCTGCTACCCTGTAGCATGCAGCCTTCAACGCACCTCGCCGCAGGGCGGCTCGATGCGTGAAGGCCACCTGCTACACACGGTAGCAGGCGTGTTCACGCCCGCTACCTGGTCCGTATCCACCCAATTTCATCCTTGCCTGGCCAGTGAGTGAGTGAGAGAGAGAGAGAGAGAGTGTGAAAGAAAAGGATGAAACGCGTAGCATTGCACTGTCCAATATGCGCGACGAGTGCCTCTGCCGTCTCCCCGTATCCACCCGATTTCATCCTTGCCTGGCCACTTCCAGAGAGAGAGAGACACACACACACACACACACACACACACACACAGAAAAGGATGGAACGCGTAGCGTTGCACTGTCCAATATGCGCTGCTCCCACTCTCACTCCTCCTCCTCGCCTTTGCATCTACTCGTTTCAGTCCCACAGCTTGCTTACTCTGTCCATGCCTGTCCTCCCTCTGGGGATGCGCCTCTTTGCTTATCGGGTCCCTCTGCGTAGCAGCACCCAACCATGCTTTCCGAACTCATCAAACGTGCACATTTCAGCAGCAGCTGCAAAAATTCAAGCCCAATTGAAGACTACTTCCTTTACGGATTCTAGCTTTGGAAGCCTCACTGCGCTTCAACTGCTGCAAAAAAGCATTCAATTACAAGCGGGTTAGCAAGCAAGGCTGTTACTACTATTACTTCCACTTCTAAGTATTGTGTATGTGAATGTAAAATTTCACCTCACGCCTGTTAAAGATTGCCTAAGGCTGATTGATTCTTATTGTTGGATTTTGTAGTGGAAATGCCATCAATTCACAGAAGCTCGGGTAAATGCAGCAGGGGTGTAAGAAGTGAATTGGTCCATAGAAGGACATTGGTTGGGATTTTGCCTTGGCTTCTTCCTTATCCTGCTTCTTTTCCACCTCCTGCAGCAGCAGATGGTGAGTACCAGCCCTCGGGTTGAGGTTCACAAATGCGGCATAGTCCCAGGTGTCAGGACTTTCGATGGCGTAAAAATATTGCAGTCCCTGAATTTATCTTTAGAAACTGCACAGAAGTGTCTTTTACATTGTTCACATGGTCTACATCATGCCCTTAGCTCAAAAACCAACAATCAGGATTTTCTGGATATCAAATTTGTGAAAAAAGTACTGAGAAGTACTAGGAAGGTTTTTATGTATATAAGTAGCTGAAGTCTCGAGAAGGCTGTTGCTCGATCTATCGTGTTACTAATGATATCCTTGATTTAGTAACAACTTAGTGATTTTTTTTAATCTGAAACCTTAAAAGTCACAATATCACACCTTAAAAGCCACAATATCATTATTATTATTTTTAGACACAATCAAAAGTGCATTACACTTTGTAAGGTACTCTTATTATTATTAAAAAGTATTTTTTAAAAGCCTGAAATCATAAACTTATTACTTTTAGTAAATCGCGGGTTATTTTTAGGAAAAAAAAAAGAAATCATCGATTGTCACGGCAGGGGAAGGCCCTTGCCTTCCGCGCCTGGGAGGCGCCTCGGGCTGCCGCCCTCGGACGCCTCTAGGCGCTGAAGGCGTCCGGGGGCCTTACCCTATACGTAATGGATTTTTGGTGACTATTCTGCCGCCCGAGGCGCCTCCCAGGCGCGGAAGGCCTCCGGACGGGGGCCTTATCCTATACGTAATGGATTTTTGGTGACTATTCTACCCATTTCTGAACAGATTAAAAAGCAGAATAATCACCTGTTTTTAAAAAAAAAAACATGGCAGCTAAGGATTGGTTTAAAAAGGGTCCAAAAATCCATTACTCAATGGAAGGGGCCGGGCAGAGGCCATTTTGCCCGGTTCGGATTTTCAAAAAATTTTAGGCACGGCCCCTCCGGGCCTCGCCTAAAAAAATTCTGGAAATCCTTACCGGGTAGAATGGCCTCTATTCGGCTCCTTCCATAATACGTTTAATTCATTTTTGCTCAATATTTAGCATAATTGCAATTTTTCTTTACCGCGACGAGCCCATGGGTTTTTCGCTGAATGAATGTCGTAAGGCCCAAAGGGCATTGTGCCCAGCCCATGGGCTTTTCATCGTAATGGAAAGCACAAAAGAAAAAGAAAGTGAAGAAAACTCAGCAAGGTTTTTAATAAGAAGGGAAAAGGCAAGGGCCGACAGGTTTGCCTGGCTTTCGGGTTCCACCCTCGAGCGGGGACTTGAATTTGGAAAATCCTGGGCCCACACGTTTACCCATTACTTATTATTTACGTGCAATAAAAACTCTGAGATTTATTAATCCTTTTGTCAGTGCAGATTTTGGAGATCAACTCAAATTGTACAAGGATGAAGAACAAGGTTACTCATTATATGTTCCAGAAGGTTGAACTTAGGAAGATCCTTCTTCGCTCTTTTCTTATTTTCAACATTGACTAGCATGACTTTAGTTTGCTACAAAATTTCCACGTCTAGCTAGCTCTCCCACTTCTAAAATCGCTGAGAAGCTGCTTTTCTTATGGTATAGAATTGGAATTTGTTTGCAGGCTGGGTTAAAGGGGAAGGAAAGGCAACTGGCCAAAGGAAAGTGACAGCATTTTTCCCTGCCGGTGATACAAACACTAATGGTACCAAGTTGTCAAACTAAATTGATGTGCCAGTGGAGTTCTCTGAAGCACTTTTTGTAGTTTCTGTCAGTAGCCGCCCGTGTCTACATTATGTGCTAAGTTTATGAGGTCTATACTTATATGCCCTTCTCATTGTGTTTACATAAATCAACTGCCGGGGTGAACGTGATAAATTGTTATCTAGAGGTCTATGTTTTTTTTTGGATAATCATAAGCACAAGCACCTAGATTGTTGAGATATGAATATAATGACTTGCACATGCCAAACTACCTCGAGGTGCTAATTAATGTTGGTCCCCTAGACAAGCCCAAGCAAGAATTCAAAATGTTCATTTTGTCTCATTTTTCCCATAAGCAAATGGAGCAGTTATAATGAACTACGCTTCAAAAGTAAATGTGTGGTGGCCACTGGTTGCAATAAAAAAGGTCACACATTAGTGGCTAGGAGGTTGGGGCAGGATATGAGTACTTGGCCTGTGTGGCCCAATGCCCAAGTTTTCAACAATTTTAGTACCTGGAAAGGAATGTTCTTTTAAAGGCTTTGCTGCCTCTTGTAGAAGTGTTTTGAATGCAGCTCCAGTTCTGTGATCCCAAGCTTCTTGCTCCCCAGGTTCCAACCTTATAACATTAATGTTCTCTACTTACAGTTATAAGAACAATTGCTGTCATTATGGAACCCTTATTGGGGTGCCTTAAGAGCCATTTTTGGTTTGGTTCTACTCAGATGCTCTCTAGGATCTAGAAGATCCCACCTAGGTCTGTTGGTTTCTTGTCTAGTGAGATGAGATCGCCTCTTAATATCAATGGATTGTTTGGAAGCTTAAGCAAATCTTATGCTTGTTATGAGGTTTTCTCAAGAATGTTCCGTAATTTTATTGTAAGGGGAAAACTTTTGTACAAATACTCCAGAATCTCAAAGATGCGCCTAAAGATAGATCCCTCTTAAAGGTATGCGTTGCACATACCTTCCCTACCTTGGCTAGGGCTGCCTGTCTTCTCATATCGGAATTTAGACCTGCGAAAAGGACACCAAGGTATGCATATGGAGAGACTACATCCAAAGAATGACCAGTCCCTAAAAGCTCCTTTCTCTGCATGAATGCTTGGGGGTATTGAAGACCGTAACTTTGGTCTTCGCAATGTTCACCGTCAATCCCCAATGTGAACAAAAAGAACAAGATACATTAAGGTGTCTCTGTAATCCCTCTCTAGACTACGACATGAGTACCACATCATCAACATAAAGCATAGAAATCAGCAGGTCACATAAAGCACATCACTCCCCTCCATCCTGCACAATTATCCTCTCCAACTCATCAATGTACATTCCAAACAAGGTAGGGGATAGTGAAGGTCGTTGCTTCACTCCAATGGTACTATCAACCAGCAGTGTGATTTGCTCCTTTGATCGAAAACAGCCTATCACTCTCTCGTATAGAGCCGTAATCGCCAATACTGTATCTAGCTAGAACCAAGGTCTTGTATCTTTGGATAAGTTCCTTGAAATGGAATCAAAAGCTCTTTGGAAATCCATGAAACAACAATGTACACACTCTCGTTTGGATCTAGTCTCCTCAATAATAGATTTGAGTGTGAAAAAGTTATGGACTTGGCTCATTACATTCGATGCGTCCATTCTTTTATTGTTATTATGCATAAGTTACGAACGGATCCACAAGTAATCTAGAGAGTAGCATAAAAGCGAGACTTAATCCTAGAAAGCACAAAAAGGAGAGACTAAGGAGGCTAAAGGAGAGAGATCCATATCATCAGCTGAAAATGAAAATGACACTGGAGCCCTACTTATACCCAACAGGAAGCCCTAAAACGGGGTCTAGAGGATAAGAGTCAACTAGGAGGGAAAATAGTGCGCCCTCCAAGAGGGCCCCCCTTCAAGGTAATATCTCAATAAATGAATAATAGGGCCCAAGGCCAACCATACAGTCTAAATGTCAGTTAACAATAAAATAGAGGGCCCAGGTGTAATAGATCCTAACACCACAGTAGGGCAAACACTAACTGATCCACCCAACCTTGCCTACTCCCTGATATAGAGTAAGCCCCTCGTAGCCCAGTGTGAGGACTGGTAGCATGCAACTGCCAAGTGTCGGCCACGTGGCACTGACGTGGTCGACTGCACGTCGGGACCCAACTGGGGGCCCTATCCTGCTGACAGGGTCCCTAGGCTGTGTTAGGCCCGCCATGGCTATGGACCGTGCTGGGGCACACTACTCACACTGTCTTGCCCTGTTGGTCATGTACACTGGACACGACCCTGACTGTGGTATCTGACCTGTCTGTGTTCCCTAGGGTTCGGCACTGGTTACGAGCTCGTAACACTCCCTCCCCCTTAAGAACCGTCTTGGTCCTCTAAGAAAAAGTCTGGAAAAATCCTGCGAAGGACGCTGCCTCTTTCCCAAGTGGCATTCTCAACAGGCTGATCATTCCACTTAACCAGATATTCTCGGTATAGAGTATGACGAGTCTGCGTCTCTCTACTATCAAGAATCTCCTCTGGTTCATGTGGAGGTTGTTGAGGATCCAATGGGAGAACTAGAACACTGTCCCCTACCAGATTATCTGATCTGGTTAAGGCTTTTCGTAACTGACTTACATGAAAGACTGGAAAAACCTTACTGCTGTGTGGGAGTTCTAGTTCATAAGTGACCTCGCCTAGTCTCCTACTGATGGTAAAGGGACCACAATACCTTGGAGACAACTTAGCACACACTCCTGATTTGAGGGTTTTAGAGTCAACTGGGACTCTCAAGTAGACTTTCTCACCAGTGGAGAACTGCACATCCCGTCTGTGTGGATCTGCATAATGCCTGGCTCGATCCTGGGATTGTCTAATGCTACGCTTAGCATGTTCTATCATCTTGTTTAGGTCTTCTAAAAAGTTTCTGGCTGCTTCAACTTTTTCTTGTTTAAACCCTACAGCTGTGGGTGAGCGTGGCTGAAAACCGTACATCAGCATAAATGGGCTGTATCCCGTAGCTGAATGTTTGGTACTGTTGTAAGCAAACTCTAATATCGAGAGATACTCCTCCCAATTAGTCTGCCTCTTGCTGACGTATGCACGAAGCATATCCTCCAGCACTTGATTTACCCTTTCTGTTTGACCGTCCGTCTGTGGATGGTCGGTGGTACTCATATTAAGTTTAGTATGGAGATGATGGAATACTGCCCTCCAAAAATTTCCAGTAAACTTACTGTCCCGGTCGCTGACTATGCCGGAAGGTAGACCGTACAATTTAAATAGCCCGTCTACAAACAACCTCGCTAACTCTGGAGCTCTAACGGTTGTTTTGGTCGGAATAAAATGAGCCATTTTGGTCAGACGGTCAACTGTGACCCATATAGCGTCATTACCCTTTTGGGTTTTAGGCAGGCCTACTATAAAATCCATGGAGATACTCTCCCATTTACCAGCTGGTATTTCTAAGGGATGCAACAACCCTCCTGCCTTTAAACGCTCTGCTTTATTTACTTGACATTTCTGGCAACTGGTTACATACTGGTGGACGTCCTTTTTCATACTGGGCCAGAAAAATTGCCTACGAAGAAGCTCATAGGTCTTCTGTATGCCTGGGTGTCCCGCGCTAGGATTGTCATGACATTCATATAGGACCTGCTGCCTATAATCCTCTGAATTGGGGACACATACTCTATCTCTATAGAGCAAGTACTCATCCTGAATGGAATACTATTTCCATTTGAATCCTTGAGTCAACTGACCCTCAACCACAGGGGTTTGCTTGGGTAATACAGGCTCAGAATCCTCAACGTCATCTGACGACGTATACTCGGACTCATCATCATCCTCAACGGAAGCTGCCGTATTCTTGGATGAACTGGCACCAGCCCCGGGAACTGGTTCTGGAGTCTGTAACTGTCTGTTCTGGACTGAGTTCCAGATAATAGAGAAGAATACATCATGCTGGCATTTCCCTCTCAAGGACTCGAGTAACTCATTACGAATCTGAGTAAAACTCAGCTCGTTTATCATAGGCATTCTGCTAAGGGCATCTGCTACTGTATTGAATTTTCCACGCCTATATCTGATAGACATGTCAAACTCTTGCATCAACTCTGCCCAACGAGCTTTCCGACCTCTAAGCTCAGGTTGATTGCAAAGGTATCTGAGACTCTCATGGTCTGTCAGGACCTCAAAGTTGGCACCATACAAATAATGCCTCCAAGTCTTAAGGGCATGGACTATAGAAAAGAGTTCCTTTTCATAGGCACTGTACCTAGTCTGAGCTGGCTCGAGTTTTTTACTCTCGAACGCAACTGGTCGTCCACCCTGAGTTAGCACGGCACCTACTGCAAAGTTGCTAGCATCTGTTTCGACCACAAATGGCTGATTGGGGTCGACGACTTTTAAGACTGGTGCTATAGCTAAGGCTGTTTTGAGAGCATCAAAGCTCTCCTATTGTGCGGACTCCCAAATGAACTCCTTTCCCTTCCCCTTAAGAAGATTTGTCATAGGAACTGCTATCTGAGCATATTCCTTGACAAATCGTCTGTAATATCCCGCCAGACCAAGAAAGATTTGAAGTTCCAAAATATTCTGAGGTCTCAGCCAACTGAGTATGGCTTTAACCTTATTTGGGTCCATCTTAATCCCATCTGAAGAGATAATGTGACCCAAATATGCTACTTCTTCAACGAAGAATTCACACTTGGATTGTTTAGCATAAAGCTTATGCTTTCTGAGTAGTCGAAACACCTTTCTGAGGTGTTTTAGATGCTCCTTCCTTGTTTTGCTGTAGACGAGGATGTCATCTAAAAATACGACTACAAACTTACCCAAGTATGGTCTGAGGACACTGTTCATCAAGGTCATAAAGGTAGCTGGAGCATTTGTGAGCCCAAATGGCATCACCTTAAACTCATAATGACCGTGACGAGTCCTAAAAGCTGTTTTCGAGACATCTTCCGATTTTATACGGACTTGATGATATCCCGATCTGAGGTCTATTTTGCTGAAAAACTTAGCCCCGTCGAGTTGATCAAACAACTCGTCTGCCCGAGGCATAGGGTATTTATTCTTAATTGTGACTTTATTGAGGGCTCTGTAATCTACGCAAAGACGCATAGACCCCTCTTTCTTTTTCACCAACAGGACTGGTGAGGCCCATGGTGAACTACTGGTCTGAATTTGGCCTTTCCCAAGATAGTCTGTTAACTGCCTAGTTATTTCTTCATCCTCTGTTCGGCTGACCCGATACAGAGGTTTAGAAACAGGTGCTGTACCTGGTACTAGGTTTATTACATGATCTACCTCTCTGCTAGGTGGTAAACCATGTGGCAAATCTTCAGGAAAAACATCTTTAAATTTAGACAATAAAGTTTCTAATTTACTGATTTTCTGCTGAATAGAACTGGAAATAGAAACTTCAGGAATAAACTGAAAGTCACATAAGAATACCTGATGGTCTTCGTCTCCGATTAGCTGACAGAGCTCTGAACTGCAGACCATAGGGCTGTTGGGAACATCATGCTCCCCATGCAACTGGATCTCTCGGCCTTTATGCTGAAAGCTGAGGGTGTTCTCCTGATAGTTTATGTGGAGGGAAGGTCCTAAACTGTAGAGCCAATCTCTCCCGAGAACAATGTCTGTTCGATCCAGGTGCATTATCTGAAAGTTTATTTCATCTTGGTACCCCTGAATACCAAGATTTAACTTACTTACCATAGTTTCCCATATTTTTTTATCTTCACCCTTAGCTAATGAAACTATGTACCTATGCTGACTAGGTACCTCTGATAGTTTAAGCTTTTTAACCAGGGTGTGGTTGATGAAATTATGGGTTGCCCCATCATCAACCATGACTCTTACTGACTGGTTACCAACTTTCCCATGCATACGTACTAGGTCATGCGGCCCAAAGCTGAAGGGTCTCGCTAGCATTGCAGAGGTCAGCTGGCAACAGTGTTCATGGTCTTCATGATACACTTTGATCTCGGAAGCTGCCGAGTCACTGGGGAAACATACAGTCTGAACAAGATGAACTTGTTTTTTATCTTTCTTATCGTTTTTAGTGAAAGGCCCCTTGGGACACTGTCTGACTGTGTGTCCCTTGCCCATACACACAAAGCACAAACGTTCTTGTTTGGCTTTCTCAAAATCATCTGGTTTTAAGGGCTGTATGAGTGAAGGGTGTTTCTGAGGAGCTTCACCTTTAAATTTATCTTCTTTCTTTCTTTTTAAAAATTTCTTTTTAAATTGAAAGTCTTTCTGAGGAAGCTGCTCAGAAAGTGGTTGCTGTTTCGCTCTCTTCCTACCCACTGAATCATCATAGATTTGAGCATATTTGAGAGCTTGCTCAAGGGTAGTAGGCGAGTTTTTCTGGACCTCTACTTTATATTCATCTTTGAGGCCACGGACAAATCCCCTGATTTTTTGATAGTCATCCATATTTTTAATCTTTAAAATTGCTTCTCGATACTGCGAGATATATTGGATGAGGGATTTATCCATTACTGTTCTTTCCCAGGCTTCCCAGGCTCTATCCAGTTCATTCTCTGGTAGAAATTCTCTTAGGAAAGCTTCTTCAAAAACTTTCCATGACCGGGGAGTCTGCCCAGTCTCCTGGAGATTTAACCACCACTTATAGGCCATAGGCCCTAAGGAAAGACTGGCCTCAATAGCTTGCAAATGGTCAGGGGTCTGTTTCAGAGCATGAATGTTCTTCCATTTGCTGAGGAAGGTTTGTAGAATATCTGCATTTCTATCCTTCTCTTCCCCATTAAAAGTAGGAGGCTTTAAATCTTTAAAAACACTGGGGTGAGACCGTAAGGTCTCACCCGAAACTGATGGAAGTGGAGAAGGGGATAACTGAGAAGTGGAGGGAAGGCTTCCTTTCGCGGAACTCAAAATCAAGTTTTTGAGTTCAGCGAACGAGTCGTCCACACTGGACTTGAAATTGGCTAATGCCAACTTCAGTTCATCCACTTCTGTTACCAATTGGAGGAACTGCTCCTTGGTAACCAGTTCGTCGAGTTCTTCGGCGAACTGTTCCTGTTCTTCTACTTCCATGGGTTCCTTCCCTTTTCTGTAAGCCAAGGCTTCTGTTTCAAGTTCGTCGAAGCCTCTCTCCGGGGGTTGATCAGGTCCCTGAGGAGTGGTCATCTTCGGAACTGAAAGAGAGCTACCTTAACTTTTGAAGGAAAAAAAAGTCTAAAAGACTAATTTACAACTGTACAAGGGAAAGGAAACTTAGCTCTTTCTGAGAACTGTACTTCCACAGAGAGAATACAGAAAAGCCCTCCTCAGCTTCTTTCTCAATCTGATTTGAGGTTGGAAAATGTGCAACAAGATCTGAAACTTTTGCTATCCCCCCTCGCTGGTCTGACAGCATCTCAATTTGTCCACAAAATGGCAAATCTGAAGTCCAAAAACCCTTCTGAATTCTGAAATTTCAGAAGTCTCCTACTCGCTGGTCTGGTAGGAATCCTCTTGCTCCAAATCTCTAACGCTGGGGCCCAAAAACTTGTCCAAAAACCAGATTTTCAGAAGCACTGGCAGCGCTGGCCCTGCTCCTCTTTTTTGGCTTCAAACTCGCTGAGAACCAGTAACTTTTTCCCTGGAAATCAGATGCAGGTCTCTGACTGTACAGCGATGGAGGTGCTGGCTTCTTCCTACTCTAATTTCGCTGGGAAAACTATAGAGAATCCTCTGAACTCAGTGAGAAACAGCTGTTTTTTCAGCGAGTTACCTACACTTGGAATCTGACTCCTTGCTACTGTGATTTGTCAGTGGAAATCAGAAGTTTGAAGGCTGCTCCTACAACGATCCTCCTCCTCTATTCCTCTCTGAGAATCTGAGAAACACTTCCTATCTTCTGATAGTTTTCTCTACTGCTGCTCCTAACTCCCTAGGATGGAGATGGCTCTGATACCAGTGTAATAGATCCTAACACCACAGTAGGGCAAACACTAACTGATCCACCCAACCTTGCCTACTCCCTGATATAGAGTAAGCCCCTCCTAGCCCAGTGTGAGGACTGGTAGCATGCAACTGCCAAGTGTCGGCCACGTGGCACTGACGTGGTCGACTGCACGTCGGGACCCAACTGGGGGCCCTATCCTGCTGACAGGGTCCCTAGGCTGTGTTAGGCCCGCCATGGCTATGGACCGTGCTGGGGCACACTACTCACACTGTCTTGCCCTGTTGGTCATGTACACTGGACACGACCCTGACTGTGGTATCTGACCTATCTGTGTTCCCTAGGGTTCGGCACTGGTTACGAGCTCGTAACACCAGGGCCTGCTTACGCATAAAAGGTAATATAAAGTAGATCCGAATGGACGTGGCGAATGTAAATAGCCAAGTCCATAACTCTCCCCGACACAAAAGAAAGCCTCGTCGTGAAATGAAGAGGCAGCATAGGATCAAGCAGCAGGTCCTGGTATATCAGCAACTGTAACAGAGGAATCAATAAGTGCAGCAAGAGCACGAGCCTGGTCCGCAAGCAAAGGTGTTACGAGCTCGTAACCAGTGCCGAACCCTAGAGAACACAGATAGGTCAGATACCACAGTCAGGGTCGTGTCCAGCGTACATGACCAACAGGGCAAGACAGTGTGAGTAGTGTGCCCCAGCACGGTCCATAGCCATGGCGGGCCTAACACAGCTTAGGGACCCTGTCAGCCGGATAGGGCCCCCAGTTGGGTCCCGACGTGCAGTCGGCCACGTCAGTGCCACGTGGCCGACACTTGGCAGTAGCATGCTACCAGTCCTCACACTGGGCTAGGAGGGGTTTACTCTATATCAGGGAGTAGGCAAGGTTGGGTGGATCAGTTAGTGTTTGCCCTACTGTGGTGTTAGGATCTATTACACTGGTATCAAAGCCATCTCCATCCTAGGGAACTTGAGTCAATTGACCCTCAACCACTGGGGTTTGCTTGGGTAATACAGGCTCAGAATCCTCAACGTCATCTGGCGACGTATACTCGAACTCATCATCATCCTCAACGGAAGCTGCCGTATTCTTGGATGAACTGGAACCAGCCCCGGGAACTGGTTCTGGAGTCTGTAACTGTCTGCTCTGGACTGAGTTCTAGATAGTAGAGAAGAATGCATCATGCTGGCATTTCCCTCTCAAGGACTCGAGTAACTCATTACGAATCTGAGTAAAACTCAGTTCGTTTATCATAGGCATTCTGCTAAGGGCATCTGCTACCGTATTGAATTTTCCACGTCTATATCTGATAGACATGTCAAACTCTTGCATCAACTCTGCCCAACGAGCTTTCCGACCTCTAAGCTCAGGTTGATTGCAAAGGTATCTGAGACTCTCATGGTCTGTCAGGACCTCAAAGTTGGCACCATACAAATAATGCCTCCAAGTTTTAAGGGCATGGACTATAGAAAAGAGTTCCTTTTCATAGGCACTATACCTAGTCTGAGCTGGCTCGAGTTTTTTACTCTCGAACGCAACTGGTCGTCCGCCCTGAGTTAGCACAGCACCTACTGCAAAGTCGCTAGCATCTGTTTCGACCACAAATGTCTGATTGGGGTCGACGACTTTTAAAACCGGTGCTGTAGCTAAGGCTGTTTTGAGAGCATCAAAGCTCTCCTGCTGTGCGGACTCCCAAATGAACTCCTTCATAGGAACTGCTATCTGAGCATATTCCTTGACAAATCGTCTGTAATATCCCGCTAGACCAAGAAAGATCTGAAGTTCCAAAATATTCTGAGGTCTCAGCCAACTGAGTATGGCTTTAACCTTATTTGGGTCCATCTTAATCCCATCTGGAGAGATAATGTGACCCAAATATGCTACTTCTTCAACGAAGAATTCACACTTGGATTGTTTAGCATAGAGCTTATGCTTTCTGAGTAGTCGAAACACCTTTCTGAGGTGTTTTAGATGCTCCTTCCTCGTTTTGCTGTAAACGAGGATGTCATCTAAAAATACGACTACAAACTTACCCAAGTATGGTCTGAGGACATTGTTCATCAAGGTCATAAAGGTAGCTGGAGCATTTGTGAGCTCAAATGGCATCACCTTAAGCTCATAATGACCGTGACGAGTCCTAAAAGCTGTTTTCGAGACATCTTTCGATTTTATACGGACTTGATGATATCCCGATCTGAGGTCTATTTTACTGAAAAACTTAGCCCCGTCGAGTTGATCAAACAACTCGTCTGCCCGAGGCATAGGGTATTTATTCTTAATTGTGACTTTATTAAGGGCTCTGTAATCTACGCAAAGACGCATAGACCCCTCTTTCTTTTTCACCAATAGGACTGGTGAGGCCCATGGTGAACTACTAGTCTGAATTTGGCCTTTCCCAAGATAATCTGTTAACTGCCTAGTTATTTCTTCATCCTCTGTTCAGCTGACCCGATACGGAGGTTTAGAAACAGGTGCTGTACCTGGTACTAGGTTTATTACATGATCTACCTCTCTGCTAGGTGGTAAACCATGTGGCAAATCTTTAGGAAAAACATCTTTAAATTTAGACAATAAAGTTTCTAATTTACTGATTTTCTGCTGAATAGAACTGGAAATAGAAACTTCAGGAATAAACTGAAAGTCACATAAGAATACCTGATGGTCTTCGTCTCCGATTAGCTGACAGAGCTCTGAACTGCAGACCATAGGGCTGTTGGGAACATCATGCTCCCCATGCAACTGGATCTCTCGGCCTTTATGCTGAAAGCTGAGGGTGTTCTCCTGATAGTTTATGTGGAGGGAAGGTCCTAAACTGTAGAGCCAATCTCTCCCGAGAACAATGTCTGTTCGATCCAGGTGCATTATCTGAAAGTTTATTTCATCTTGGTACCCCTGAATACCAAGATTTAACTTACTTACCATAGTTTCCCATATTTTTTTATCTTCACCCTTAGCTAATGAAACTATGTACCTATGCTGACTAGGTACTTTTGGTAGTTTAAGCTTTTTAACCAGGGTGTGGTTGATGAAATTATGGGTTGCCCCATCATCAACCATGACTCTTACTGACTGGTTACCAACTTTCCCATGCATACGTACTAGGTCATGCGGCCCAAAGCTGAAGGGTCTCGCTAGCATTGCAGAGGTCAGCTGGCAACAATGTTCATGATCTTCAAGATACACTTTGATCTCGGAAGCTGCCGAGTCACTGGAGAAACATACAGTCTGAACAAGATGAACTTGTTTTTTATCTTTCTTATCTTTTTAAGTCAAAGGCCCCTTGGGACACTGTCTAACTGTGTGTCCCTTGCCCATACACACAAAGCACAAACGTTCTTCTTTGGCTTTCTCAAAATCATCTGGTTTTAAGGGCTGTATGAGTGAAGGGCGTTTCTGAGGAGCTTCACTTTTACATTTATCTTCTTTCTTTCTTTTTTAAAAATTTCTTTTTAAATTGAAAGTCTTTTTGAGAAGGCTGCTCAGAAAGTGGGTGCTGTCTCGCTCTCTTCCTACCCACTGAATCAAGCATATCTGAGAGCTTGCTCAAGGGTAGTAGGCGAGTTTCTCTGGACCTCTACTTTATATTCATCTTTGAGGCCACGGACAAATCCCCTAATTTTTTGATAGTCATCCATATTTTTAATCTTTAAAATTGCTTCTCGATACTGCGAGATATATTGGATGAGGGACTTGTCCATTACTGTTCTTTCCCAGGCTTCCCAGGCTCTATCAAGTTCATTTTCTGGTAGAAATTCTCTTAGGAAAGCTTCTTCAAAAGCTTTCCATGACCGGGGAGTCTGCCCAGTCTCCTGGAGATTTAACCACCACTTATAGGCCATAGGCCCTAAGGAAAGACTGGCCTCAAGAGCTTGCAAATGGTTAGGGGTCTGTTTAAGAGCATGAATGTTCTTCCCTTTGCTGAGGAAGGTTTGTAGAATATCTGCATTTCTATCCTTCTCTTCCCCATTAAAAGTAGGAGGTTTTAAATCTTTAAAAACACTGGGGTGAGACCGTAAAGTCTCACCCGAAACTGATGGGAGTGGAGAAGGGGATAACTGAGAAGTGGAGGGAAGGCTTCCTTTTGCGGAACTCAAAATCAAGTTTTTGAGTTCAGCGAACGAGTCGTCCACACTGGACTTGAAATTGGCTAATGCCAACTTCAGTTCATCCAGTTCTGTTACCAATTGGAGAAACTGCTCCTTGGTAACCAGTTCGTTGAGTTCTTCGACAAACTGTTCCTGTTCTTCCACTTCCATGGGTTCCTTCCCTTTTCTGTAAGCCAAGGCTTCTGTTTCAAGTTCGTCGAAGCCTCTCTCCGGGGGTTGATCAGGTCCTGGTCCTCTAAGAAAGGCCCCTTGGGACACTGTCTGACTGTGTGTCCCGTGCCCATACACACAAAGCACAAACGTTCTTGTTTGGCTTTCTCAAAATCATCTGGTTTTAAGGGCTGTATGAGTGAAGGGCGTTTCTGAGGAGCTTCACTTTTAAATTTATCTTGATTCTTTCTTTTTAAAAATTTCTTTTTAAATTAAAAGTCTTTCTAAGGAGGCTGCTCAGAAAGTGGTTGTTGTCTCGCCCTCTTCCTACCCACTGAATCATCATAGATTTAAGCATATCTGAGAGCTTGCTCAAGGGTAGTAGGCGAGTTTCTCTGGACCTCTACTTTATATTCATCTTTGAGGCCACGGACAAATCCCCTGATTTTCTGATATCATCCATATTTTTAATCTTTAAAATTGCTTCTCGATACTGCGAGATATATTGGATGAGGGACTTGTCCATTACAGTTCTTTCCCAGGCTTCCCAGGCTCTATCAAGTTCATTTTCAGGTAGGAATTCTCTTAGGAAGGCTTCTTCAAAAGCTTTCCATGACCGGGGAGTCTGCCCAGTCTCCTGGAGATTTAACCACCACTTATAGGCCATATGCCCTAAGGAAAGACTGGCCTCAATAGCTTGCAAATGGTCAGGGGTCTGTTTAAGAGCATGAATGTTCTTCCATTTGCTAAGGAAGGTTTGTAGAATGTCTGCATTTCTATCCTTCTCTTCTCCATTAAAAGTAGGAGGCTTTAAATCTTTAAAAACACTGGGGTGAGACCATAAAGTCTCACCTGAAACTGATGGAAGTGGAGAACGGGATAACTGAGAAGTGGAGGGAAGGCTTCCTTTCGCGGAACTCAAAATTAAGTTTTTGAGTTCAGAGAAGGAGTCGACCACATTGGACTTGAAATTGGCTAATGCCAACTTGAGTTCATCCACTGCTGTTACCAACTGGAGAAATTGCTCCTTGGTAACCAGTTCGTCGAGTTCTTCGGCGAACTGTTCCCGTTCTTCCAATTAACTCCATAAACTGATCTGTATAAGAAGCAAGATCACTGGTCTGAGTGAGACTACGGAATGTATCATGTTGGCGGCCGAGCCACTGAGGGTCAATCATAGCATGACGGAGGTCACGGCGAAAAGTATGCCATAAATGGAGCCCTTCCCGATCAGGATCAGCTCTATAAACTCGCCACCACGTGGCGACGCGTCCATCTAAATGTAAAGCAGCCAACTGGATCTTCTGAGGATCAGTCTTAGGGTAGGTCTGAAAATATGTGTCAAGCTTAGCGAACCAATTCTCTAATAAGTTCCCGTCAGAGGAACTGGAATAGGTAGCAAGCTGTACCCTATCACGAAAGTCCCGAGCAAAGTGTGGCTCAGGAAGTGGGGGACGTGAGAAGAAACCAGGAGATGGGTTAGGTGGAATGATCGGTCCACCACCAGGCTGACTAGCAAAGAAAGATGGAAATCCAAATGGAGGGGGAGTCCCAAATGAAGGAAAAACAGGAGTTGTACCAGGACCATGAGGCTGTAAAGAATCAATCTGTGACTGCATAGTAGCAAAGCCTGTCATAACGATATTGAAGCGAAGAACAAGGCCAGAAAGGGTCTCATCCATGAGACGAAACTGATCGGATAAGGTTTCCTGAGTAGTCTCACTCGGGGTAAGTGAATGTGCCATAATGATAGTGGAAGGAATAGACGAAAACTTGAGAGAGTGGACTCTTGTCGTCACCCCAAATTAGTCTATTAAAACCACTATTATCACAACTAAGAAAGGACAGCAATCAGCAAATGAAAAAATTGAAAATGAAGGCTGTGAAAATGCGCTGGACAGCCAGGAGGGAAGTGACAAATTGGAGTATCAAACGGAGTCGGAATTTCGTGAAATTTGGTTGAGGATGGGCGATGGACTGCCTGCAAACAAGGTGTGAAAAATGGCTGCAAACGGAGACAAAAACGGACGAAAGTGACAAGTATGAAGCGGCTGGACGGCCTGCAAACAAAAGTGAGAGGGCTGAAAATGGGAGGAGGAACGGATGAAAGAGATGAGGGAACTGGGCACTGGAGAGCTTGCAAACAAGCTGGAAATGGGTGATAGAGGGTTGGAACTTGGGCGCCGGAAATAATCTGCCCAAAAAAAAAAAAAAAAAAATTTCCGGCCACCAAATTTAGCGGAAGTACTTCCAGTAACTATCTGCTAAAGCTCCGCCAAGGAAAATGCTTTGATAGGAGTTGGTCCTCCTCCAAACTGTGATGAATGTTGCTGAAGCAAAGAGACGAAAGCCCTCAGCAAAGAGAGAAAAATCAGCAAGGAAAATGGGCACCCAATCAGAAAATCAGATCTAAAATTCAGCAATCAGGAAAGTGCTCCGATACCAAGTTACGAATAAAGCCACAACTGATCTAAACCTAAGCTATGAAAGCATCACATAAGCAAGACTTTAGCTATGAAAGCAGCACATAAGCAAGACTTAACCCTAGAAGGCAGGAAAGAGAGAGATTAAGGAGACTAAAGAGAGAGATCAATATCATCAGCTGAATAACAAATGACACAGTTTCCCTACTTATAGCCAAGAGGAAGCCCTAAAAGGAAGCTTCCGGTGGCTAGGGCCCAACTGGGAGGGAAAATAGTGCGCCCTCCAAGAAGGCCCCACTCTCCAGTAATATGTCCAAATGGCCTGATAATGAATAATAAGGCCAAAGGCCAACCATATAGTCTAAGTGTCACTAATGAATAAAAAAGGGCCCAAGGCCTGCTTATGCATAAAGTAAAGTAAATGTAAATGGACGCGGCGAATGTAATGAGCCGAGTCCATAACTCACAGGTGGATGCCATGTGCCAGTTGACGGGAATAGCAGGTAGAAGGACTCAAGGAGGGGGTGCCTATGGTTGGGAGGTTCATTCTACACACCGGCTTTTAGGATTCACGAGCTTGGAGGGACATTTGGACATATTACTGAAGAGTGGGGGCCTTCTTGGAGGGTGC
Source organism: Diphasiastrum complanatum (assembly GCA_029204225.1). Taxonomy (NCBI): domain Eukaryota; kingdom Viridiplantae; phylum Streptophyta; class Lycopodiopsida; order Lycopodiales; family Lycopodiaceae; genus Diphasiastrum; species Diphasiastrum complanatum. Next base: position 101,157,334 of record CM055092.1, on the reverse strand, counting down.
ACTATTATCCCTCCCAGTTGGGCCCTAACCATTGGAAGCTTCCTTTTAGGGCTTCCTCTAGGCTATACGTAGGGAATCTGTGTCATTTGTTACTCAGCTGATGATATTAATCTCTCTCTTTAGTCTCCTTAATCTCTCTTTATGTGATGCTTTCATAGCTTAGCTCTAGATCAATTGTGGCTTCATTCATAATTTGGTATCAGAGCACTTTCCTTTGCACCACTTTTTGAGATTTAGTAGAGGCTGTCCCTTACTAACCCATCACTTTCGTCGATTTTTTCATCAGAGGGTTCTACTAGGTCGACGTGGTTTGACTATGTCCATTCTCGTCCGCCTATCTCTGAGTGGCATGACTTTCTACCTGTACTTCGCCTTATATTTGATTGGTGCTGGTTTTTCCATATCAATGATCGCCATGGATATCTCTATATGATTATGCATGTGGCTCTCTATCTGTTCCTTGGATTGTTGCTCATTTTCAGGCTTGGCATATCCTGGTGGCTTGGGTTATTGCCTCCGTTCCAGCTACTGTTTGTCTGGGTGATGTTTAGGTTCCCAGTCATTTCGTGTTGCTCCATATCGCTTGGTCTCTGATGCTGAGTTCCCACTTTGTTCTGGTGTTCCGAGACCATCAGAGTACCTTGAGAGAGTTCCTTCTCCTCTCTTGGATAGTTTTTGGGGATGTTGTCGCCATATACTTCATTGTTGCTCATATATGCTTTGATACTCATTTCCAGCTACACGTGGATATTGCTCCGATGCTTGCTACTGATGCTGCGGATCCTGTTCCTTGTTCCAGTGCATTTCTTCTATTCCTCACTTGTGCGCCTGGTGTGTACTTTGAGATTACACTTACGGCCAGTTCTAATGGGTCATCCGATTCTCCATCCGTTTTTGTTGCATCCTATGATGGATTGGTATGTCCATATGAGGTCTTTCTGGATGAGTATTTCGGCTACAGTTTTTCAGTTGGAGCCTCTACCATTTCTAGATTTGTTACAACTGTTTTCATGCATCATGTCTTTTTAGATGATGCATTGATTTCTTGGACCTTCTGGAGCTTTTGGCATGCTGCTGTTCTCGTGATATGGGCCTTGAGCGTACCATGTGCCATTGTTACTTGTCCTTATGGATACCTTGGGCTTTTTACCATGCTGGTGCACATTTTTCCATTCTAGCTATCCTTTGTCCGGACGATCTCTTTATGCTCCATGTTTCTTGGCATACCGCTTGTTTTTCCATGCTATTACAGTGTGCTTGTCATCCTGCTTATGTTCCTACTCCTTGGTGCTGGTCTTCTGATGCTGCTATCCTTTCTTGGGGCACCTATATCACTGAGTTTGCACGTATGGTTGATGGTTACGTGTATGATGCAGCTATTCGGGATGAGTGTCCATCTCTTTTCCAGCTTCCTTATTGGCTTCCCGTTGATAATGCAGTTCTACCTTCTCGGGCTTTTTGGATACCTTGGTATGATGTCTCTATCTTTTGGACTGATCCTCTACAATCTTGGTCATTACGGATACCTTGGCATTCCTGGTTGCTGCTTGATCTTCTTTTGGTTCCTTGGCATTCCTGGTTGTTCCATATTGCTTGGTTTCAGATGATGCGGCCGAGATGTTCCCTTCTTCACCACGATGTTGATCCTGATCTGTTCCCTTTCTTACCAGCTGCCATTCACCAGGTTCGCCTTCACCATAGTCGATGCCGCCGGCAGATTCAGTTTTTGGTCCAGTGTGATGGTCGTCCTGTTGAAGAGGTCACATGGGAGCCTATTGATGTCTTTTATCATACACCATCACTTGCGGATCAAGCTTGTGCTCTTGCTACACTTGTCGATTCCTCTACATCAGATGTTGCTCTAGTTGTTGATGCACCAGGGCTTGCTGTTGTTTGATCCAGTTTCTTTTCGACAATTGGGTCTTTTTTTTTGTGTCGAGAAGAGTTATGGACTCAGCTCATTACATTCGCATGTCCATTTACATTTACTTTACTTCATTCTGTCTATGACCACCAGGATTTATTTTGGAAGATTTAAAAGAGTTTTTCCAAAAGTTGGTAGCTAAGCAATTTGACTCTTAGAATGTTGATGCAAAGAAAGTATTCTACAAAAGTTGAGCTTGACACTTTGTTGCTTACAATGTTCTCTTGAAATCATTAGCATATAGCAAAACTTTCTCATTCTGGAAGCATTTAAAACTTTATTAAGAATGGTTATCCTTAGCAAAATGGATGCTGACACCATATTGCATGTTGGAATGACCAGTGAATATTGTTATCACAAATCTTGGTGCTGATTTTACTGGTTTGGGCTCTTTCGGACCTGTTGACAGTTTTGCAGAAACTCTAGTAGGTGTCAGTCTGCTAAAATCTTAGCATGAGTTATTTGAAAACTTAATAGCATGGGTGTGATGTTGCTTATTCAAAATAATATTCATGAAAGCTTATGCATGAAATAAGCAGTATAGCAAACATTTAGAAGCTTGTTTTGATTCAGTTTTCCACGTTTTTCATGAGTGATGCATTTGAATTTCTTTGTTAGGTGCAAGTTGAGTGGAAGTTGTTTTCCTTGTGGTTTGAAGAGTCTGACTTTATATTATGGTTTGTTATGTTAATTAGTTCTTGGTTTATATCTTGGTACTTATGGGAATTGCTATCATTTTATATTTGGCACCAATACTACCTCAAAGCATTCTATGAGCCAAGGAACAAATTGCATGATTGGTAGATAAGTAGACCATTGAATGTGTAGAACATCGACAAGTTACTCTTGATTCCCTTTTCTTATATTTATGGAACCAATATCACTAAAATCTTGAGATGTTTCATAGGTTCAAGATTTGAATCTATCAAATTTGCAAAGTTGAAAGTGATAGTCATTGTTTGTTTAGTAATCTTAAAGCTTTTCCTCATACACTAGTCAAAACTTGTTGTACAAGCATTACAAAGGACATAATTGACATGGTAGGATTTATGATCACAATTCATTTATTTTTTGATAATATTTTGAAGTTAATAAGGATTTGCCTTTCATCATCACAAGAAGAATCTAAACCTCAAAAGATTTTTGTAAGTGTTGAAATGAGCTTCAATAGAAGTTTGTGAGATCAAACATATTAACTTGAGACCTTTAAGAGATATTTTTACCTTATTGTGGCCCAAGCAATAGTTTTAAGCTCAAGACTATTCCTAGTGTTAGTATCTAGTCGGGGCCCCCCAACCATATGATCTAGCTAGGATAGGGTCCTGTGACCATCGTTTGGTTCGAGTGACCAGTCACACTGATAGGCACCCACCCACTAGTCACAGTTGTTAACGTAGTGTAGAGGTGCATGATGTGAGCATGTGGGGTGGTGCATAACCATTGTGCCACTGATAGAGGTGGCCTGTGATTATACGGACTTGGGCTAGGGTTAGTCGACAGTAGATTGAAGTGGGCAACATTTCCACTACTAGGTGCAATGGTGCATAGGGGTGGTAACCCATAAACTCCAACGGGTGTTTTTCAGTGGTTCGAATACTTATGGGTCCAAGGTGGCTTGGTCAACCATTAATGGATGCCACATGCCTTGAAACTAGAATAGCAGGTACGAGCTACAAGGGTGTTATCTAAGGATGGGAAGAGATTCATTCTATACTACAACTACTAGTGATTTAATGAGCTTAGGTTCTAGGAGTGTAATGATTGGTATCAGAGCCACCCTACTAGCAACAATTACTGGTAATGTGTAATTTACTGCTTCCACTTTCAATCTAGAGTTATCAGCAAGCTCAAGCATCATATTGCTACCTTCTTGTAAAGTCAGATTCAACACTCATCACATTAACACCAGCACCGGCATCCACAATAGCATTCGGTACCAACAATCTATCAATGATGGCATCACTAGGACAATTGTGCTCAATTCTATTATCAGTGACTCTATCCACTTCTACCACCATTGACTTCTGTGAGTCAAGCCACTGTATCCGCAAAACCTCCCTCGGCTCTCTTTTAATTGCTGGTGATTTCTGTAATAGTTGCAACAAGTTAATGCCGACTTTGGTAGCATTCAAATGATTAACAAGTCTGAAAGGTGCATGGTCTTCAACTACTGCTTTCCTTCTCCAAGTTTGTTTCTCAGGCATAGGTTTTGTCACTGTCACAATCCTTTTCCGCTTACTGCTTGGTGACTTTTCTACTTGTGCAGATTCAGATTCATCTTGTATAGCAAGTAGTTCACCATCAAGTGCAGATTGCTTACTAATAGATATGGCTGCTTTCTCACCATACAATTGGGATCTGTTATTGCAGCATCAAGACTTTTTAAGGTAACAGGTCTATCTTCTGTGGATTCGCGATGTTGCAGAACTCTGATCGGCTCCACCGGTTCTTTGGAAGTTCGAGCGATTCTATTATTCTTAGGACTGGGGTGATTGGTTGCTTCCTTGTCAACCTTTATCTCTGCCCAGCATCAATCTCCTGAATGACGATTCTTACCACAAATAGTACATTTCAGGTTAGGAAAATCTCTGGTCATGTGAGCTCCTTTGCAATACCAACAAGAAACTTCGCTCGCTCTCCGATGAGATTTCACTGCCTTTTCAAGAAGTTAAAATTAACAATTAACGTCTTTATGTTTTCATTCAAGATATCCATATAATTTTTGACCATGTCATGAGTGTTTGACGCATAACCTGCCTGACAACTACTCCTGTAGTGGCAAGAAAAGCTTCTTTAGGTGATCCCTGATAAGGGGGAACCACTTTCTGATAGGCATTTGCATGGCCAACATTTGGTACATATTGAGACACACTAGCATCAGGCCTGACAAAAGGTGACTGTGCTGTCACAGTATGAAAACTGGGTTGTATAACCTGTTGAACAGGCATCATTTGGGGATAGTTGTACAATGGTCTTGTTCCACCATTTGAATAGCCACTCTTCTGGAAGTTCATGGTGTCAGCAGTAGGGCCTGAAACATATCTGGACCGCTGACCTTCAGCGATGGCCGCCACCACCATTTGTGTGGAGATCATTGAACTTTCAATATCTAGATTCTAAAGCATGGGTAGTGGCTTCTTCTAAAGCGTGAGGATTTGACTGCCTTATTACTATCTGTATTGCATATCTCAGCCCTTTCAAAGAAAGGGAGACAACCCAATCATCCTGCGGTTTGCTAGTTCCAAACTGCCTGGTAAATTCCTTAATTCACCAAGTGTATTGTTTCACCGCTTCATACTCCTCCTGGCAGCTACTAGTCAGAGAGTATATCAAATGATTGTGTGACTTGGGTATCTGAAATTCAAGTTCGTGTGGGGGTTTATCCCATACCTTGATAGGCGAGAGGAAGTTGCCTGATGGCCCTCTCGTTTTGGCTTTACAAATTAAAAAACAACATTTCCAGTATTTGTATTTGTGCTTTTCGAATGTGAATGACTTAGTGGATGAATCACATGTTGTAAGTTTTGAAAAGGTACATAGGCAACTCATAGTATTGTGTTGCAATCTACATCAGATAAGTTTGACTAGACAAATGTTTAAGTCAGTTCTCGTTCAATAAAATCCAGCCGGGTTTCCCCCTAGTAGAAATGTGGAACACAGGATTGAGCTTGTTCCAAGGGCAGGACCTATTTGTCGGCCTCCCTATAGGATGAACCTTAAGGAGGAGGAAGAGTTGCGGAAGATACTCATTGAGTATCTTAGATTAGGTTACATTTAACCTAGTTATTAACCCTTCACCGATTTTGTTGGTGAAGAAGAAAGATGGATCCTCTAGGATTTGTGTAGATTAAGATCACAATAAAACACAAGTATCCCATGCCGTGAATAGATGATTTTTTGGACACATTGCATGGTGCAAAGGTGTTCAGCAAGATCGACCTTGATGACATCCTAGTTTACAGTTTGTCGATTCCAGACCATAAAGAGCATCTAGGAACGGTCTTTAGGGCATTGTAAGATTGTTTTGCATGCTAATGATAAGAATACCAAGTTGTGTATGACTCATGTGGTCTACCTCGGTCACATCGTGACGGCAGAGGGGATAGTTGTAGATCTAGCTAAGTGGTTGTAATATTGGGTGGCCTTGGCTAACTAATATTCGTTAGTTAGGCTCTTTCTTGGGTTTTTGCGTATTTTATCGTAGATTCGTCGAGAACTATAGTCTGGTAGCTACTCCATTGGCAGACCAATTACGTTGTAATAACATTTTGGTTATTAGGGTTAAGGAGACCAACGACAGTTGTCAGGCACTGAAGGAGGCAACGTCCATTGCACCTGTGCTTAAGATTTTCGACCTTCAAAAGCCGTTTCGTTTAGAGACCGATGCATGTGACATCGAAATAGGGGCGGTCCTCAGCCAGGAGGGGAGGCCAGCAGCCTTTGACAGTAAAAAGCTAACTCCTGCTCAGCAAAGGTACCCAACACATGTATGCAATTATACATTCACTCAAGGTGTGGCGACACTATTTATATGGTGCTGAATTTTATATTTATACCGACCATCATACTTTTAAGTACTTTTGCAATCAGCCAGAGTTAAAGGGTCGCCAAGCGCGGTAGGCCGAGCTGATGAAGGAATTTCATTTGGAGATGCTGTATCACAAAGGGAAGAAAAATGTGGTTGCGGATGCATTGTCTTGTATAATGTATCAAATGTCTTTCACACTTGTTGAAAGCTAGCTCATTAATGAGATTAGACAGGCTCAACAAAGAGATGAGCACTGCCAACGTGTGTGGCCTAGTGCACGCATCATTACCGGTATTTCGGCCGAAGCAGCCACGTATGTCTCCTCTGATGAGGCACACACATATCTTGCATACACCATAGAAGGGGGTAGGCTAAAGAGAAATGGAAAATATTACATGCCAAACATGGACGGAGTTCGCCGGAAGATCCTTCATGAGATGTGCTTAGAGCATATGTTAATAAACGCAGACTAATTGGGTGAAATATTTGCCACTAGTAGAGTATGCATATAATGATAAACAACATGTGTTCACAAGGATGAGCCCATTTGAGCTCAATTATGGATTCTAGCCGACGAGTCTAGTGACTCTAGGGATTCCCGGGAAGGTGCCTAGCGATGCAGAGTTCTTGACTTAGATGTAGGCTAAGTTGGATTTACCGCGTCAAAGTCTTTCCAAGGCTCGAGCCAGAGTGGGGACTTATCTACGTGAAAATTGCTCATACAGGGAGTTCGAGAGAGGTAATATGGTCTTTTTGCTAGTGCCACCTAAATCTAAGATGATGAGAACTGGCAAGTGAAAGCTATCACCAAGGTATTGTGGCAAATTCGCTGGACCTGTACTAGCTTTCCTCTTGAATTTCCGCTCAGATTACAGTGATTTACACTCAAAAATCATAAATAACTATCTGATTTTGCAGCGATGGAAGTACCCCTGAATTTTGGCTCGGATTCTGTCAAAAAAGCAAGTAAATCTACCAAGATTTCCTCAGTAGGAGGCTGTTCCTACAGCGCTGGCCCTGCTCCTCTAATTTCTTGAGCAATCTAGCTACTTTCTCCACTGCTTTAAACTGAATTCCCTCGGATGGAGATGGCTCTGATACCAGTGTTATAGATCCTAACACCACATAAGGGCAAACACTAACTGATGCCTACTCCCTGATATAAAGTAAGGCCCTCCTACCCCAGTGTGAGGACTGGTAGCATGCAACTGCCAAGTGTCGGCCACGTGGCACTGACGTGGCCGACTGCACGTCGGGACCCAACTGGGGGCCCTGTCCTGCTGACAGGGTCCCTAGACTGTGTTAGGCCCGCCATAGCTATGGACCGTGCTGGGGCACACTACTCACACTGTCTTGCCCTGTTGGTCGTGTACGCTGGACACGACCCTGACTGTGGTATCCGACCTATCTATGTTCTCTAGGCACTGGTCACGAGCTCGTAACAGTGAGGTAGCTTATAAGTTGCAACTGCTTGAGGGATGCAGAGCGCCTCTCACTTTTGCCGATTTGCTGTCCAAAGTTTTAGCCCATTTCCAACACCCATCTACATCTTCTATTGGACTCTATTTCTGGTCATTTTGTTTTCAGCCATTACCTCTTCTATGTTGGTGACAGTTTTCAGCATGGTGGCGTGGACACTTCTCTTCAGCCATCACTATCGTGCATTACTCACACATTCGGAGGTATTTTCCCAGCATTGTTTTCTCGTTTTCTTTCATTTCTTGCTAGTTCTGCACATTTCCAGCCTATTTCACCTCACAAGGTTATTAATTACTTGCGGGTCACGTCCAGTATGACGTGGCATAACTAATAAGCTTGATTCACTAAAGTACCGAGTATCCAAGTCTAGGACTATACTGAATCCTATGTTTAGGACGTGGACATGACACCATTTACATCCAGATTCTTGATACTCCTGACCCACCTCCTATTGATGTGCCGGCTGACCCGCTTCTTGCTGATCCTGCTCCTGCTCCTGCCACTTGCCATGTGTAGCTTGCTTATGCTACTTGGGCTAGGCGCTGGCCTAGCTCTATGCGGTTATGTGTCCGCATCTTGGGGCGAGAGTATATTGCTTTGGTAGATACAAACAGGTAACATTCATTTATTAGCAGTTACATTTCCACTAGGATTCGTGCTACACCTGTTCTTGCCTCCCAGCCTCTCAGTGTTGAGGTTGCTAGTTCCCATTCTTTTCTCAGTTCTCAGATGTTTCAGGGCTTGGATTATTGCATTGGTGACTTTTCTGGTCAAGCAGATTTCTACATCATTCCTCTGGAGCGCTATGACATTATTTCTGGTGTAGACTGGTTTTCTTCACCTGGTGCTGTTGCTGTGGATCTCTCTCAGTGGACGCTTTCCTTTACTCATGCTGGTCAACATCATTCACTTGCTGGTATTGATTCCCAGGGTGACTATCAATTGGCTACCGAGAAGCAGTTTATGCGTAGCCTACCAAAGGCTCAGGGTACAGCCATCCGTGGGTCCTCTTCCTCAGGTGATTTGACTTATTGCGTAGGTATTCTGTTGTCTTTTGTATCGTGTTGCTTTTGATATTATTATTGATCATCAGCCTCTTCGTTATCTCTTTTCTCAGCGTGATCTTAGTGATCGTCAATATCGTTGGTTACAGTTTTTTACAATCTTTCCATTTTGACATTTTATATCGTCTAGGAAAGTCGAACACGACAACTGATGCTTTATCTCGTCTTCCTACTTTGTTACATAGTCTTGTTGCTTCTGTTCCTTCTTGGTTTGATGATTTACCGGCTGCATATTTGTCTTGTCCTGACTTTTGTGATGTTTATCGTTCTCGTCCACCTCCTTCATCTTGGAAGTTACAGGTTTATACTGTTGTTGATGATCATTTATATCATTATGGTGCTTTATGTATTCCTAGTTCTCTATCCATTCGTTCTCAGTTGTTGTCTGATGCTCATGCTTCTCCTATTGGTGGCCATTTTGGGTTTCAGAAGTCTTATGCACGTCTTAAGGACCATTTCTACTGGCCATCCATGAAGTCTGACCTAGCACATCTTATCCATGACTGTACCTTTTGTGCCCGTAGTAAATATTCCTGTGCTAAGTCCGTTGGTTTGCTCCAGAGTTGGCCCATTCCTCATCGCCAGTGGACAGACATTTCTATGGACTTTATCCTTGGCCTTCCTCATACCCGACGTGGTAATGACTCATGTATGGTGGTGGTAGATAAGTTCTTGAAACAGGCACATTTTATACCGGTGCGCAGTACTATTATAGCTGAGCAGTGCGCATGCCTTTTTATATCAGAGATTTTTCGGCTGCATGGTTTTCCACGTACTCTCCTTTCTGATCGGGATAGTAAGTTTACATCTACCTTTTGGACAGAGCTTATGCGTATTTTAGATGTACAGCTCCTTATGGGTATTGCTTATCATTCTACTGTTGATGGGCAGACTGAGGTCCTTAATCGGATCCTTGAGGATTATCTTCGGCATTTTGTTTCTCCTTCAGGGAAGGATTGGGATCAGCATTTATGTTTGGCAGAGTATAGCTATAATAGCTCTGTTAGTACCAGCACTGGAGTTTCTCCTTTCTTATTGGGCTCATGGGTATGCCCCTCTTTTGCTAGGGGTGCCTCTTCCTCCTGATGATACACCAGTCACCATGCTTCTTTCTTATCAGGTGCTCGGGAGCTTATTGCTAGGGTTACTACTCATTTACAGCATGTCTAGCAGCGCTATCAGACTTTTGTTGATCGCCATCGTCGTCATGTTGAGTTTCTGGTTGGTGATATGGTGTATCTTCGACTACATGTGCGCGACATCATTTTGTTCAGGGCCATGCTTGTACTGAGAAGCTTGCACCACATTATTATGGGCCTTATCGTATTTTGGAGTGCCTCAGTCCTGTTACATACCGTTTGCAGTTGCCTGCTTCCACACGTGCCTGTGATACATTTCATATTAGCCTGTTATGTGCTGCCATTGAGGATGATGATCCTCGCGATCTCACATTTTTTATGGATCCTGAGTTGTTCCCTTTCTTACCAACTGCCATTCACCAGGTTCGCCTTCAGCATAGTCGGCGCCGCCGACAGGTTCAGTTTTTGGTATAGTGGGATGGTCGTCCTATTGAGGAGGCCACATAGGAAGGAGCCTATTGATGTTTTTTATCATATACCATTATTGGTAGATCAGGCTCGAGCCCTCATGGCCTATTTCATCTACCACGAATATCGTTGCAGACGTTCTCTACCTCATGATTCGGCTAGCCATGGCTATTTCTTTTTTGCATCTACATCACATTACTATAGTAGTTGCTTAGTACTTGCTTTACGCTTGTATGCTGCTTGTGGGGTATCTGTTGTGACGACTTATGTCCTCTCCATTAATATTTCCATTAGTTCATCCTTTTTTTTCAGTATATCGCATACTTACATTGTTGTTTTTGAGAGTCATTATGCTTGCTAGCCGGTGGAGGGCTTTGTTTTTTTGCAAGGGTCAGTTATGGACTCGGCTCATTACATTCGCCGCGTCCATTCTTTTATTCTTTATTATGCATAAGCAGGCCTATGGGCCCTTTTTATTCATGTACTGGCCTTGGACCCTATTTGGTCACATTTTTAGGACTTGGTCATATTGATTTGGAGTGGGGGTCCTCCTATTGGTGGGGCGCACTATTTTCTCTCCAAATCTTCTACCCCCCTCTATTCTTCTTTAGCCTCATTAAATATTCTCTCTTTCATGCTTTCTACCCTAAGTCCTGCTTTCTAGCATAGCTAGTGAATCTTAACTTGTAATTGGCTTGGTAGGAGAAGTGGACTAATCACCCATGTGTGTTAAGTGCCCTAGGACCATAATAGTAGGCAATGTGCTTAAAGGCTTGCCTAAGGATTGGAGGAGATTCATTCTACACACCCATTGACTAGCTTAGAGTAACAATCAACATGTCCGTTTTGGTCACATCCTCATATTCATTTTGTGGCTAAACATTTTCCTATTGTGGAATTAGTCTTCCGGATTCTTCTTTTATATTGATAGGACATTGTTTGGGAAGAGTTAAATCTGTAGATGTGAAGGACAACTAGAATTATAGATGTTATGGATAACTATTTGTAGCTTGGGTATGCAGTTTATTGATTCTCATTGGGACCTTCATGTTTCTAATTTGGGTATTTCAAAACCATCACTTATTCTTGCATTATGTGAGGATATACAATAGTCAATGTGATATTGTTGGGCCCAAGATAGTATGTTGAATTCAGCCCTTATGAATTTTAACTAAGGGCAATAGTGACTATAAACAGGCATGTGAGCCTCATTTTCTTCAGTTGATTTATTAGAGAGGAGATCTTTAGACGAGTATAGCTTAGATCATTTTCTATTCATTGCTTTGCATTTAACCTGATTTGGATTTGGGGGGTTTCCTTAAATCAACTACATGAATAGATTTTGCAAAATATAGTGAATAGTTTCTTTTCCTTGCAGTCGTTGATGAGGGTCTTCATAAGGCTCACTTTTCTTTTCGCTTTATAATGAATGACTAACCATTATTGGTATTTCCGTATTTGTTTAGAATTAAAAGGGTGGGATTGAGTAAGTTTTGGTTATGGATAAAATGTTGGCCTTATGTTTTCATGCTCTATGTTTTTTTTTCTTGGAAAAGGTAAATGGCTTGGATAGAAGTTGGCAAAAACCACCTGGACAATCAGCAATTCTTGTAAATGCGAGCTCAAGAAATGGTTTGTTGTTCTTCCCAAACTTTTTGTCCTTTGCATACCTTTTTGCTCACTCAGTTTATGCTCATCGTGAAAGTCAATATTATGACCTCATAGTTTTCTCTCTATCATAATCACAAGCTAGATTCCGCTATTTCTATGATACAAAGTAATAAGGAAAAATTCTATTGTGAATCTTGATGTCTAAAATTTCACACCTTAGCTCAATATTTCAACAACCACATCGTTGATCATCATAGGATAAAAGAGTGAGGCATGATTGGTTGAGCACAAAAGAGACAATGATATCTCTCTATGCTTTCATAAAAACTGGGCATCAATGGATACATTGCTCCTCGTCTTGACCTCACGCATAGTGCACAAGTGGCAAAATCTAGAAACAACCTATCTTGACATTTGGTTGGTGTGAAGAAACACTTAAGCCATCCCAAAGTCAACCTGAGGCTATGTGATAGTCATAAGTCCAATTAGTAAGGTATCATCAAGTCCCTAGCTCCAAGAAGTGGGTCCATTTTAGAATTCTAGCTTGAACCTCAATGGGCTTGACAAATCTCTCCAAGTATCACTATAAAAACTATTTTATTAGAGTGGGTCCCCACTTGAATGTGAGATATGGAAATTCCAAATGAATCCAATAGATTCAAAGCTTGGCCAAGATGAGCGACACCCTTGCTAGTAGATCTCGCAAGTTGATGTGAGTGCTAGGCATGGATGTCTCTCTATCCCAATATTCGTATCTCCAAACTCTATGTATGCAAATTATTGACTCGAAGACAGCCTCCACTTGAATGGGAGGCATAACACTTGGCTAGGATAATCTAGTGTGGAAAGCGCTTGGCCCATATCATAGCATAAAAGCATATAAGGACTTAAAGTTGTGAAAGACTAGCCCAATTTGATGATGTATGCCCAATACACCATATCTCTATTGCATACATAGTTGTGGGGGTGATCAAAGTGTCAAAAAAAAGTGGTTGACCATCCAATATAAGATTGTGCCTCTACATATATGACATAGATGTATATTGACCGTCAAGCTCAAAATGAGTGCAATGTGTCTAGGTGTTGTTGAAATCCCTCTCTAGACAAAGATACTAGAACCATATTATTAGTGTAGAACAAGATAGATATCAATATGTCGCATGATTTGTGTGCTTGCCACCATTTTTATCAACTCATGAATATAAGGGCCAAATAAGGTAGAGAAGAACTATTAGTCTATTGAGATATGCCCTCATGTGATTTGAAGCAACGATAACTCTCTCAAATTGTGCCATGAGAGCTAACATTGTCTCGAATGAAAAACCAAGATCCCTCAACCTCTAAATGAGCATGTGGCATCATTCAAAATGATTAAGGCCGTTTGAATTCTATGAAACAACTTTTTAAAACATGTAATTGTTGACTTCTCTACTAACTTATGTTTGTAAAATAGTCCCATAAAAAATGTCCTCATTGCTAATTTTCCTTTCTAATGTACTAGATATTCAGAAACCGTAAGGTCTATCAACTGACGTTGACAATTTTATCAACAATTGAAGGTACAAAGGTAGTTACATCTTGCAATTCAACAAGTACACCTTCCAGAATCAGGTTATTCTTGCAACTAAGTTGTTCCTTTATACAATGTACATGAAATATATGATGAATCTCAATTTCAATTGGAAGATCTAGCCGATAAGTGACCTGATTGATACATTTAGTCTGCCAATCAAAGTTTGGGTGATCTAAAGAATAAAGACTAAGGGTGGTTTCAAATTATCAAAAACTGACTTCCAGAACTTGCAGGTGAACTCGAATTCTCAATCACTTAAAATATCATTCGACAAGCCATACAACCGAAACAACTTTTTGTCAAAAAGTTGGGCAAATTCACAAGCCTTGACAATGGCTTTGGTTTGTATAAATTCTGCTATTTTGGTTATCCTGTCAATTAGTACCGAGATAACATCATGACCTTTCCCGGTTTTAGTGCCACTTACAAAATCCATTTAAATACTAATCAATTTCTTTTTGGGACTCAAGGCATCGATAACATAGTTTGACGTACCTTTATGATACTTAATGTCAAACTTGAACTCTTGAGTTTTGACCATCTAGCCTTTCGGCCTCTTAGGTCAAATACACTTAAGGGATCATCACTGTAATTTTGGCACCATATAAATAATGCATCTTGATTTTAAACGTGTGAATGATTACAAAAAGTTCTATCTCATAGGTAGAATACCTAGGCTGAGTACGATCTACCTTTTTGCTTTCAAAAACAAGTAGTCTATTGTCTTGATAAAGGATTCTTCCTACTACATAGTTGCTAGCATCTATTTCTACCACAAATGTTATTTGGATCGACTATTTCTAAAAAATGAAAGAAAACCCTTAATTGTTTTTTAACCATGAAATACAAGCTCTAAAAAGCACAATTTCATGAAGTATAGGACGATCGAAGAAAGATAAAACGAATGCCCCTTTTTCACTAAGATTAATGGCTTTGATAGCAACTGTTACGAATCCTCATCGTCGAAGCTGACCAAAGTAAAGTTGGCATGCAATCGGTGATAACCACTCAATAATCACTGATCCATTAGAGACTGACATCTCACACCCACGAATTGGAGCTCTAGACCCCAAATCAAGCACACTTAGGTCCCGTACCCCCACAAACCACCATCAACTATCACATACCTACATCTTGAGGCCAGAGTAGTGAACATCTTGGCCTAACCACGTGAACGCACCATCCACCCTCCGGTGGAATGAATCTCCATCCCATGGAGGTCCACCTCTATCTACATGGTATAGGTGGAGTCACCTCCACCGACATTTGAACCATTAACATGTCATTTGTGCACCCTGAGGTGGTCACCAAAGAAGAGTAGCCTTGCACCAATAGGATATGGACATGTGGCACCAAAATGATGTATAGCTTCAGACTAGCGTTCCATCTCGTACAACAAAATTGTCAGCTCAAGTCAGTCATTGTGTGTTGTTGCGAGTATGTACATGAGGGATGCAATTGTGTAGAGAGTAGTGGTGGAACTGTGTCCAAAAGAGCATCATGTGGCATGAAGTTTAGTAGTGACAATAGAGATTTCGGTAGCTAAAGTTGTCATTTGTCTGTTTGTCAACCGTACTTTGTCCATTCCTATGACCTTAAGGCCCATTCCCTTAGTTTCTCCTAAGAGGGTGAAATTATCTCAACCATAGGGGTCTTATTCATCTTGGATATACCACTTACCACTGATGCTGATGAATTAGTATCTACTTTGTGCTTCTTTGGAATGCTTCCTAGTGGGTGAATCTGCTCTAATATGTCCACTTTTGGGATCCATTATGACCATCTTTCCTACTATTCTCCTCTTGCTATGACTATTTGGATGTGCAATCTATGCTCTTTCTGTGATGCTGTCATTTCCTTTTGAAGGATTAGTTCTTGGATTGGTTAATGCATCTCTCCCAAGCCATACAACAATGGGCTAGTTGTAGGGGAATAATTTTCATGGTTGTATCGGGCCAAAATGGAGTTACTGCAAGTGGCAATAAATGGGACAACAATATAGATCTAAATATCTTGTACATTAGGTAGAAGGCATGGTGTGGCTGTTTCTTATGGTAGACTTAGCCCATTCAAGAAGGCAACAAGTTAACATAGCACAAAAAAGATCATGAATTTCTTTTTGATTTGATTTGAATTTTTAAAAAAACTTCTACTTTTTGTTCTTGATGTTCTGAAACACAAGGAGACCATTTGTGTAAGGAATTTAGTAGAATATCTCATTTTATGTAACCACACTATTGCTCGAATGGCATAAAACCATAACCAAGTTTCAGCATGTGACTGGTTACAAATGCTAAGGGTTTGAGGCCCATTGGAGTGGGCCGGCCCAAGAAATGGTATAACTTTTATGCTAACTCTCGTCAAGAAATTCTTGTATCAATTTTTTAAGTCTTTTCAATTTTACGCAAACTTTTCTTTTAAGATACTTTTGCTTCACTGTTTGTGTCCATCTAGAAAATCATTGTCAATATGGTTTCATTTAGGTTATTTTTGGTTCCAAGTTCACAGATCTAGATGTAAAAGATTCATCTCCTTGAGCCATGGAAGGATAACCTCCCACTCTTGTCGAGGGAAGCTTTTGAATGGAGTTTTTCTTATGGGCTTCTCTCTTGAATACATGTTACTGTAGGTTAGCCTCTACATTAGCTCTTTCAAAATAAACATGTTATCTTCTTTTCTGGGTAGATCGCTAGTTTGATTTTGTTGAGTTAACCAAGCTACTTAATATGTCATGAAACATTGGAGGAGCATTAGGCTGTTGGAGTAGATTTTGAAACAAATTAACCAAACAAACCATGTCATCTAGGTGGAGTGATAGAATCAAATGACACATGTTATTGTGGATGTTCCACTCTCCTTGTGACACCCATTTCTCAAGCTCATAGATTATAGATGCCAAGGAAACCTTGTCTCACATACAATATGTGTCCTTCACTTTGAGCTTCTATTGCCTATTTGAATGATTTTTAGCATTCGTGATGATCAATAGAGAAGTCTTGGAGGGCATATCTACTTCCTTTGTCTCAATGTGCATGTGACCATAGAAGCTAACTTGTAGTGTTCAATGTTTTTCTGAGCTTGAAAACATGCATAAATATTCTTTTGTTGCTCACAAGCACAGGTTTGTATTATGTTGACTACACACTTCAAAAGCCTGGAGAGAGAATGCGCCATCTACTCTCAGTTGTGGGAATTGGCGTCAAGGGATGGTACAATCAGCTCTTCACAGTAACTGGGCAGGTTCGTATGGAAAATGTATGCTAGAAACAAATTGACAGAAGGATTTCTGTCTCAAATTCAAGATGTTACTCCTACAATTTTGTTTTAAGCGATGAAAAGACGACATTGTATCCTATTTTGTCTACTAAATCTTGAATTTTTTTTTGATAATTGAAATGAAAGCTTGGGTGTAAATGCCAGTAAATGCCATATTATGTCAAATATGATTACTTAAACATTGGCTCATGTAGTGGTATTGTCACTTGGCCCAATGTTGCCTTTTTATGAGCTTTACACCTTCAACGTTTTGCATTTAATAAGGGCATCTAGTGAAGTAAATATTCATAATTGACGTAAAGTTCGTTATAATGAATACAATAAGATCACAAGAAGCCTTTAGCATATCATTAAAATACTTAAATTATGATGAGTCATGAAAGGATTAGACGTGTTGTGCCAAATTTCCTGTTGATGTTGGAAAGAGGAGTAGTATGAATCTGAAAAGAGAGAGAGAGAGAGAGAGAGAGAGAGAGAGAGAGAGAGAGAGAAGGGAGAAAGAGTTTATTAGTGTCTATCAAGTGCCCGTGGGCACAAAAGACAAAATACAGTAGATACAAAGTAGGAGCAATGTCCATATGAGGACTTATTTCTTAGAAACTATCGCTATACCGGAAGTCAACTAAGTGCGAATAAAACAACAATGTCTCATCATGCAAGAAGGAGATGCAAGAGCTTAACCACCCGCTCTGCTGAGACAATCATCTAAAGAAACACCGAGTCACTGAGTGGCTAATCTGAAAAAGCGAGTGATGGGTTGTGAAGGGTGTACTGGAGGCTAACGATCGACTCGGTAAACTGAAGGCCGTCGTGAGGCTCTAGCTGGCTGTGATGAACGGACTACATGTCTCGGTCTGGAAGGTGGTCACTGAGTCTTCACATCATCTGCCTCCAAAGGTAAAAGAGATGCTCGTAACGTAAACATCTCTCTCAGTAGGAGTCCCACACATCTAGAGTCTGCATATGCCAAGAAAGAGCCAAGGGAGAGAGGAGTGTCTCTGTAGAGACAATAATAACAGTCTCGGATCTCATAATAAATAGGGCACCTGAAAATGAAATGTGACTCATCCTCTACCTCCTGCATCGAGCATAACTGGCAAATCCGTTGTGGTCTGGGTGTATCAGTATAACGAGCAGTCTCGATAGTATCTCGCTATCTCTAAGAAGAAGAAATATCCAAGCTTGACCACCAGCTTGCGAGGGTACAATGCAAGAGCTTAACCACCTGCTCTGCGGAGGAGACTAGCTACGAGTAAGCTGAAAATAGTGAGTGATAGTAGAAGTGGAGCGTGCTGTGGATTGGCGAGAAGCCCGTGAAGATCTAATGATCTTGGATCTAGCAGAAATATGTGAGACTTTCTGTGTCTTCGATCTCCGAGTGGGGACTTCAAAATCCAAAATGGTAATGTCCTCTCTGTCTCGCTTCTGGAAAAACTGGGTAATATGAGCCTGGCCGTGATCCATAACTGTGGCAGGTAGAAGTGAAGCTCGTAGAGTATACATCTCTCTCAATAGAAGACCTACACATATGGAGTCTGGATATTCGAGGAACGATCGCAATGTGAGAGGGGTATCTCTGTATAGACAATGGTAACCCCCCCTGATCTCGTAATATACTGGACAACAAAAGATGAAATGGAACTCATCCTCCATCTCATGAAGAGAACAAAGTTGACATATCCTCTGCAATCTGGGAGTGTCCGTGTATCTACCCGTCTCAATAGCCAGCTGATGAGAAGAAACTCGGAGCTGTCCCATACGCTATCGCAGACCAAAAGATAATGGCTGTGTAAGATATGCTGGAAGGGCAGGGGTACCCGTAGTATCCAACTGTAGTAGATGTGTGCCATAAAAATGTATCTTGACCTTATCAGGGTCGGGTTGTGACCATATAGTGCGTATGTAGCTACGGTAAATATGTTGTCTGATATAAGCATGAGTCCCGCTCGGAAGATCGAGTACAGATAAGCCCCAAGTCCGAAGAAGGGCTGAGACACTGCCAAACCAAGAATGCTTGGCCCCCTGTCCAGCAATGGTGCGTGATGAAGTGAGAGCAACAACAATATATCTGGAAGTGTCTAACTCTGATATCCTGTGAAGAAAGGTAATGATCTGAAACATAGCACCGATAAACAGGGGAGGGGAAGCAAACTCCGCTAATATGATATCATGTGGCACCGAGGGCATAGCCCTAATCGTCTTGCTAAGCATGAGAATCTGGATACGGATGAGAGAGAGAGAGAGAGAGAGAGAGAGAGAGAGAGAGAGAGAGAGAGAGAGAGAGAGAGAGAGAGAGAGAGAGAGAGAGAGAGAGAAGCAAGAAGAAAAAAGAAAGAAGAAAGAGTTTATTAATGTCTATCAAGTGCCCGTGGGCACAAAAGACAAAACACAGTACATGCCCATATGAGGACTTATTTCTAGAAACTATCTCTCTCCGAAAGTCGGCTAAGTATGAATAAAACAACAATCTTTCATCATGCAAGATGCAAGAGCTTAACCAACCGCTCTGCTGAGGTACAAAGGCAAGAGCTTAACCACCCGCTCTGCTGAGGCAAACATCTAAAGATCTCATCTAAAGAGACGCCAGAAAGAACTGAGTCACTGAGTGGCTAACATGAAGAAGCGAGTGATAGGTTGTGAAGTGCGTGCTGGAGGTTGACGAACGGCTCGGTAAGGCCATCGTGAGGCTCTGGCTGACTGTGATGAACGGACTGCACGTCTCGGTCTGGAAGGTGGTCATTGAGTCTTCACAGCCTTTTTTCATGCTGGGATATCAAGCTCATCCTTTGAAACCTCCTCTCTATCCCTCTTCTGTAAGAAATGTGTGATGAGAGTCTGACTGTAAACATCATCTGCCTCCGAAGGTAGAAGAGTTGCTCGCAACGTAAACATCTCTCTCAATAGGAGTCCGACACATCTAGAGTCTGCATATGCCAAGAAAGAGCCAAGGGAGAGAGGAGTGTCTCTGTAGAGACAATAATAACGGCCTCAGATCTCATTATAAATAGGGCATCTGAAAATGAAATGTGACTCATCCTCTACCTCCTGCATTGAGCATAACTGGCAAATCCGCTATGGTCTGGGTGTATGAGTATAACGACCAGTCTCGATAGCGAGTTGATGTGAGGAGACACGAAGCTGCCCAATACGGTATCAAAGACCATATGATAGCGTCTATGAGAGATACAACGGTAGGATAGGTAGCCCCATATCATCTAACTGTAGGAGGTGAATGCCGTAAAAATGCATCTTGGCTCTCCGACCATACTGTCTAGATATAATTGCGATAAAGCTGACGCCAAATATAAGTATGAGTCCCACTAGGGAGAGCTGATATAGATATCCCGCATCTGCCAAGAAAATCAAAGACATCCCCAAACCATGAAGACTTAGCCCGCTGACTAGCAATAGACCGAGATGAAGTATAAGCAGCAACCAGATATCTGGAAGTATCCATATCGACTAGCCTATGTAAGAACGTGACAATCCGGAACATAGCCTCAACAACCATAGGTGGAGATGCAAACTCTGCTAGTATAATGTCATGCGGAACCGCGGCCTTCGCAAGGATCATCCGGCCAAGCATGAGAATCTGTAACCGAGTGATGTCTCTCCATGTACCCATAGAGAGCCCAGGACACCAAGCCTCCGCTGAATACATAGCCACCGGGGAGACAATAATAGAAAAGAGCAAACAACGTGTAGCGGGGTCATGAACATAAAGGGTAGTACAAAGTCTCTCCATCTGCACAAGGGCAGTGTGTCCCTTACGCAGGCAAGCTGTGGATGCCGGTCGAAAAGTAAGCAGAGGACCAGAAAAGAGAACTCCAAGATAAGTGTAAGAGGCAATTATCTCCAACTGCTATCCATCATAATAAAAAGTATCGTCCCACATATGCTGCCTATTGGTGTTGAGCACCATGATCTTAGTCTTAGAGATATTTACTGACAAAAACCATGTAAGACGTCAAGGTGTCTCTGAAGCCCACTGGCTGAGATAGATAACAAGACAATATCATCAGCATATAGGAGAATAGGTATGACAATATCTGCAAGAGGACAGCCATCACCACCCACCTCTTTGATAATCCGCTCGAAATCATCAATGTAGAGCGCAAAAAGAGTAGGAGAAAGGGGGCAACCCTGCTTCACACCAATTGTACTGTGAATCTGAGGCGACCATCCTGTACCGTCTCTGAGTCTAGCAAGAACCCTCTCATATAAGGTGGTAATAGAAGCAATAACCTCCTGTAAAAGCCAAGTGAGACCAGGCGCTGAAGCAGAAGATGTCTAGGTACAGAGTCAAAAGCTTTGTGGAAATCCACAAAGCAACAATAAATCCGCTGCTTACGATGCTTAGCCTCCTCAATGATACATCTCAAAATAAAAATCTGACTTGTAGTAGAATAACCAGTCCTGAAACCTGCCTGTCCAAGAGCATGTAAACCATCCGCTTTTGCTTTTGAGCTAACAATAGACTGCAGGATCGAGCCAAAAGGCTTAGCCATGATATGACTAATCATAATAGTACGGTAATTTTCCACGTTCATTGGATCACCGACTTTAAGTATAGGGTGTAGCAGGTTAGTGCACCAGGCAGTAGGGAAACCAAACATAACAGCTTGATTGAAGATTTTAGAGATGTATGGGGAAACTATATGAGCCACAGGTTTGAGAAAATCAGCTCTAAGTGAGTCAATATCTTCAGCTTTGTGATTTTGGGCGCGTTTGATAGCATTTTCAATCAGAGAAGGGGTGAACATTGTAAAATCAGTAGGTCTCGGTGAGAGAGTGATAGGGGAAGAATCAGTAGTATAGAGGCGTGTAGCATACTCCACCCAAGACTTGATAGGAATAGGAGCAATCGTAAAAGACTTCTTAGAGAAGGTCTTGCAAAAATAAGATGAAGAAGATGAAACAAGAGCATCTATCAGTTTTTGACCCTTTTTTGCAAATATGCCTTCTTTTTTTTCCTCACAAGTGTGCAGTATAGTTTTTCTTTTTGAGCAAGTGATGTGAGAGAATGAAACATGGCATGCACCACCTGCTTATGCATAAGAGAGCACTTTGTAGAGCCATAACGATGGAGAGGAGCGCCTACACCAGCGATTGGAGGAGAGAGAGAGAGAGAGAGAGAGAGAGAGAGAGAGAGAGAGAGAGAGAGAGAGAGAGAGAGAGAGATTGCTTGCTAAACAGGTCTCTATGTTGGAAAGAAACTTTCACCAACAATGAGGCCTAGTGTGAAATGCGACTGGTCTATAATCAGCTATTGGGATAAGTATCTGAGTACATTCAGACATACTCTGTTGTTAAAAGGTACAGAAATCCCTCTTGAAAAACGTTGGGGCTGGAGCAGCGATTGTCTGATTGATGGATGGAACCTGAAATCCGATGGAGGAGCTGAAATGCGATGGATGGAATCTGCAAAGCTCTGAAATGGAACTGAAATGCAATGGAGGAACTGAAACTTTGGAAAAAAAAACTCTGAAAACGCTGGAAATGTGTTAGAGCCTTGAGCGCTAGTAGACAGCCCTTGTAGACATTGATCCCCAGCATCCACCGCTCAGAGAGAGAAAGAGAGAATTAGAATTAGAATTAGAATTATATTAAAGAAGGAGCGTTGTCCATGTAGGACTTATTTCTAACAGCTAAACCAGCACTAGAAAACAGAGAGAAAAACAAAGCTTAACCTCCAGCTCTGTTGAGGGTACAATATCAGTAGCTTAACCACCAGCTACACAGAGGGAAAGAGAGAACTGAAATAAGTTAGCTAACTGGCTAAGTGGATATAAAAAACTGCGTGATACGGTGAGAAACAGGTGTTGGCCTCCGATGAAGAGCCCTGGGCCTGGAGGAGCGAAGAGGATGTTGGAGCTTCGGTCGTCGTGCTGGAATGTCTAACTCACTGTCATAAGTCTCATCTCTATCCCTCTTCTGGAAAAAGTGCGTAATGTGGGACTGGCTATGATCCATATCAGAAACATCCAATAAAAAGGAAGATCTGAGAGTAAACATCTCTCGCAATAATAAACCAACACATCTCGCATCTGAGAAGGCAAGGAAAGAAGCAAGTGTAAGTGGAGTATCTCTGTATAAGCAATGGTATCTGCCTCTGATCTCATAGTAGGCTGGGCATCGGAAAATAAAATGGAACTCATCCTCAATCTCCTGTAAAGAGCAGCACTGACAAATCCGTAGTGGTCGAGGTGTGTCTGTGTATCTGCCTGTCTCAATAGCAAGCTGGTGAGAAGAGACCCTAAACTGACCAAGACGGTAACGCAGGCCGAAAGATAACATCTGAGACAAATAACCCGGTCGAATGGGAAGCCCGGAAACATCCAGCTGAAGAAAATGAGTGTGATAAAAATGAAGCTTGACCCGTGCTGGATCTGGGTGAGACCACACTGTGCTGATGTAAGCTCTGTAAATCTGCTGGCGGATATATGCGTGTGTCCCGTTCGGGAGATCAGATATAGATAAACCCCACCTACTCAAAAGGTCAGAAACACACTGAAACCATGAGGACTTAGCCTGCTGACTAGCTAAAGTGTGAGAGGATGTGAAAGCTGTAGCAACATATCTGGATGAATCAAGCTCCGAGACTCTATGAATGAATGTGATAATCCGAAATATAGCCTCGACAATCAGTGGTGGTGAGGCAAACTCTGCCAGTATGATATCATGGGGAACTGACTGCTTCGCACGGATCATCCGGCTAAGCATAAGGATCTGCAAACGTGAAATATCACTCCAAGTATTTCTGGACAAGCCAGGACACCATGTCTCTGCTGAATATAGAGCCACCGGAGAGACAGTGGCAGAAAAAAGGCGACAGCGTGTATCAGGATCATGTACATAGTAAATAGAGGAAAACCTCTCCATCTGGACAAGAGCAGAGTGCCCCTTGCGGAGCCTAGATAGTGCAGCTGGTCTAAAAGTGAGCAATGGACCAATAAAAAGGACACCTAAGTATAAGAGGCTACTATCTCCAGTGGAAGCCCATCATAGTAGAACACTGTGTCTCTCATATGCTGTCGATTGGTGTTGAACACCATGACCTTAGTCTTACCAATGTTCACCATCAAACCCCATGTCTAGCAGAAAGTATATAAAGCATCAAGGTGCTGCTGAAGCCCAGCTGCGGATCTCGATAGAAGTATCACGTCATCCGCATATAGTAGAATAGGGATAATCATATCTGCTAACGGACAGCCATCTCCACCCTCCTCCCTAATAATCCGCTCAAGATCATCAATATATAGAGCAAAGAGAGTAGGGGACAAAGGACATCCCTGCTTAACTCCCACTGTACTATGAATGTAAGAGGACCATCCATCACCATCTCGAAAACGGGCCAACACTCTCTCATACAATGTGATGATAGCAGCAATGATCTCCTGAGAAAAGCCAAGCGATGCTAAGCGTTGGAGTAAAAGGTGTCTCGGAACAGAATCAAAGGCTTTGCGGAAATCCACAAAGCAACAATAAACCCTCTGCTTCCTGAACTTAGCCTCCTCAATAATGCATCTCAAGATAAATATCTGGTCAGCCGTGGAGTAGCCAGCGCGAAAACCTGCCTGTCCCATAGCATGTGATCCTTCTGTCTCTGCTCGTGAGCTGACAATAGACTGTAAAACGGATCCATATAGCTTGGCCATAGTATGACTGATCATAATAGTGCGGTAGTTGTCGACAATCAAAGGATCCCCGACTTTGAGGATAGGGTGTAAAAGGTTGGTGCACCACGATGTGGAGAGACCGAAGATGACAGATTGGTTAAAGATATGGGAAATGTATGGGGCAATAATGTGAGCGACTGGTTTTAGGAAGTCCATACTTAGGAGGTCAACATCAGTGGCTTTTTGGGTTTGACCAATTTGGATGGCGTTTTCAACCATGGACGGGGTAAAGAGGGTGAATTCTGAAGGGCATGGGGAAAGAGAAATGGAAAGAGAGTCAACTATATAAAGCTTAGTAGCATAATTTATCCATGATTCAATAGCAATAGGAGCGGGTTTATAAGGGTTTTTAGAGAACATCCGCCAAAAGAAATGGGAGGATGGGGAGGCAATAGCATCAACAAGTTTTTGTCCCAAGGACTGGAGATAAGCTGTCTTTTTTTTCAGAGTTACTTTGTGATATTCTCTTTGTTTCAAGGCTAGGCTGTGAGGAGAGTGGTATCTAGCGTATACAACTTGTTTATGCAGTGAGAAGCACTCTGTATCATACCATTTGTTGTGAGTGCGTTTATGCGAAGGAAAGATTTTCGAAGGATAGGTAGTATTGGCAGATTGCAAAAGAGACTGAGATAAAAAGATAGCTTGTTGGTCAACTGAGGAGGTGAAGGGGAAGTCTTGGCGAAAAGTAACTAGGGACTCGGTGTAAAGGGGGAAACCAGATGGAGAGAAAACCGGGCGATGGTGATGAGTGGGACGGTGTGTTGTGACTGTGGTACTATGATGACCAAGGGATAGAAGTAGGAGGGAGTGATCCGAAATGGTAGGAGGTATAATGTGAAAGGTATGAAGAAATGGGATCAAAGCCGGTGACCCAATGAAGTAGTCAACAACACTATGTCCTCCTCCATGTGGGTGACAAGTAAAATGATATGACGAAGGCCAGTAAGGAAGGCCATTCAAAATAATTAAGGAATGGGCCTCTGCTAAACCAATCAGCCGCTCTCCAAAGTGGGTAGCTGGAGTATCTGCATCCTGTGAGGTCCTGTCAAAGCCCATATCTAATGTGCGAACCTGTAGAAAATCACTCTGTGCATAAAACACAGCTTGCCTGATGCTCGTACGAGCATTAAAATCCCCTGCTAAAAGAATAAGGCCTCGCTTTGCGAAGCTGAATATATCATTTGAGAGCGCCTGGAAAGGGTCACCACCAAAATCTGCAAAAGATGATGTCTGTGGTGCAAAGTAACAAACTGCAAGAAAGAGGTCCTGAGAAAGCCCCAAACAGTGACCAGAGATCTGAAACCAAATAAAGCGTGCAAATGGATCACTTATGACCAATTTAAAATGAGAATTGAAAACATCCTTGGTGAGACAAGCAACACCACCAGAACCATGGGAGGTCTTCCCTGTCACAAAGGGCCGATGCGCTGAGTGCCAGGTGCAATCCTGTATGGATGGGAGCGGTCTATATAAGGATTCATGAGTCTCTGCTAACAAAAGGATCACATTTCAGCATGAAAGAATGGAAGTCACCTGCTGAAGAAGATGATAGTATGCCATTACAATTCCAAAAACCAATATGTAAAGGCTGAGGGGATCTTGGGCTGCTCCTTTGCCCAAGAGCCCCAAATCCCTATTGAGAAATTTTATCAAGAAAATTTGGTTTGCCTTCAATGAAAACCACCCGCTGATTTCTTGCATTTGCATCCTGGATAATTTGTTTCCTGGCTTGCCATTGTGTGTGTGTAGTAAGGTCATCATCCATAAAAATAAAAGTCCCTTTCAATTTGGCTCTAAGGCGTAAAGTTGCGTTGCGGCTGTTCATAGAGCGAAACTTGATAAACAAGACATTAATGTCAAACTTACTTCTCCAAGCTGTATCAAATCCATCCGTGGTGTGTGTGAGCTTAGTTAAAAGGAGGTCTTTTGCCTCTTCAATGGGCTTATTCCCATCGGGAATCCCCCTAACCCGGATATTAAAGGCTTTTTTAGCCCTTCTTTCTTGCTCGGAGAAGACATCTTCTAGTGTAGAATTCATAACTGCATGTTGAACCGAGCTTGAAGATCCGACCTTACCATCGTTTTTGAGACGCGCTGCCCATGTCTTCGTTTCTTCCACTTGTTTCTCAAGGCTGGATATTTTGTTCGACGTCTCCAATATATTCTTTTGAGGGATATGTTCCGCAATCCGTTGCTTAAGATATACATTTTCTTGTTCAAGCTGCTCCATTCGCTTTTTAACCCCACAGAGATCCAAAATCAGCTTGCCGTTCTCAATCGCAAAAGAGTGTAATTGTCTTTTGAGTCCGATGATTTCTTGTCGAATAAAGCTGATGTCAAAAGCAAAGAGGCCTTCAGTAGGTTTGGAGGGGGTATAATCGACTGTGGGCAATTGATTAACTGCAAATGTTTCGACAGCAGGGCGAGCATCCGTCTTGGATGCCGATGCAGATGCGGTGGACAGATCAGAAGTGGATGCGGTGGATACACTTAAAACAGGTACGATGGCAGGAGCAGGTACCAAAAACTCAGATGTGAGGGACACGGGGGTGTTTTCTGGGTCTCCCAAAGTAGGGCATGGTGGAGAGTGGGGGGAGTTACCTCCCCCTCGTTTGTTGCGTGGAGCCATCGCTCCAGGGAATGTCAGTTGATAGACAGCTTCAGGTGTGAGAAAGAGAGAGGTTCGCTTTCCCAGATGTCCGTTCCACAAAAGTGCGCTCCCCAGATGTCCGCTCAGATGTCCAGAGCTCAGACAAGCTGTTACGAGCTCGTAACCAGTGCCGAACCCTAGGGAACACAGATAGGTCAGATACCACAGTCAGGGTCGTGTCCAGTGTACATGACCAACAGGGCAAGACAGTGTGAGTAGTGTGCCCCAGCACGGTTCATAGCCATGGCGGGCCTAACACAGCCTAGGGACCCTGTCAGCAGGATAGGGCCCCCAGTTGGGTCCCGACGTGCAGTCGGCCACGTCAGTCCCACGTGGCCGACACTTGGCAGTAGCATGCTACCAGTCCTCACACTGGGCTAGGAGGGGCTTACTCTATATCAGGGAGTAGGCAAGGTTGGGTGGATCAGTTAGTGTTTGCCCTACTGTGGTGTTAGGATCTATTACACTGGTATCAGAGCTATCTCCATCCTAGGGAGTTCAGGACAGTAGTAGAGAAAGCTATCAGAAGATAGGAAAGATTTCTCAGATTCTCAGGAAAGAATTGAGGAGGAAAATCGCTGTGGGAACAGCTTTCAAATCCTTGAAATTTGCTGGGAATTTACAGTTGTTTGAGGCACAATCCCTTGTAGAGGCTCAGCGCTGAAAAATCAGGGATTTACCCTTGATTTTTATGTATCAATTGTGGATTTTTGAGCACATTTTAAATAGAAAACGTGGAGCAGGTCCAGCGCTGCCAAATTGGGTGGAAACTTCGAATTTGGAGTGAAATTTTCTGGAATTTGGAGCAGATCTGAGACAGAATCTTGGGTGCAGGTCCAGCGCTGAAGGTGTTGCTAGAAAATCAGATTTTGAGAGGGATTTTGGGTCTCAAAGTAAGCAAAACCAAGTAGCAACACTCCTGGTCAGGCAGCGAGGAAGGTCTTTGGCAGAAACCACAAGTTTGCAACTGTTTTTGGGTCCTAAAACGGGAATTTTGGAGCAAAAGGTATACACCTCAGACAGCGAGGGAAGGGGCCAAGACGATCAGAAGTTTGTTTCTTTTTCTTGGTACCTTGATCTCTGATTTTTCCGGACAGCAGATCTGAAAGCAGTGGAGGAAGAGCTGAAAGGGCTTTTCTTGATTCTCTCTGTGGAAGTACAGTTCTCAGAAAGAGCTAAGTTTTCTTTCCCTCCATGTACAGTTGTAAATTAGTCTTTTAGACTTTTTTTCCTTCAGAAGTGAAGGTAGCTCTCTTTCAGTTCCGAAGATGACCACTCCTCAGGGACCTGATCAACCCTCAGAGAGAGGCTTCGACGAACTTGAAACAAAAGCCTTGGCTTACAGAAAAGGGAAGGAACCCATGGAAGTAGAAGAACAGGAACAGTTCGCCGAAGAACTCGACGAACTGGTTACCAAGGAGCAGTTCCTCCAATTGGTAATAGAAGTGGATGAACTGAAGTTGGCATTAGCCAATTTCAAGTCCAGTGTGGACGACTCGTTCGCTGAACTCAAAAACTTGATTTTGAGTTCCGCGAAAGGAAGCCTTCCCTCCACTTCTCAGTTATCCCCTTCTCCACTTCCATCAGTTTCGGGTGAGACTTTACGGTCTCACCCCAGTGTTTTTAAAGATTTAAAGCCTCCTACTTTTAATGGGGAAGAGAAGGATAGAAATGCAGATATTCTACAAACCTTCCTCAGCAAATGGAAGAACATTCATGCTCTTAAACAGACCCCTGACCATTTGCAAGCAATTGAGGCCAGTCTTTCCTTAGGGCCCATGGCCTATAAGTGGTGGTTAAATCTCCAGGAGACTGGGCAGACTCCCCGGTCATGGAAAGCTTTTGAAGAAGCTTTCCTAAGAGAATTTCTACCAGAGAATGAACTGGATAGAGCCTAGGAAGCCTGGGAAAGAACAGTAATGGATAAATCCCTCATCCAATATATCTCGCAGTATCGAGAAGCAATTTTAAAGATTAAAAATATGGATGACTATCAAAAAATCAGGGGATTTGTCCGTGGCCTCAAAGATGAATATAAAGTAGAGGTCCAGAGAAACTCGCCTACTACCCTTGAGCAAGCTCTCAGATATGCTCAAATCTATGATGATTCAGTGGGTAGGAAGAGAGCGAGACAGCAACCACTTTCTGAGCAGCTTCCTCAGAAAGACTTTCAATTTAAAAAGAAATTTTTAAAAAGAAAGAAAGAAGATAAATTTAAAGGTGAAGCTCCTCAGAAACGCCCTTCACTCATACAGCCCTTAAAACCAGATGATTTTGAGAAAGCCAAACAAGAACGTTTGTGCTTTGTGTGTATGGGCAAGGGACACACAGTCAGACAGTGTCCCAAGGGGCCTTTCACTAAAAAAGATAAGAAAGATAAAAAACAAGTTCATCTTGTTCAGACTGTATGTTTCCCCAGTGACTCGGCAGCTTCCGAGATCAAAGTGTATCATGAAGATCATGAACACTGTTGCCAGCTGACCTCTGCAATGCTAGCAAGACCCTTCAGTTTTGGGCCGCATGACCTAGTACGTATGCATGGGAAAGTTGGTAACCAGTTGGTAAGAGTCATGGTTGATGATGGGGCAACCCATAATTTCATCAACCACACCCTGGTTAAAAAGCTTAAACTACCAGAAGTACCTAGTCAGCATAGGTACATAGTTTCATTAGCTAAGGGTGAAGATAAAAAAATATGGGAAACTATGGTAAGTAAGTTAAATCTTGGTATTCAGGGGTACCAGAAAGGAGTTCATTTGGGAGTCTGCACAACAGGAGAGCTTTGATGCTCTCAAAACAGCCTTAGCTACAGCACCAGTCTAAAAAGTCGTCGACCCCAATCAGCCATTTGTGGTCGAAACAGATGCTAGCGACTTTGCAGTAGGCGCTGTGCTAACTCAGGGATGACGACCAGTTGCGTTCGAGAGTAAAAAACTCGAGCCAGCTCAGACTAGGTACAGTGCCTATGAAAAGGAACTCTTTTCTATAGTCCATGCCCTTAAGACTTGGAGGCATTATTTGTATGGTGCCAACTTTGAGGTCCTGACAGACCATGAGAGTCTCAGATACCTTTGCAATCAACCTGAGCTTAGAGGTCGGAAAGCTCGTTGGGCAGAGTTGATGCAAGAGTTTGACATGTCTATCAGATATAGGCGTGGAAAATTCAATACAGTAGCAGATGCCCTTAGCAGAATGCCTATGATAAACGAGCTGAGTTTTACTCAGATTCGTAATGAGTTACTCGAGTCCTTGAGAGGGAAATGCCAGCATGATGCATTCTTCTCTATTATCTGGAACTCAGTCCAGAACAGACAGTTACAGACTCCAGAACCAGTTCCCGGGGCTGGTGCCAGTTCATCCAAGAATACGGCAGCTTCCGCTGAGGATGATGATGAGTCCGAGTATACGTCGTCAGATGACGTTGAGGATTCTAAGCCTGTATTACCCAAGCAAACCCCTGTGGTTGAGGGTCAGTTGACTCAAGGATTCAAATGGAACTGGTATTCCATTCAGGATGAGTACTTGCTCTATAGAGATAGAGTATGTGTCCCCAATTCAGAGGATTATAGGCAGCAGGTCCTATATGAATGTCATGACAATCCTAGCGCGGGACACCCAGGCATACAGAAGACCTATGAGCTTCTTCGTAGGCAATTTTTCTGGCCCAGTATGAAAAAGGATGTCCACCAGTATGTAACCAGTTGCCAGAAATGTCAAGTAAATAAAGCAGAGCGTTTAAAGGCAGGAGGGTTGTTGCATCCCTTAGAAATACCAGCTGGTAAATGGGAGAGTATCTCCATGGATTTTATAGTAGGCCTGCCTAAAACCCAAAAGGGTAATGACGCTATATGGGTCATAGTTGACCGTCTGACCAAAATGGCTCATTTTATTCCGACGAAAACAACCGTTAGAGCTCCAGAGTTAGCAAGGTTGTTTGTAGATGGGCTATTTAAATTGTACGGTCTACCTTCCGGCATAGTCAGCGACCGGGACAGTAAGTTTACTGGAAATTTTTGGAGGGTAGTATTCCATCATCTCCATACTAAATTTAATATGAGTACCACCGACCATCCACAGACGGACGGTCAAACAGAAAGGGTAAATCAAGTGCTGGAGGATATGCTTCGTGCATACGTCAGCAAGAGGCAGACTAATTGGGAGGAGTATCTCTCAATATTAGAGTTTGCTTACAACAGTACCAAACATTCAGCTACGGGATACAGCCCATTTATGCTGATGTACGGTTTTCAGCCACGCTCACCCACAGCTGTAGGGTTTAGACAAGAAAAAGTTGAAGCAGCCAGAAACTTTTTAGAAGACCTAAACCAGATGATAGAACATGCTAAGCATAGCATTAGACAATCCCAGGATCGAGCCAGGCATTATGCAGATCCACACAGACGGGATGTGCAGTTCTCCACTGGTGAGAAAGTCTACTTGAGAGTCCCAGTTGACTCTAAAGCCCTCAAATCAGGAGTGTGTGCTAAGTTGTCTCTAAGGTATTGTGGTCCCTTTACCATCAGTAGGAGACTAGGCGAGGTCACCTATGAACTAGAACTCCCACACAGCAGTAAGGTTTTTCCAGTCTTTCATGTAAGTCAGTTACGAAAAGCCTTAACCAGATCAGATAATCTGGTAGGGGACAGTGTTCTAGTTCTCCCATTGGATCCTCAACAACCTCCACATGAACCAGAGGAAATTCTTGATAGTAGAGAGACGCAGACTCGTCATACTCTATACCGAGAATATCTGGTTAAGTGGAATGATCAGCCTGTTGAGAATGCCACTTGGGAAAGAGGCAGCGTCCTTCGCAAGATTTTTCCAGACTTTGTCTTAGAGGACCAAGACGGTTCTTAAGGGGGAGGGAGTGTTACGAGCTCGTAACCAGTGCCGAACCCTAGGGAACACAGGTAGGTCAGATACCACAGTCAGGGTCGTGTCCAGTGTACATGACCAACAGGGCAAGACAGTGTGAGTAGTGTGCCCCAGCACGGTCCATAGCCATGGCGGGCCTAACACAGCCTAGGGACCCTGTCAGCAGGATAGGGCCCCCAGTTGGGTCCCGACGTGCAGTCGGCCACGTCAGTGCCACGTGGCCGAGACTTGGCAATGGCATGCTACCAGTCCTCACACTGGGCTAGGAGGGGCTTACTCTATATCAGGGAGTAGGCAAGGTTGGGTGGATCAGTTAGTGTTTGCCCTACTGTGGTGTTAGGATCTATTACACAAGCCCTGCTCAGAGATCTGTGCCCTTCAGAAATCTATGCTGCAGAGCGAGGTCCATGCTGTCCGCTCAGAGATCCGTCCATGTTGCCCGTAGAGAGAGAGAGAGAGAGAGAGAGAGAGAGAGAGAGAGAGAGAGAGAGAGAGAGAGAGAGAGAGAGAGAGAGAGAGAGAGAGAGAGAGAGAGAGAGAGAGAGAGAGAGAGAGAGAGAGAGAGAGAGAGAGAGAGAGAGAGAGAGAGAGAGAGAGAGAGAGAGAGAGAGAGAGAGAGAGAGAGAGAGAGAGAGAGAGAGAGAGAGAGAGAGAGAGAGAGAGAGAGAGAGAGAGAGAGAGAGAGAGAGAGAGAGAGAGAGAGAGAGAGAGAGAGAGAGAGAGAGAGAGAGAGAGAGAGAGAGAGAGAGAGAGAGAGAGAGAGAGAGAGAGAGAGAGAGAGAGAGAGAGAGAGAGAGAGAGAGAGAGAGAGAGAGAGAGCTTTAGCCAAAAGGCATATAAGACAAATAAGTACATATTAGGTGTGTAGAGCAAATGTGAGCATATAAAAATGTCTTCGAGTACGTAAACAAAATGCATATAATGTAAATCTAGGTACATGTACCAATGATAAAAAAACTACATAGGTATGAATCATGAACTGATGCTACTACCGAAGAAGGATGTAATACAAGCTGCATTAAGAAGTATAACTGGGATATGTCGCCGATGTCGAATATGAGAGGGACCTCTCCTCATGATAGGACGTGCAGGTCTAACTGTAGGATAGTGCAGGGAGGTGCATAATCTTTGAGATCTATGGGAAGTCGAGCCATCATCCTCTGAATATGGGCCTGGCCGTGATCGTCGTATGGAGAAAAAGGAGGTGATATGAAGCTGTGTCTAGAGTGGTGCGTAGATAGGAGATCTCGTCATAATAGAAGCATCCTAGTTTCTCCCCCAAATCTCATAATAGACTAGGGACATGAAGATAAAGTGCTTCCACAACAGCTAGGGAACATAAGTGGCATATCCTATCCTCTCGTGGGGTCCCCTAAGACCGACCAAATTGGTGTGAAGAGACATGGAATTGACCCGAGAGAGAGAGAGAGAGAGAGAGAGAGAGAGAGAGAGAGAGAGAGAGAGAGAGAGAGAGAGAGAGACTAGGGACATGAAGATAAAGTGCTTCCACAACAGCTAGGGAACATAAGTGGCAGATCCTATCCTCTCGTGGGGTCCCCTAAGACCGACCAAATTGGTGTGAAGACATGGAATTGACCCGAGAGAGAGAGAGAGAGAGAGAGAGAGAGAGAGAGAGAGAGAGAGAGAGAGAGAAGAAAGAAGAAAGAAAGCTTTATTAATGTCTTTTCCATGCCAAAAGGCATATAAGACTAGTAAATGTACATGTCAAGTATGTGGTAATCGTAGGAGCGTATGAAACGTCTCCAAGGCTATAACAGAAATAACAAATCTAACTGCTATGAACTGAAATGGAAACTGAAAAAGATGCGGTGATATATGGAACATGTGGGAGTATATATACTGCTAAAAGTCATGAGTACAGTATGACACTATCATCCAATCCTGTACCATTGATGCTATAAAAGGGTGTAATACGGGCTGCAGCATGGACTGTTGGTGGTCGATGACGTCGTCTAGGAAGATGAAGATGAGGTCTTCTCATGATAGGTCGGGTAGCTCGTGCAGCAACATGAGTATGAGTGGGACATTGTCTCTGATCTCTGTGGGCATGTAAGTCGTCATCATCCTCATCATCATAAGATACTAGGTCTCGTCCTCTTCTCCTGGAGAAGAAAGAAGTGATCTGCAGCTGAGAAACATGACTCCGTTGAGCTATTTGCTGACACAGGTCCTGTGTAGAATAAACATCTCTCGTATCATGAGTGCGGTGCATCGGGAGTCCTCATAGGCTAGGAGGGATCGTAGGTTGACAGGCGTGGCACGAAACAGACAGTGGTATCTCCCTCTGATCTCGTAATACACCGGGCACCTAAAGATAAAGTTCTCCTCTAACTCCACCTCATCCAAGGAACATAACTAACAAATCCGCTCCTCTCTCGGGGTACCCTGGAATCTCCCCGTCTCAATAGCCAACTGATGTGATGATACGCGGAGCTATCCCAATGTAAATCTGAGGCCGTGTGATAATCCCGAGTCCAAATAGTGTGGTAAAACTGGGAACCCTGCACTGATGGGTACCTGACGGGAGCTCTATAATGGAGATGCCAAATGAATCAAGGAGGAAATGGGATGCCTGCGAGAACCACGACAGTCGGTAGCCCTGATCATGAAGGGAGTGTGAGGAGTATATCTCGTATCTGGTAGATCCTGAACTCTCTGAATATATGCAATGAGCTGGAAAGCTGCAGCTATCTAAATGGGTGGAACGACAAACTCTGCAAGAAGAATCTCGTGTGGAACCGAGGGCTTCGCTCGAATCA
This sequence comes from Diphasiastrum complanatum, assembly GCA_029204225.1. Classification (NCBI taxonomy): domain Eukaryota; kingdom Viridiplantae; phylum Streptophyta; class Lycopodiopsida; order Lycopodiales; family Lycopodiaceae; genus Diphasiastrum; species Diphasiastrum complanatum. The sequence goes on along the minus strand of CM055092.1, from coordinate 101,122,348 downwards.
TACGAGCTAGCATGGTGGTCTATAATCGTGAAATGCTGGCACAGTGTGATGATGGAAGACCGGTACACCATGTCTCTGCTGCATACAAGGTTGTGGGGGTGACAATAGTGTCAAAAAGTCTGCACTAACTGCGAGCATCTCGGATGGACTTCCTGAATCAGATGCGCTCAAGCTGAACAAGGGAGGAATGATCCTTCCTAAGTCGAGTGGTGGCTGCCTGCCGCATGCTGAAAGTAGGACCAGAAAAGAGTATCCCCAGATAGGTATACGAGGAAACTACCTCTAAAGCACGTCCATCTAGCGTGAGCTCCTGGCATTGCATGAAGGCTCTAGAAGTGTTGAAGACCATAACCTTGGTCTTCACAGTGTTCACCCCCAATCCCCATCTGGTACAGAATCCCTATAAACAATCCAGCTGCCTCTATAATCCCTCTATGGTCGGGGATACTAGTACCACATCATCCGCATACAAGAGAATAGCAATCAAGATGGTGCCAAGTCTACATCCAGCTCCTCCACACTGCGAGATGGCTCGCTCTAACTCATCAATGTACAATCCAAAAAGAACCGGCGAAAGAGAGCATCCCCGTTTCACCTCAATGGTGCTCCAAATGTGATCAGAGATACCACTACCTTGTCGGAAACATCCCAAGACCTTCTCATAAAGAGCCATCACTGCCAGAACAATATCTGTGGAGAAACCAAGGTCCCGAAGTCTCTGAATGAGTAGGGAGTGGTACAAAATCAAAGGCTTTCCTGAAGTCCACAAAACAACAGTAAACCTTTTCTTTCCTGTGCTTAGCTTCCTCAATCAAAGCTCGAAGTGTGAAAATATGGTCAGTGGTAGAGTAATGAGCTCGGAAACCTGCCTGTCCCAATGCATATAATCTCCTGGATTTCGCCTCTGAACTTACTACAAACTGGAGTATGGTGAGGACATGCCCGATCATGATAGTGCGGTAGTTACCAGGAATCATGGGATCACCATTTTTATGGATAGGATGGATGATGTTGGTGCACTAGGATGAAGGGAAGCCAGGGCAGAATTGAGGAGAGTGGCTAGTGTCGGAGCAAGGAGGTCGGTAGCATGGATTAGGAGTTCAAAATCAAGGTCTTCAATGTCTCTTGCTTTATAGGATTTCATTTTCTTGATGGCCGCGAGTACCATGTCAGCGGTGAAGAAGGTGAACTCAGAGGGACGTGGGGAGATAGAGATGGGTGCGTCAGTAGGTATGGTATATAGGCTGGTAGCATAGTCGGTCCATATGCGAAGGTCTTCCAGGAGAGGTGGTGGATCACGAGGTATAAACTCACGCCAAAAGGTGCCTGAAGAGGAACTGAAGAGAAGGTCAACAAGACGTTTTCCTTCAGAGTCATCATAAGCACTCTTTTTCCGGCGGAGTGTGCGATGGTAAGAGCGTCGAGCGGAGCGAAGGAGGTGAGGTTCATGAATGCGGGCATGGGTGACAAGATGATGAAGAGAGCGACATTCGGTATCATACCATGGAGGGTGTGGAGGGCGTAGCGATGAAGGACGTGTGTGTTTGCCTTTATGGGCCTTAGATGGAAAAGCTAGAGAGGTGCTAAGGAAAGCTGCTTGAGTCTCGAGTGTACTATCATGCCGAAAACGAATGGAGTAGGGAGGTAAGAAATTCCTGGTAGACTGGTACATATAGAGAGCTGAATGTATACCTGGGTGCACGGGTAAGCAAGGGATGTGAGGATAGCTGAGGAGGTGGGAGGAGACCGATAGAGAAGGAGAGAAAGGAGTGATCAGAGAGAGTGGTGGGAGAGATGTGAAAATCAGAGATGAGAGGTATGGAGGATGGTGATCCCATGAGATAGTCCACAACACTATGTTCACCACTGCGAGGATGACAAGTATAACTGTCGAAATCTGGCCAGCAAGTTAGGCCATTGTAAATGGCTAACTCATGTGCCTCTCCAAATTGCAATAAATGCTCAGCGTAGGGGGTAATAGGTCCCAAGCTGTCCTCTGAAACCCTAGTAACTCCCATCTCGTCGTTGTCGAGAGCATGAATGCGGAGCTGGTCGGTGATGTCATAAAACTCTGACTGTCGTGAGGAGGTTCAAGCATTAAAATCCCCAGTGAGAAAAATATGCCCTCGCTCTGCGAATCTGATAATATCAGGTGACAAATCAAGGTATGGTGAACCTATGCCCTCTGCAAAGGATGAAGACTCTGGAGGAAAGTAACAAGCCGCCACGAAGAGGTCCCTGTCCAAACCAATGTCCTGTCCAACAATACGAATCCAGATATAGTGTGCATGCACGTCGTGTTTGATGAACTCGGGTGAAGAGACTCTCTGTATAGGGATGCAACCCCTTCGGATCCACGACCACTAGCTGATCTAGTCTCAAGTTTGAATACGGAATCCCATCTGTATCCTGGAAAAATAGGTAATCCTCTCTCTTGACTCTCGCGAGTCTCCATAAAAAACAATAAATCTTTGCCAGTGATGAAATCAATCAGGTCGCCAGCTATGGAAGATGAGTGTATACCATCGCAGTTCCATACTCCAATCCGAAGATGGTGTGGATGGGGCCCCGGGGCACTCCCTAACCCGGGTGTGATGCCCATGACCGGTCTCGGGTACGGTGTCCACGCTAGGGACCGGTAGACTAACAACCCGTAAGCTAATTGTGACTATAAGGGAATTGGGGCCCTTATGAGTACATGGTCATAAAAATGGTTGTAGGCCTAAACACTTGGTGGTGGAGTTGGTATGGGTCTATCAGTGAGTCATTAGGGAACTGGATGACGTGGCTCAGATAGGCTGCAGAGGTGTCCAGTGAGGTGTCACAATGCATTATTAGTGGTGCATGGGCCTTGGAGGGTATAAGTATACCTGCTAGGCTCTCACTAGTGTATGCTTGATTTTGTGATTAGTAGCTACATGCTGCTGGTGTGACTCCTCTTTCCATGACTCTGATTGATCCATAGCTTGGGGGCTAGTTCCGTTCGATCTAGGTTTGGTTGGGTTGGTTTAACCTCCACCAGTTCCCATGTGTTGTTGCTTTGTATGGTATGCTTAGACTAGAATCCTATTGGTAGGACTATATATTGGTGCGCAGCAGAAGCATGATGCAATTTGGGTTGTGGTCGACCGTCTTACCAAATTGGCTACGTTTATTCCGGTAAAGACCACCGCGAAGGCTTCTGATTTAGCTCAGATATTTGTAGAGCGTCTGTTTAGGCTTTATGGATTACCAAGTGATATTGTGAGCGATCACGATCCGAAGTTCACCGGTCACTTTTGGTCTGCTGTGTTTGCTAAACTAGAGACGACACTAAGCTTGGGTTCTTCTGATCATCCTGAGACGGATGGACAGATGGAAAGAACAAATCAGACGATGGAACAAATGCTTCGGGCATATGTTTCCAGATGACAATCTGATTGGGAAAAGTACCTTCCATTGATCGATGTTGCCTATAATAGTAGTAAGCATTCGGCCACCGGTTATAGCCCATTTATGCTTATGTACGGTTTTGAGCCTAGGTCTCCTATCACGGCTGAGACTCGAACGATCAAGTTTCAGAAAGTAGTGGATTTCCTACATGATATGCAGGAAATGCTACGGATTGCACGTGAAAATGTCTAGAGTGCCCAGGATAGGGACAGACATTATGCAAATCTGAAAAGATCACCGAGAGACTTCCAAGTGGGAGATTGGGTATATTTGAGAATCCCGAAGGATTCAAGTGTAATGCATACCGACAAGCATTATAAGTTGTCCCCTAGACATAGAGGACCGTTTAAGATCTTGAAAAAGATCGGATCCTTAGCTTACCAATTAGAACTCCCGGATGGATCGCAAGTGCATCCCGTATTTCACGTAAGTCGTCTCAAAAAGAGTCTGCGTGAAGGAGAGCATCTTGGATCTGGAGATCAGTTGGACCTGTTCGATGAATCATCGGGTGTATCTCGTCTTGAACCCAAAAAGATCTTGGATACAAGAACTAAACGATTGAGAAATCGTGTAGTTACCGAGCATTTGGTTCGATGGAGGGGATGTACGGACGATGACGATTCCTGGGAACAAGAAGGAAGCTTAAGGAGGAACTTTCCCAGTTTTAAGTTCTGAGGACAGAACTTGAATAAGGGGAGAAGAATGTCATGCCCATGACTGGTCTCAGGTAGCGTGTCCACGCTAGTGACCGGTACACCAACAACCCGTAAGTTAATTGTGACTATAAGGGAATTGGGGCCCTTATGAGTACATGGTCATAATTAATGGTTGTAGGCCTAAACACTTGGTGGTGGAGTTGGTATGGGTCTATCAGTGAGTCATTAGGGAACTGGATGACGTGGCTCAGATAGGTTGCAGAGGTGTCCAGTGAGGTGTCACAGTGCACTACTAGTGGTGCATGGGCCTTGGAGGGTATAAGTATACTTGCTGGGCTCTCACTAGTGTATGCTTGATTTTGTGATTAGTAGCTACATGTTGTTGGTGTGACTCCTCTTTCCATGACTCTGATTGATCCATAGCTTGGGGGCTAGATCCGTTCGATCTAGGTTTGGTTGGGTTGGTTTATTTATCACCCGTTCCCATGTGTTGTTGCTTTGTATGGTATGCTTAGACTAGAATCCTGTTGGTAGGACTTTATACGGGGACCCCAAATACCTAGCACTGGGAGCTGCTAGGAGTGCTATCAAGAAAGCGCACTCGTCCATCGCGGTAGATGACTCGTCTGCCAGTCTCACGGGCTACCTGAAAGGCCTTACGCCTCTCTCTCACCTGGATATATGTGAGGTCGTCGTCCATATAGATAGTGGTACCACGTAGCTTAGCTCTGCATCGCAAAGCATCTCGACGACTCTCTAGAGAGGTGAAACGAATAATGAGTGTGGCTGCATCTCTAGTGGTCCTCCATGCGGTATCTAGCCCATCTATCCTGTGCCCGAGAGTGGTGTCAAGAAAGCGTTTGCCATCCTGTGTATCCGGGTGTAATAGATCCTAACACCACAGTAGGGCAAACACTAACTGATCCACCCAACCTTGCCTACTCCCTGATATAGAGTAAGCCCCTCCTAGCCCAGTGTGAGGACCGGTAGCATGCAACTGCCAAGTGTCGGCCATGTGGCACTGACGTGGCCGACTGCACGTCGGGACCCAACTGGGGGCCCTATCCTGCTGACAGGGTCCCTAGGCTGTGTTAGGCCCGCCATGGCTATGGACCGTGCTGGGGCACACTACTCACACTGTCTTGCCCTGTTGGTCATGTACGCTGGACACGACCCTGACTGTGGTATCTGACCTATCTGTGTTCTCTAGGGTTCGGCACTGGTTACGAGCTCGTAACACTCCCTCCCCCTTAAGAACCGTCTTGGTCCTCTAAGACAAAGTCTGGAAAAATCTTGCGAAGGACGCTGCCTCTTTCCCAAGTGGCATTCTCAACAGGCTGATCATTCCACTCAACCAGATATTCTCGGTATAGAGTATGACGAGTCTGCGTCTCTCTACTATCAAGAATTTCCTCTGGTTCATGTGGAGGTTGTTGAGGATCCAATGGGAGAACTAGAACACTGTCCCCTACCAGATTATCTGATCTGGTTAAGGCTTTTCGTAACTGACTTACATGAAAAACTGGAAAAACCTTACTGCTGTGTGGGAGTTCTAGTTCATAGGTGACCTCGCCTAGTCTCCTACTGATGGTAAAGGGACCACAATACCTTGGAGACAACTTAGCACACACTCCTGATTTGAGGGTTTTAGAGTCAACTGGGACTCTCAAGTAGACTTTCTCACCAGTGGAGAACTGCACATCCCGTCTGTGTGGATCTGCATAATGCCTGGCTCGATCCTGGGATTGTCTAATGCTACGCTTAGCATGTTCTATCATCTGGTTTAGGTCTTCTAAAAAGTTTCTGGCTGCTTCAACTTTTTCTTGTTTGAACCCTACAGCTGTGGGTGAGCGTGGCTGAAAACCGTACATCAGCATAAATGGGCTGTATCCCGTAGCTGAATGTTTGGTACTGTTGTAAGCAAACTCTAATATTGAGAGATACTCCTCCCAATTAGTCTGCCTCTTGCTGACGTATGCACGAAGCATATCCTCCAGCACTTGATTTACCCTTTCTGTTTGACCGTCCGTCTGTGGATGGTCAGTGGTACTCATTTAAGTTTAGTATGGAGATGATGGAATACTGCCTTCCAAAAATTTCCAGTAAACTTACTGTCCCGGTCGCTGACTATGCCGGAAGGTAGACCGTACAATTTAAATAGCCCGTCTACAAACAACCTCGCTAACTCTGGAGCTCTAACGGTTGTTTTGGTCGGAATAAAATGAGCCATTTTGGTCAGACGGTCAACTGTGACCCATATAGCGTCATTACCCTTTTGGGTTTTAGGCAGGCCTACTATAAAATCCATGGAGATACTCTCCCATTTACCAGCTGGTATTTCTAAGGGATGCAACAACCCTCCTGCCTTTAAACGCTCTGCTTTATTTACTTGACATTTCTGGCAACTGGTTACATACTGGTGGACGTCCTTTTTCATACTGGGCCAGAAAAATTGCCTACGAAGAAGCTCATAGGTCTTCTGTATGCCTGGGTGTCCCGCGCTAGGATTGTCATGACATTCATATAGGACCTGCTGCCTATAATCCTCTGAATTGGGGACACATACTCTATCTCTATAGAGCAAGTACTCATCCTGAATGGAATACTGTTTCCATTTGAATCCTTGAGTCAACTGACCCTCAACCACTGGGGTTTGCTTGGGTAATACAGGCTCAGAATCCTCAACGTCATCTGACGACGTGTACTCGGACTCATCATCATCCTCAACGGAAGCTGCCGTATTCTTGGATGAACTGGCACCAGCCCCGGGAACTGGTTCTGGAGTCTGTATGGGCAAGGGACACACAGTCAAGGGACACACTGTCTGACTGTGTGTCCCTTGCCCATACAGACTCCAGAACCAGTTCCCGGGGCTGGTGCCAGTTCATCCAAGAATACGGCAGCTTCCGTTGAGGATGATGATGAGTCCGAGTATACGTCGTCAGATGACGTTGAGGATTCTGAGCCTGTATTACCCAAGCAAACCCCAGTGGTTGAGGGTCAGTTGACTCAAGGATTCAAATGGAAACAGTATTCCATTCAGGATGAGTACTTGCTCTATAGAGATAGAGTATGTGTCCCCAATTCAGAGGATTATAGGCAGCAGGTCCTATATGAATGTCATGACAATCCTAGCGCGGGACACCCAGGCATACAGAAGACCTATGAGCTTCTTCGTAGGCAATTTTTCTGGCCCAGTATGAAAAAGGACGTCCACCAGTATGTAACCAGTTGCCAGAAATGTCAAGTAACAGGAGGGTTGTTGCATCCCTTAGAAATACCAGCTGGTAAATGGGAGAGTATCTCCATGGATTTTATAGTAGGCCTGCCTAAAACCCAAAAGGGTAATGACGCTATATGGGTCACAGTTGACCGTCTGACCAAAATGGCTCATTTTATTCCGACCAAAACAACCGTTAGAGCTCCAGAGTTAGCGAGGTTGTTTGTAGACGGGCTATTTAAATTGTACGGTCTACCTTCCGGCATAGTCAGCGACCGGGACAGTAAGTTTACTGGAAATTTTTGGAAGGCAGTATTCCATCATCTCCATACTAAACTTAAATGAGTACCACTGACCATCCACAGACGGACGGTCAAACAGAAAGGGTAAATCAAGTGCTGGAGGATATGCTTCGTGCATACGTCAGCAAGAGGCAGACTAATTGGGAGGAGTATCTCTCAATATTAGAGTTTGCTTACAACAGTACCAAACATTCAGCTACGGGATACAGCCCATTTATGCTGATGTACGGTTTTCAGCCACGCTCACCCACAGCTGTAGGGTTCAAACAAGAAAAAGTTGAAGCAGCCAGAAACTTTTTAGAAGACCTAAACCAGATGATAGAACATGCTAAGCGTAGCATTAGACAATCCCAGGATCGAGCCAGGCATTATGCAGATCCACACAGACGGGATGTGCAGTTCTCCACTGGTGAGAAAGTCTACTTGAGAGTCCCAGTTGACTCTAAAACCCTCAAATCAGGAGTGTGTGCTAAGTTGTCTCCAAGGTATTGTGGTCCCTTTACCATCAGTAGGAGACTAGGCGAGGTCACCTATGAACTAGAACTCCCACACAGCAGTAAGGTTTTTCCAGTTTTTCATGTAAGTCAGTTACGAAAAGCCTTAACCAGATCAGATAATCTGGTAGGGGACAGTGTTCTAGTTCTCCCATTGGATCCTCAACAACCTCCACATGAACCAGAGGAAATTCTTGATAGTAGAGAGACGCAGACTCGTCATACTCTATACCGAGAATATCTGGTTGAGTGGAATGATCAGCCTGTTGAGAATGCCACTTGGGAAAGAGGCAGCGTCCTTCGCAAGATTTTTCCAGACTTTGTCTTAGAGGACCAAGACGGTTCTTAAGGGGGAGGGAGTGTTACGAGCTCGTAACCAGTGCCGAACCCTAGAGAACACAGATAGGTCAGATACCACAGTCAGGGTCGTGTCCAGCGTACATGACCAACAGGGCAAGACAGTGTGAGTAGTGTGCCCCAGCACGGTCCATAGCCATGGCGGGCCTAACACAGCCTAGGGACCCTGTCAGCAGGATAGGGCCCCCAGTTGGGTCCCGACGTGCAGTCGGCCACGTCAGTGCCACATGGCCGACACTTGGCAGTTGCATGCTACCGGTCCTCACACTGGGCTAGGAGGGGCTTACTCTATATCAGGGAGTAGGCAAGGTTGGGTGGATCAGTTAGTGTTTGCCCTACTGTGGTGTTAGGATCTATTACACTTGCCGAACCCTAGAGAACACAGATAGGTCAGATACCACAGTCAGGGTCGTGTCCAGCGTACATGACCAACAGGGCAAGACAGTGTGAGTAGTGTGCCCCAGCACGGTCCATAGCCATGGCGGGCCTAACACAGCCTAGGGACCCTGTCAGCAGGATAGGGCCCCCAGTTGGGTCCCGACGTGCAGTCGGCCACGTCAGTGCCACATGGCCGACACTTGGCAGTTGCATGCTACCAGTCCTCACACTGGGCTAGGAGGGGCTTACTCTATATCAGGGAGTAGGCAAGGTTGGGTGGATCAGTTAGTGTTTGCCCTACTGTGGTGTTAGGATCTATTACAGTACCAAACATTCAGCTACGGGATACAGCCCATTTATGCTGATGTACGGTTTTCAGCCACGCTCACCCACAGCTGTAGGGTTCAAACAAGAAAAAGTTGAAGCAGCCAGAAACTTTTAGAAGACCTAAACCAGATGATAGAACATGCTAAGCGTAGCATTAGACAATCCCAGGATCGAGCCAGGCATTATGCAGATCCACACAGACGGGATGTGCAGTTCTCCACTGGTGAGAAAGTCTACTTGAGAGTCCCAGTTGACTCTAAAACCCTCAAATCAGGAGTGTGTGCTAAGTTGTCTCCAAGGTATTGTGGTCCCTTTACCATCAGTAGGAGACTAGGCGAGGTCACCTATGAACTAGAACTCCCACACAGCAGTAAGGTTTTTCCAGTTTTTCATGTAAGTCAGTTACGAAAAGCCTTAACCAGATCAGATAATCTGGTAGGGGACAGTGTTCTAGTTCTCCCATTGGATCCTCAACAACCTCCACATGAACCAGAGGAAATTCTTGATAGTAGAGAGACGCAGACTCGTCATACTCTATACCGAGAATATCTGGTTGAGTGGAATGATCAGCCTGTTGAGAATGCCACTTGGGAAAGAGGCAGCGTCCTTCGCAAGATTTTTCCAGACTTTGTCTTAGAGGACCAAGACGGTTCTTAAGGGGGAGGGAGTGTTACGAGCTCGTAACCAGTGCCGAACCCTAGAGAACACAGATAGGTCAGATACCACAGTCAGGGTCGTGTCCAGCGTACATGACCAACAGGGCAAGACAGTGTGAGTAGTGTGCCCCAGCACGGTCCATAGCCATGGCGGGCCTAACACAGCCAGGAAACCTTATCCGATCAGTTTCGTCGCATGGATGAGACCCTTTCTGGCCTCGTTCTTCGCTTCGATTCCGTTATGACCGGCTTTGCTACTATGCAGTCACAGATCGATTCTTTACAGCCTCATGGTCCTGATAAAGCTCCTGTTTTTCCTACATTTGGGACTCCCCCTCCATTTGGATTTCCATCTTCTTCTGCTAGTCAGCTTGGTGGTGGACCGTTCATTCCATCTAACCCACCTCCTGGTTTCTTTCCTCGTCCCCCCTTCCTGAGCCACACTTTGCTCGAGACTTTCGTGATAGGGTACAGCTTGCTACCTATTCCGGTTCCTCCGATGGGAACTTATTAGAGAATTGGTTTGCTAAGCTTGACACATATTTTCAGATTTACCCCAAGACTGATCCTCAGAAGATCCAGTTGGCTGCTTTACATTTAGATGGACGTGCCGCCACGTGGTGGCGAGTTTATAGAGTTGATCCTGATCGGGAAGGGGTCCATGTATGGCATACTTTTCGCCATGACCTCCGCCATGCTATGATTGATCCTCAGTGGCTTGACCGCCAACATGATACATTCCGTAGTCTCACTCAGACCAGTGATCTTGCTTCTTATACAGATCAGTTTATGGAGCTTTCTTATCTTTTCACAGATTTATAGCCCACTGAGCTTATTTCTCGTTACATTGCTGGGCTTCGTGGTGCTTTACGTTATGATGTTTCTTCCTTCCGTCCTACCACACTTGTTGAGGCGATGTCTCTTGCCAGTACTTTACAGCATAAGTACTCTGACACCCTTCCTTCCCGCTTCTCCCGACCCCCGTCCTTCTGCTTCATCTTTTCCCGCTACGTTCACCCTACACCGGCCCCTTCTGTTCCAGCTCTCTCCATTGCCCCTTCGCCTCCTCGTCCTCCGACTCCTCGACCTGCTTTTGTCCGACGTTACACGTCTACAGAGTTCGCTGATCTTCAGCAGAAGCGTCTTTGCTTTCGTTGTAAGAGTCCTGTCCATCTTGCCCGTGATTGCCGCCAGCCTCTCCCTACTACTACTGCTGTTTTTTACCATGAGGGCACTACTCCAGATGATTCCGATATCTACATTCATATTTCTGATGAGCCTGACTTATCCTCTGAGCCTTCCCCTGATTTACTTCCTGCTACTTGCCATGCTCAGCTTGCCTATGCTACTTGGACAGGGCGTCCTGGTCCTCGCTCCATTCGGTTACGTGTGCGTATTACAGGTCGAGAGTATATTGCTTTAGTTGATACTGGTAGCACTCATTCTTTTATTAGCAGTTATATCACGAGTCGGATTCGTGCTTCACCTGTTCCTGCTTCCCAGCCTCTCACAGTTGAGGTTGCCAGTTCTCATTCTTTTCCTAGTTCTCAGATGTTTCAGCGTTTACCATACCGCATTGGAGATTTCTCTGGACAGAGCAATGTGCACGTTTGTTCCTATCAGAGATTTTCCTCCTGCATGGATTTCCTCGTACTATCCTTTCTGATCGGGATAGTAAGTTTACATCTATATTCTGGACAGAGCTTATGCGTATTTTGGATGTTCAGCTTTTTATGGGTTCTGCTTATCATTCTACTTCTGATGGGCAGTCTGAGGTCCTTAACAGGATCCTTGAGGATTATTTACGCCATTTTGTTACTCCTTCATGGAAGGATTGGGATCAGCATTTATGTTTAGCAGAGTATAGCTATAATAGCTCTGTTAGTACCAGCACAGGTGTCTCTCCATTTTTATTATCTCATGGCTATGCACCTCTTTTACCTGGCATTCCTCTTCCTCCTGAGGATACACCTGTTACACTTGCATCTTTTCTATCAGGTCCTCGAGAGCTTATTACTCAGGCCAGTTTGCATTTACAGCATGTTCAGCAGCGTTATCAGACCTCAGTTGATCGTCACCGCCGCCATGTTGAGTTTCAGCTTGGAGATATGGTTTATCTACGCTTACGGTTTGCACGTCATCATTTTGTCCAGGGCCATGCTTCTACTGAGAAGCTTGCACCACGTTATTATGGGCTTTATCGCATTGTGGAGGTTCTTAGTCCAGTTACATATCGCTTACAACTTCCTGCTTCCACACGCGCCTATGATGTATTCCATGTCAGTTTATTACGTGCTGCTATTGAGGATGACGCTCCTTGTGATGCTGAGTTTCCTACTGCTCCAGAGTTATTTCCATTTTTACCTGCTGCTATATTACAGGTCCGTCTATACCATAGTCGACGCCGCCGGCAGATTCAGTTTTTGGTCCAGTGGGATGGTCGTCCTATTGAGGAGGCTACATGGGAGCCTATTGATGTGTTTTATCATACACCATTACTTGCGGATCAGGCTCGTGCTCTTGCTGCACTTGTTGATTCCTCTACATCAGATGTTCCTCTAGCTGTTGATGCACCAGGGCTTGCTGCTACTTGATCCGGTTATCTTTTCGGCAGTTGGGTCTTTTTTTGGTGTCTGGGAGAGTTATGGACTCGGCTCATTACATTCGCCGCGTCCATTTACATTTACAGTTACTTTAATTTATGCATAAGCAGGCCTTGGGCCCTTTTTTATTCATTAGTGACATTCAGACTATATGGTTGGCCTTTGGCCTTATTATTCATTATTAGGCCATTTGGACATATTACTGGAGAGTGGGGGCCTTCTTGGAGGGCGCACTATTATCCCTCCTAGTCGGGCCCTAGCCATTGGAAGCTTCCTTTTAGGGCTTCCTCTTGGCTATAAGTAGGGAAACTGTGTCATTTGTCATTCAGCTGATGATATTGATCTCTCTCTTTAGCCTCGTGGGAGCGTAAAAACGTCTCTGAAACTATGAATGCGTATCTAAATCTAGAACTAGGGGGAAAAAAGCCTGGAATAAAAGCCTAGATATGAATGTGTAAAAGTAGCGATGTCATCATCCAATCTTGCTAAAGAAAGCTGTGATATGGGCAGTCCCAAAAGTTGTGTTCGGAGTGGATTGCTACTGTTGTTGTCAACCTAGGTGCCGAGTATGTGGTCATTGGGTACATGACCTCAAAGTGTGTTGGGTGTCTCTAATAGTCATAGGATGTTGTATACGGCGTCTCGGATCTTATGCTAGTCTTGGGTAGAAATATCAGTCTCATCATCAGACTCAGGGACATCAGGAGATCTTCTCCCATAGAAGAAAGAGGTGATCTGGAGTTGTGAGGGTGGTGTTAAAGATCTGCTCGAAAATGCCTAGGTCACTACTGAAACAGCCCAAGACCCTCTCGTATAAGGCCATGACAGCAAGCACTATGTTTGTGGAAAAGCCCAAGTCACGGATCCTTTGAATAAGCAAAGAACATGGTCAAAGGCTTTTTGAAAGTCCACGAAGTAGTAAAAGACCCTCTCTCACGTCTATGTGTGACCTCCTCAATGATAGCTTTGAGATTAAGGATATGATCTGTAGTAGAATGATGGGCCCTACACCCAGCCTGACCCATAGCAAACAGTCTCTTGGTTTTTGCTTTAGAGCTCACAACTGACTATATTAAAATGCCCTCTAGGACCATGTCAAAGTTGAAGAAGATGAACTTAGATGGGCAAGGAGAGATGAAGATGGGTAAGTAGGTATAGTGTATGGTGTAGTACCATAGTTAGTCCAAGTCGGTAGATGCTACAGGAGAGGAGGTGGAGCATGAGGGATGAACTCACACCAAAAAGCACTAGTGGAAGAGTTGATTGACAAGATTTCCCTTCCTACACTTCATAGGCTTGCTTTCTACAATGGAGTGTATGGTGGAGTGAGGCACTATGGAGGTGAGGTGATGTAGTTGGGCATCGATGAGGCATAGATGGAAAAGACTGTGAGGGAGTAGTGTGGAGTGAGGCTGTGAGGAAGTTCACCTATGACTCTAGTAGGCTGTCATGTGGGAAATGACGAAGTATTGAAGTGATCAAAGCTGTGAAATGGGAATGAGCGAAGGTATATTTAGGTGCATGGTCAAGAAGAGGGTGTGTAATCTATGAAGGTGAGATAGTACCAATGTGGGAGGAGAGAAATGAATGATCAAACAAGGTGGTGGGGGAGATCTGGAAGTTGTAGGAAATCAAAGTGCCGAGATCCTTCTAACATCCAATCTCCATATACAAGAAGAAGAAGAAGGAGGAGGAGGAGAGGGTTAGGCACCCTCAAGGGGAGAGAAAGTAGTAGCAATGCTTGAAAGGGAATGAATTACAAATGAACAATGAGTACATATAAATAGGCCTTCCAAGGGCCTAGACTCTTCCAAACTCTTCTAGAACCTTCCAGACCCACTACTAATTATAGGGCACTCCCAAAAGTCAAGATAGGGTCCCTTAACATAATTAGACTTTACTTGGACCCATGAGTTACCACTAGACCAAAATTGGGTCCAACTTAACTAAAACTATCTTAACATGGTCTTAATAATAAACCTACCCCATGGTTACACAAGTCTCAACCTTTTGGGTCAAAGTAACCTATGGGGAACTAACATTATCATTTATTATTTCTAACACCCTCCTTAAATGATAATGTAAAAAACATAACATGACATGAAGTAGAATGGAAAAAATTGCAACAAAATGCAAAATGTTGCTTGCTGCCCAAGACTTCATGTAGCCAAAAAAAACTCCAACTCGAAGTAGCCGAAATCTCAGCCCCAATCATGCCTGAAGTAGAAGAGATGTAGAATACGAAGTGCAGTAGCATCAAGTCAAAGAGCGAAGACAAGCATGCTCCATCCAAAGTAGGTAACCAAAAAACCAGTCACAAGCCGAAATATGGATTTGCAATCCATCAATGGTTCCCACATGATTCCATAAGTCTTCTTACCACAAGAAACATAAAGAAGAGTATGATGCTCTTTTACCATCACATCCTCCCGAATCTTACTATCAATGATCTGCTCACTAACACTAGGTAAGACAACACCGTCATCATAAGAAGTAAGCATCAAAACAGGAAAATCAGCATAAGGTACTGATTTTGGTGAGGCATGTGTGTTTCCTCCAATGTAAAAAGATGCTTTGCTATCTTGCAAAGACTCGGACAACCAAAAGAGGCTGTAGCAGGCTGTCCAACAGCCACAAAATCACCAACACTTTGTTGTCCAAAGTATTCCAAATGTGGACCTTGCGGTCCAAAAACCTTCCGCAGGCCGTTCCTGATGCATAATAGGATGCTCACGATGTAACATAGGCTGAAAATGATCAATAAACCATGGCTGAATCTGCTGTCCACCATCTTCAAGAAAAAAACCAGCACTTGCCACTTTGAACACCCAAAAAATCCAGCAACACGCCACTTTGAACCAATTTACTAATTGACATGATTTTTTCCTCTCCTCCATTAGTACAAAATGGCTTCAAAAGATGCTTGATTTCAGCCTTTTCCAAAACATTAACTTGAGAAGCTTGCTCATAAAGCTTTTCACTAATGCATCCATCATTTGCAACAAATGGCTTAAGAGAAGAAGAATGCTCTACCATACCAACATTCCGATGCAAACTTATACTTGTAGGAAGACAATGATCAAACACCAATGAAAGAGCTTGATCATCACGTCGATGTCAACTCCATGAAGAATAGTTGGTGCCATCCAACATATCTTCGCCCGAACAAGTACGAATTGCTCCCAAATCTCTTGCCATAAGAACCAGCCAAGAGGATAAACTTTTTTAAATCCTAAATGTGCCCTAAAAGACACAAAAACCAGCAAGTATCAAATTTGAAAAATCAACACCGAAATGTGTCGAAGCCACACATCAGATGGATGTAGGAACTCGCCCTCCTACAAGCCTTGTGTGCTGAAAATTTCAGCCTGAAATTGCATTACAAACTCGAAAAACCAGCAAGCAAAGAATTAGGTTAGCCTCCAACAAAGCTTTTTCCTGAACCCTTCTTTCTTGCCAGAAAGTGTGAAGAATACACACACGGATAGGGCTGTTGCAAACATCCTACAAATGGTAATATGCTGTCCAATTTTAAGCCTCGGAATGTGATTGGATCATCACAAAAAATTAGCGCCTTCTTCCACACTTGGAAACAAGCAAAAAGAAGCAGATCTTCACTTTGTAAAATCAGCAAGGGTGCTGATTTTTCAGCCAAATCAGAAGATAAAAATTGCTCGTAGATGGGCGCCCTCCAGCAAAGGAGCAAATATGAAAAATAGGGTAGTAGCGGACCAACGGAAGTAGGATAAACCTACACGGATGTGGGCGACCTAAAAGCAGCCCCGAAGAATGGCGCCTTCCTGCAACCTGAAAAATCAGCAAACAAAAACCTGATTTTTGGGCGCCCAAAATCCTATTATCTTCTTTGATGTGTGGCGCCCTCCTGCAAAACGGAAAAGAGTCAAAATTGAACGGATCTTCACTCCAAAAAATCAGCAAAGGTGCTGAATTTTTGTGATCCCTAAGTGAAGACGATCTCTTTTGGTAGGACACCCTAAATCAAGCATAGAAGATCCATGGCTCTGATACCATGTAGGAAAGTGCCAAGATCCTTCTAACATTCAATTTCCATATACAAGAAGAAGAAGAAGAAGAAGAGGGAGAGGGTTAGGCGCCCTCAAGGAGAGAGAAAGTAGTAGCAATGCTTGAAAGGGAATGAATCACAAGTGAACAATGAGTACATATAAATAGGCCTTCCAAGGGCCTAGACTCTTCCAAACTCTAAGTTCTAGAACCTTCCAAACCCACTACTAATTATAGGGCACTCCCAGAAGTCAAGATAGGGTCCCTTAACATAATTAGACTTTACTTGGACCCACGAGTTACCACTAGACCAAACTTGGGTCCAACTTAACTAAAACTATCTTAACATGGTCTAAATAATAAACCTACCCCATGGTTATACAAGTCTCAACCTTTTGGGTCAAAGTAACCTATGGGGAACTAACATTATCATTCATTATTTCTAACAGAAGTTAGATATCAGCGGATGGAGGACGGTCACCAGACCCCATTTGGTGGTCGATGATGCTGTGTTCGCCACACTGAGGGTGGCATGTGTAATTGCTAGAATCTAGCCAATAGGCTAGGTTGTTATGAATGGCTAGCTCATGGGCTTCACCCAACAACAACAAATCCTCACCATAGCTAGTGACATGTCCCAACATGTTGGTTGATGTCCTAGTAACTCCCATATCACACAATCAACTTTCAAGGGCACTATATGCATAGTTGATTTGCAACATTGTGGAAATCAACTTGGCGTGAGGCGGTCTTTGTGTGTAAAATCATTAGTGAGAAGAACATGCCCTCGATCCATTTATCTGACAATGTTTATGGAAAGGTTAGCATAAGGAGAGCCAATACCCTCCACAAAGGAGGAAGACTCTGGGAGAAAGCAGCAAATTTCAACGACGAGATCTCTATCCAATCCAATACCATGCCTTGAAATGTGAACCCATATGTACTGTGCATGTTCATCACGTTTGATGAACTCAATAATTGGATGCAATGACTCTTTGCTACTCACAGATCTCATCTCTGTTTTGTGTATTAAATCCCATCTATATCTAGGGACTGTAGGTAGTCCTCTCTCTTGGCTCTCATGTGTGTCTCCATAAAAAATAACACGTCCCTCTCTGTGATGAAGTCAAAAGGAATCCGTTGATGATGAATGTATATCGTTACAATTCCACACCCCAACCGTCACCTGCCCCAGGACACTCCCATGCCCGAGGGCCCCAATGGGAACTACGAGGTACATCATCAAGCTATTGGATTTGGCCATCCCTTTAAATCACTTGTCGTCATGTAGTCTTCACTTCCTAGAAAGCTTTACAGTGTTCCTCAACTTAAATGTATGTCAAGTCGTCATCCATAAAGATTTGTCTCCCTTTTAGCTTGGCTTGTTGATGCAATAAATTCCTCCTTTCATCTAGGGCTTTGAAGTGGAGGAAAAGTGTGGTATTGTCTGTTTTAGTTCACCAAGCTTTCTCAGAGCCTTGGTAATTGTTAGGACCTACCAACCATAATCCCCCCGGGACTGGTAAGTACATGGTCTTGTGACCATCGTGTGGGTCCAGTGACTAGTCACACCAATAGGCACCCATCAGTTGTGCGGGGTAATCATTGATGTATTGTAGTGGGACATGTTGCAAGTATGAATAGTGATGCGTAACCATCATGCCATTGACAAAGCCGCCTGTGGTTATACAGAAAGGGAGCTAGGGTTCGTTGGTAGTCGATCGGAGTAGGCAATCATTCCACTATTGAGCGTGACGATCCATAGGGTTGGTAACCAATAAACTCCAAACGGTGTTGTTCATCAATTTGGGTATTTTTTAGTCCAAGGTGGCCTAGCCAACCATGCATGGATGCCACATGCCCTGGAACCGGAATAGTAGTTAGAAAGCTATAAGGGTTACTTAAGGATGGGAGGAGAGTCATTTTACATTATAGTTGTTAGTGATTTGACAAGCTTATGATCGAGTGTAACAACTGGTATCAAAGTTTTGTGAGAGAGAGAGAGAGAGAGAGAGAGAGAGAGAGAGAGAGAGAGAGAGATCAGGATAGATAATTGTTTCTCAACCTCTACAACTACAGTTGCACCTTTGAAAACGTTGTAATTTCTTGTAGATAGCTAGTCCATTAGTTGTATACACTGTTCCTTGCAAAATTTGTCCTAGCTTTCTTACAATTGTTCGATTGCTATCAGATTTTGGCAGGCTCTTTGGAGTACCTGATCACTGCCTAGGAAGCTTAAAGTCCAAAAAAATCTTTAAAAAATCTCAGATTTTGCCTGAAAATCAGATTTTTGGCTACTTTTCAGGCTGTTGGATTTGCAACTTCATAGCTTTCTTGTTTCTCGTCCGTTTCGCTTGAGATCTTGCAGGAAGTATTCTTATGGGAGGGTAATCTATTGCAACTATGCCTCTAGTCTATTTATAGGCTTGAAATTCGGCGAATCATTGCTATTTTTAGCTATTTTTCACTTGGTTTTGTTTTGGAAAAAGCCAAGAAATTCAGATCTTCTTGGCAACTTTTGTGCCTACGATATCAACATCAATGTCACATCAAATTTCGCAATCACTCTTGCAAAAAAATTTTTTTTTCCGTTTGCAATTTATGAGAAATTGCACTCTCTATGGTTTTGTTTTTTATTGAAAGAGAAAAGAGAGAGGGAGAATTTCATTTCGTACTTCTTCCCTTATACCGAGTCTTTCCTTTATTCCCAACATTATATCAACCCATAGGTCCTATCCACACCAGGATGACCAACACGAGGGCTATTGTGACAAAGATGTAAGATCCTCTTTCATAGCACCTCACAAATTGGAATAAGAGCCTCATCATTTCTCATCACTATTCCACGTTCTATGGAATACTAAAGATAAGTGCGAATCAAGGTAGAATAGCTCTCCTCTTGAAACTCTGCATGGCCATGACTAAGCTCCTGTTTTACTTTCTTACAGTGAGGATCTTCCTATTTATAGGCTTGAAATTCGGCGAATCATTGCTATTTTTAGCTATTTTTCACTTGGTTTTTTTTTGGAAAAAGCCAAGAAATTCAGATCTTCTTGGCAACTTTTGTGCCTACGATATCAACATCAATGTCACATCAAATTTCGCAGTCACTCTTGCGAAATTTTTTTTTTTTCCGGTTGCAATTTATGAGAAATTGCACTCTATGGTTTTGTTTTTTATTGAAAGAGAAAAGAGAGAGGGAGAATTTCATTTCGTACTTCTTCCCTTATACCGAGTCTTTCCTTTATTCCCAACATTATAGGTCTAGACATCAGTAGATGGTTTAAGAAAAGTGGCTGCATTTTCATGTGGTTTCAAAAATTTGGACAGCAGTAGATGGTTTCAGCTATTTGACAAGAAGTATACAATTCCCGCTAGTCTAAGGAAGGCTCCTTCTAACTCTTTCTATCGTTTTCTAATAGAAAACGGAATCAGTAGATCTGCAAACCATTGGCATCAAAACACCAATTCAAAACTATTGGAAGAGCATGTCCACCATTCAATTACAGGTTAGTTAGTATTAAACTCAAAAAAAAAAAAAATTGGCCATTACTCCTTTTTCCACAAAATTCCATGCCACTGGTAGATCCACAATCATAATATCGAATCTGTCCATCTCTATAAACCCCATAGATCCACAATCATAATATCGAATCTATCCATCTCTAGAAACCCCATATCTGCCTGTAGCCTTAGCCTCCTGGATAACTTTGCAATGTTCGACCACTTGCTATAGGTTGTCTTTTTCCATAAAGATTTTTGTCTCATTGGCATAATGCCATTTTTCGTTCCTCTAATGGTGTGAATTAATTAACCAAAGTAGCATTGTCTTTTTCAGTCTGCTAAGTAGTTACCTTTACTATGATGACCCAAGTTGATTTCTAAAAATTGTTTGGCCTCATTCTTAGCACTTTTTGTGTTAGGAATGCCACGAACTTGGATATTATGTGTTTTCCAGCTCACTGAGTCTCTCTTGCTAGAGGCCGAGTTCCCTCACATCGTTCATACCCCCTGTGCAGCGCACAACATAGACCTTCTCATGGGGGACATAGGTGCACTTCCTTGGGTTAGGCCATCGTCCGTGAGGCCCTCTTCCTGGTGACAAAAGTCACCAGGAAGAGGCGTGTTCTTGCCATGTTTCGAGTGTTCACCCAGTTGGACCTCAAGAAGCCAGCCCCCACACGCTTTGCTTTCGACTTGGTGGTCATCGACCGTCTGATCAAGTGCAGGGCACAGCTTCTATAGATGGTTTCTAGCGTCCTTTGGCGTGCTAGTACGTTTCAGCGCACAGATGATGGGGAGCACTCTCTTCGTCACAGATCACAGACAGAGAGCTCGAGGCAGATTGGCTTGAGTACATCTACAAGGTGGGTCCACACATTGGTTTGGATCCTGTTAGAGTCCAGTTACGACTCTATCATGACCTTGGCACGGCCGGTCACCAGAGGGTCTGAGGCCAAGTATTGGCAAGGGCCGGTGACCAAGGAGAACATATGTCCCAAGTTGGGACTAGTGCGTCACGAGCAGTGACCCGGTGTGGCCGCCTGACAAGTTGTCAGAGATGTGGTCTATCTTGACCGTCGGGACCCTAGCCGTCAGTGATCAGATAATAGCCGGCAAGTAGTCGAGGTGACCAAGAGGGTCACAGGTCTTGGGCGGGGCACGGGGGTGGTACCCTATGAGTCACTCAGTATTCACAGGTCACAGGGGCTAGGCATGCCAAGTGGACTGATCACCCACAGGTGGATGCCATGTGCCAGTTGACGGGAATAGCAAGTAGAAGGACTCAAGGAGGGGGTGCCTATGGTTGGGAGGTTCATTCTACACACCGGCTTCTAGGATTCACGAGCTTGGAGAGACTGGCTTGTGACAATTGGTATCAGAGCCTCGTTCTAGATAGAGAAAGTGTAGAAATTGTCAGATTTTGCTTGTTTTTGAAGGATTTTTGAGGGAGAAAAAAGGGGAGACAGATTGGAGAAGAAAGGTGGGCCTCTAGCGCTGCTATTCCAGCATACAGGGAGCCCACAAACGCCCGTTTGAGGGAGGAAAAACTTGGTAAAAAAATTCAGATGCTCCATCGCCCTTCTCTAGCAAATTTCCATCGCTGAGAAAGAGGGAAATAGATCCAGATTTGAAGGGATTTGAGGGCAATCGTTTCCTACTGTTCCAGCGCTGATCTACACATCTTTTCAGAGTTGTTTCGACGATTTCTAGCAGGGAAAATTGGGCAGACTTTGTACCTACATCTCCAACGCATTTTTTCAGAAGGGTTTTCGCTCATAACTTTCTAGAACCTTCTCATATCCTGATCAGATTTTGGGAGCATGTTTCTAGTATCCATAGCGATCCTATAGAGCCATCATACGCCGGTTTTGGAGCAGATTTGCCTCTGTTTCACTAAAAAGTCGGTTTCCAAGCAAAAAATAGGTCAGATATTTGGGTTGGACATAAATTCTCCGATTTATCTCCGATTTCTGCTGTTAAAGTTTCAGATTGGGCCTAGTAGGAGGGCGACCTACTGCTAATTGACCGTTCGTGAAAAGCTTTTGCCGTTTGGAAGAAATTCGACGTCAAGTAGCCCGCTTTTTCCTGTTTTCTTTGACTTTCAAGCCGATTTGGTGCCCAAAATAAGTTCTTTACCGACTTGTTTACCAGCGTAGGATGCAAGGGACGTACTACCTGTCCTTGGCTTTGTTACTTTCCAGTTGCCTTTTGTCTCTTTCAGTTTTAAATTGTCAATAGGCTGAACATTTCCTTTTCCTGACTATGTTTCAATAAGTGCAATTTTTAGCTTGATTTCGTGTTGTTTTTGTTTTTTGTTTCATAATGGAAGATGATAGAGTTGATATCCCGCTCAGTCCACCCGTTGCTCTTCCATCACCACCACCCAGCCCTGTGCTTAGTCCTGCCCATAATCCGCCTATAGTGCCTGGCCGTTCGCCTGCTGGTACTTCCCCTTCTGTGCAAGCTCGCATGGATAGTGTGGAAAAGACCGTCGCAGAGATGCGAGCAATGATGGTAGCTGGTGGTTATGCATCTTCCTCGCAGTATGCTCCACCTTATCCGTCTGCTGCTGCTGTTCGTCCTATGTTAGCTCTACCCTATCCAGAAGACAAAGATATTAAACCTACCTGTTTCATTGGAAACACTCCCCAACGCAATACTGATATCGTAGATCAGTGGTTGCATAAGTGGGAAGAGTATTTTGATTTGAAACGGTCCCCAACTGATGAGGGTTGGCGGGTCCGTAAAGGTGCTTACCATTTCACTGATTTTGCTGATAGGTGGTGGCGCAAGTTTTTGAAGTCTAATCAGGCTCCATCCACCTAGCTTGAGTTCAAGCGGGCTTTCAGAGCTCAATTTATTCCTCCACATGAGCATGTGCGTGCGACGAATGCTTGGCTTTTGCATCGTCAGAGGTAATACATGGTGCAGGAATATAACATGTATCGTACTTATCAAGATTCCGGAAGAGATTCCCGAGTGGCTGGTAGTCCACAAGTTCATATTTGGCCTTCGTGAAGAGTTAAGCATCTTGTCAAAGATTGTCCTCGCCGCACAGACATGAAGCTCCATGTTTTACAACAGCGTTAAGATAAGGACAAGGATGAGGAGATTTTGGAAGACTTATTAGTAAGCGACGATGAGTAGGCAGCCTGTATAGTTTTTCTTTCTTTTGCATGTATATAAAGTTTGGACATGAGGGTTTGTCTCATGTTTTAAAAGGGGGGGAGACCATTTGTTCCTCGCTTCGCCCTCGAGCTTCGGTGGTATGAGCTCTGCCATCCCGATCGACTTTCTCTCACAGCACCCTGGTTCTCAAACTGGCTCGCACAAGCTCTCACAGCCTCTCACTGGCTCTCACTGGCTCTCTCACAGCCTCTGAATATGCCTCTCACAATGCCTCTCAGAATGTGTCTCGCAATGGCACTCACATTGCCTATTTATCCCCACAAGCCAGTTTGCCCATGTGCAACAGCTGACGATCGATCCCTCCATGTGATGTTGTACATGCCCCCATCTGTTGCTCTCCCATTGGCCCCATGGTCTGCTCCCCCACAATGCCCATGTGTTGTTGTACCTGCCCCTTGCCCCCTGTACTGTCCCCTTTTTTTTCACCCGAAACTCTTTTTTTTTGCATTTTTTTGGCCTATTTTTTGCATCCTAGATGCATTTTTTTACTGTAAAAAATATTTAAAATATATATATATATTAAATATGGTGCCACCCTGGTACCGCAAGTCTGAGGGTGGCACCATACTGGCAGTACCACCATTATGGTACCGGCGGTACCATAATGGCAGTACCACCAGGCACTATGAATGTTACTGATAAATAAAAATTTAATAAAAATATTTCAGTTAAATGATTTCCAATAACATCAAAATACACTAAAATATAGCTTAACAAAGTGCAATAATCTATTGTCAATGGGATGCAAATTTTATCTTATAGAAAACTCTTTGATTGTTATAGATCTTCTATTTCCTTCAGTTTGAAGAGGTGTTACTCTTCTACATGACACGAGTACTTCTTTTTAATCAAATTCTGTTAATTCTGACTTGTGTACTTACAGTTTTGGGAGGAGGAGCTAGACCAGTACAAACAAATTCTTGAAAGGGTGAGTTTGGGCACATATTGCATTTTGCAATATCATTTCTCTTTTATAAGTAAGCAAACCTAGAATGAGGCTAATAAAGTGAACTAAACTCATAGATCACCATATTCCATTGTTGTTTAAAAGTACATTCCAAAATCCATTCTGTGCACATGGAACAAATAAAGAAAAAAAATTAAACAAGACACTCATTTTAAACAAAGAACCAAGTTCCATGAGCTACAACACTGCAACCTGACTGTAGCATTGAAAGTTTGTTGTACAATATTTTATAAAAAGATTTAAAATATAATTTTTTTTGGGAGGCTAGTATCATCATATTTCTATGTTAGGGGGCAATGAAGCAGCTTGATAAGCTGTTTTTCATGGAAGAAATAATGTTGAAGTTGTCCAGAAAGAAAAGGAAAGAGTGATAATGATAACGTTTATGTTACTCTACCATTAGGTGGATAAGCAGAAGCAAACTACATCCAATCAGAGAAAAAGAAAAAAGCATATATCCTATGGGCACGGACAAGAATTGGAGATTGCAGGATCAAAACAACAATGGCCGAGAAGGAATCAGTAGCTAAGCCTAACAGGGACCAACTAACTAACGCATAAGGTAGCCTGCAGTCAGTTAATAAAACCTTGGTGGATTCCAAAGTGGGTCTTGTAGTTCTATTGCTGGGAGAAATCTGATGAATTAACAAAGTGGGTACGAGAAGCGAAGTTAGCAGCTAAGTCCTTCAATTAGGGATCAGAAATAGCATGTGGGACTTAAAGGGTTCCTGTACATTCAGCAGAGATCCGCACATGTGTACACTCTACTGTACAATGTTTACATACTAAAGCTAAGGATATTTGAGAAAAATGAAAATAGTAGGCAGATAGGTTTCAACCATGACATTAGTGAGTTGGTGAATGCAAAAGTTGAAAAGGCAACCTCAATATTGAGGAAAGAGCAGGAAAGTTGGCAAGAGCTCAGAACTTGAGGCTGCGAAGGATAATGCAAGAAGAGAAGGTATTAAAAAACAATCAAAACTCCAATTTATCTACAATATTGAATTCTAGAAAATGTGCAACTTAACAATTGATAAGCCTATTGAAATATTTAGATTCTCAAAACAAACAGGGCTGACAGACTTTGAATTGAAATGAAAGTAGTATGAGGCTTAGAGGCTGCAGACAATCGTGGAGTAGTTTCACCATAGACTTGTGGGGATTGGGTTAGATTTCTGGCATGGCCATATCTCTTTTGGTGTGTGTGTGTGTGTGTGCGCGCGCGTCCATGTCTGTCTGTCTGTGTTTGTGTCTATGAGAGAGAGAACCTATGCAGGCTCACATGTGGCCAAAGTCGAGAGTACGTATGTACACAATTGCTTAGCACGTGGAAGGTGAGCACGTTGGTGCCCAAAGGTCTGTGAACCATCAGATAGCGATCTTTCAATCATGAACGGTCAAGATTGACCCATTTAACTCAAAGATCAAAGGTTGATGTGTGTTGGGTCCCTACACTTCACTTGTAAAGGAAATGAAGGGCATTTGAAAGAGTTTTCATTGAAAATCTTCAAATTGGAGGATTTTGAAAGGGCCCGACAGGTGAATTTCCTTTTTAAGCCTAGTTTAATTCATAATGAAGTTCTAATTCAGACCTCTAGAATTAGCTATAGGCGTTTTGGAAAAGAATAGCTTTCGCAAGTAGTATTTTTGGGTCAAATAAAGGCCATATTGGAGTATGTAAATTCTAGATAGAGTCAGCAAACAGAGAGCGAATTTCATCAAGGGAGACAGATTTTGGAGTTGTTTTCTCACAATTCTAGTGTACAGAATATGGGGAACTTGAAAAGTTATTTATGGACATAAGAGCAGGAATAGGAGTTTCTATTTGTTGCTATAGCTCTCAAGGGCTTGTTTCAAGTGGTTTAAAGCAAAAATCAAGCAAGATTTGAGGGAAAAAAATGGCAATTGTGGGTGATACTCTCTTGGCATAAAATAGTGAGCTATAAGGGACTTCAAATTATAGGATTTGGAAGTTTAAAATGAAGAGCATTTCTGTGGAACAAGAACTTTTGGACATTCTAACTGGGCAGACTGGCATCGAGAAAGACCGAGGACAATACCAATAAATCCAAGGGCTTTTGATCAATGTGCACACAAGGCGTGGTCAATGATCAATTTGTTAGAAAGGATCACATAATATCTCACATGGGTGATGGACATATAGCTAGAGGTGCATCTCGGAATGCACTTCAGGTGCAATTTCAAGCAACGGTTCCCTCATGATTGATGTTCTTGCTGAAAAAACTAAACAATGTCAAAATGAAAGAAGGTGAAGGCACGGAAGCCTATCTTACTTGCATTAAGGAGTTATGGGATCAATTGGCAGACATTGGTGAACCTATAAGGGACATGGAGCTTGTTCATATGACAATGAATAGAGTTGTAGAAAAGTATCGGTTGTCATCTTGCGAGGAGAGATTATCCCATTTTGAGGAGCTACACGACATTCTCCTACAAGAGGAGCACCATAGGGATTTGTTTGCAACAATGTTAGTGGCAATTGATGACCAAGCAATATTGAACATAGGAAAGCAAAAGCGCAAGAAATTACAAAGGAAGCCATAACATGAGAAAGATGATGGTACATGAACCAGTAAGAAGAAGAAAAGAAAGTGCTTCTATTGTAAAAGGATTGGTCATTGGGTGAAGGATTTGTTGCAATATAATGCCTATTTCGATAGGCCCAAAGTATGGAAGATAGTTCTGATCCCAATCAGAGAAATGTGTAGCAGTAATTTTGCATAAATTTGTTCATCATGGTATCAGAGCAGGTTGTTTAGCTTGTGATTTGTGAAAGTTTGGAAACTTCTAGATCATTTTTCAGATTTCTAAATGAGGAGCTTAAGTTGAAAGTGGGCACACATTTTGTAGAGCAGTCAGCTTTCAAAACAGGAAGTATAGTTGGACAGTTGGTGATAAGAGGAGCGCAATTGTACCAAAAGTCTTTGTATTCTGAGCAACTTTCCAAAAGTTGAAGAGAGCAGCTTGTGGAGAAGTAGGGCACACTTACTATAGGGAGATCCAATAGAGGTGCAAAGTGGATCTTCTACAAGGCATAGTAGGGCCATATTGTGTGGCAAAGACAAGAATAGAATCAGTTGGGCATTTGACAAGTAGCATATTACACTAGTATGTGCGAAACCTAGTTTCTTAAAGCACCTCATTTCTTGAGTATTTTTCAAGAGATTTTTCTGTTTGATTGAAGAATCAATCATGGTTAGAGTCTACTCATTGAGCCAAGTAGATTGGATGGAACCAATTACAAGGTGCGAAAGTTTAAGATGCAAAACATTCTCATGGATAGAAAATGATGGGACGTGGATAACATTATCCCTCACATTAGACAGGACCTCGTGAATCTTGGTGGATATTGAGGTCTATGTATGAAACCGTCAATATGGCTAGAGTCACCTATTTGCAAAACAAACTACATCCATTAGAATGGAGTCCACTTATTCAGTCGTTGAGCGCATTACAAAGGTCAAGGATCTTCAAGATCAACTTGCTACAGTTGGAGAGTATATCAGTGAAAAGGACATAGTCTCAATAGCTTTGAACAGTTTGTCAAAGACTTTTCAAGACTACATCATGTGTCTCTCAGTAAGGGACAGATCTCCCTCATTTGAAGGACTATGTGGTTTACTCATGCATGAAGATGTGAGGAGGAAGAACCTTTCTGAAAGGGAAGGTAATGAGCAAACATGTGCTTCGAAGAAGAAAAAGCACTTCACCAAAGGCAAGAAAAAGGGCAAATTCAATGTTGGTGATTCGATGCAAAATCTTGAGCAACAGATGGGTTAGATGCAAGTTTCAGACTCACAAAGTTCTGGTTCTTCATCTACACCAAAAAGAAAGAGTAATTGCAACTATTGCGACAAATATAGTCATTTTACTTTTGAATGTCGTAAGAAGCAAAGTGAGCAAAAGAAAGGCAAGAAGTAGGCATGTCACTTTGCTGAGAAGGTTTCAAATAACAATAATGAAGACATTGATAGTTTGAACTCTTCAGTGCCGCATTGGCAACTCAATCCATGAGTGTTGGCTGGTACATATTTTGGTGCCTCTACACACATGACTCCACATCGAGGTTGGTTGGATTCCTTTGAAGGAATAAATTGCGGACATTGTGTATGCCTTGGACAATACAACACATCAAGTCAAAGGCAAGGAAGTGGTACCTGTAAAACTTCCTTCAAGGGACGTAAAGATCATAAAGAATGTCCTATTTGTACCAGGGTTGTCCAGAGAACCTGCTTTCAGATGGGGCCATTACTAAACCAAACATGGCAATAGTGTTTGATGAGTCTACTTGTTTGGTGAAGGACAATGAGCATGACTTCTAGTCATGATAAGCTATGGCACAAGAGATATGGCCACTTGAGTTATCAAAGCCTACAAATGCTGAAGAAGCATTAATTGGATTACCTTCTATCAATACAAGTACTAACTTTTGCAAAGGGTGTGCACTTGGCAAGCAACAAAGGAAAAGATTTCCTAAATTAGAGGCTGTCAGGGCAAAGCGAGTACTTGAATTTGTCCATAAAAATTTGTGTTGACCCATGCAAAGTAGATCATATCTAACAAGGGTGGTGAGTACATATTAGGAGAGTTCACTAATCTGTGCAACTCAAGTGGAATCAAGCATCATTTTGCTATTCCAAATACTCCTCAACAAAATGGTGTCGCTGAGAGAAAGAACAGGTCCATAGTTGAGTGTGCATGTAACATGCTCAAGGCTAAGGCATTTGCCAATCTTCCAATTATTGATTTTAATGAGCAGATGTCAAAGGAGCCCAATCAGGAGATCTTTCAGCCTCAAGAGCAAGAACAAGATGAGCATATTGATGAGACGCAAGTGAAAAGGGCAAAGAGGGCTAGAGAGACGCATTGGGACACATGATCACCATCCGCATCACCTCCCCCTTCGAAGAGTCTACCAAGGTGGTATTGGCAAATAGTCAAACATAGAGGGATGATGGAAGAAGGTGAATGTAGTAGGGAAGATGCAAGGAGATCTTATAGGAAACCTATGCAACACGAGAATTAGGAGACCAACCCTTATGACATCTATCTTAGAGTCACACAAGCCACAGTCATTCTTTGAAGCCGAGAAGGTAAATGTATGGCAAAATGCTATGCAAGGGTAGTACGACTCCGTCATGTAGAATGACACATGGAGGCTTGTGGATTTACCTGAAGGGAAGCAACCAATAGGTTGCAAATGGGTTTACATGACCAAGTATTAGGCAAGTGGCAAGATACTAAGATAGAAGAGCATAAAGCAAGATTTGTTGCAAAAAATTTTGTTCAACAAGAAGGGATTCACTATAATGAGGAGTTCGCTTCTATTGCTAAGATGACATCAATAGCAACCGCATTGGCAGTGGGAGCCTGTTTTCATTGGGACATTTAGCAAATGGATGTTAAAAGTCCCTTCCTCAATGGAGAATTGAAGGAAGTGGTTTACATGGAGGAACCACAAGGGTTTGAGGATGAGGGCAAAGAGCATTTGGTATGTAAGCTTAAGAAAGCTTTGTACGGGTTAAAGCAAGCACCCAAGGCATGGTACAGTCATATTGATGATTACTTCACAAAGCATAACTTCAAGAGAAGTAAATATGACTGTAACTTGTATGTTTTTAGGGAGAAACATAGTGATTATGTTGATGATTTAATCATCACGGGTAGCAATAAGTTGCTTATTGCTAAGGTTAAAGAAAATCTTTCACGTGAATTTGACATGAGAGATTTGGGCATGATACATTACTGCCTAGGATTAGAAGTTTGGAGGAAACATTATATTCTTTTTATATGCAAATTGCTCAAGTGAGTCCTACAGTGATGTATTGCAATAGCCAAAGTTGCATTCAGCTTGTGAGGAATCTTATATACCATGCTAGGACAAAACACATTGAGGTCGACCAACACTTCATACGGGAAAAAGTGCACAGTGGGGAAATTCATCTTGAGTTCTGTGGCACCGAAGATCAAACTACAGACCTTCTCTCTTTACCCGAGAGCAACCTGTTTTTGGACGAATGATAGCTTTTGATAGCTCTTTGGTGGGTAGATGTAATAGATCCTAACACCACAGTAGGGCAAACACTAACTGATCCACCCAACCTTGCCTACTCCCTGATATAGAGTAAGCCCCTCCTAGCCCAGTGTGAGGACTGGTAGCATGCAACTGCCAAGTGTCGGCCACGTGGCACTGTCGTGGTCGACTGCACGTCAGGACCCAACTGGGGGCCCTATCCTGCTGACAGGGTCCCTAGGCTGTGTTAGGCCCGCCATGGCTATGGACCGTGCTGGGGCACACTACTCACACTGTCTTGCCCTGTTGGTCATGTACACTGGACACGACCCTGACTGTGGTATCTGACCTATCTGTGTTCCCTAGGGTTCGGCACTGGTTACGAGCTCGTAACACTCCCTCCCCCTTAAGAACCGTCTTGGTCCTCTAAGACAAAGTCTGGAAAAATCTTGCGAAGGAGGCTGTCTCTTTCCCAAGTGGCATTCTCAACAAGCTGATCATTCCAGACATTCTCGGTATAGAGTATGACGAGTAACATGAGAGCATAGTAACTCCGCAAAACAACTAAAGAAACATAATCTGAATATATAATGTCTATCACTAGAAAACTTTAGCAAATGAAAACATATCCAAAAGATAGAAGTGTATATGATATTAGCTGAGTCTACTGAAAAAGTTTGTGATATGAGGCCCAGAGGATGGTACTGTGGTAGAGAATGGATGTTGATGTCGTCTGTGTCATCTCTGTGGGCACTGACTCTGACTAGTATGGGACTTATGAGGGCATACTCTCCTGGTACGTGTAGGTGCATGAGCTATGGCAGTACCTAGGGCAAAACATTGTCTCTGATCACAATGGGCTAGGTCAATGTCTATGTCATCATCTAGCTCTGAATCTGCTCGTGGACGACGACTGGTAAGAAAGTCCATAATTAGAGGTTGTATGTCACATCCACTTAAGCCTAGACTCTCCGCAATAAGGACAT
The DNA here is from genome assembly GCA_029204225.1 of Diphasiastrum complanatum. Taxonomy (NCBI): domain Eukaryota; kingdom Viridiplantae; phylum Streptophyta; class Lycopodiopsida; order Lycopodiales; family Lycopodiaceae; genus Diphasiastrum; species Diphasiastrum complanatum. The sequence goes on along the minus strand of CM055092.1, from coordinate 101,091,220 downwards.
CTCATATAGCAAAAGGGCAGCGCATCTAGGATCCACATAAGTGATGAGAGAGCGTAAAGTGGGTGCATCCTTGAAAAGACAATGATAACGCCCATGAATCTCATAGTAGGCTGAATATTTGAAAAGAAAATGCTCCTCCAATTCAATCTCCCCCAAGGAACACATCTAAGATAGTTTGTCCTCACGTGAAATACCCTGATAACGACTAGTCTCAATAGCAAGCTAGTGGGAAGAAACCCAAAACTATCCAAGAGTAAATCGTAAATAATGTGAGTCCATAATCAAGGTAGCGTGTTCGTATAGGAAAACTTGTTATATCAAGGTCCAAAAAATATGTCCAACAGAAATCTGGCTTAATGCTCAATTATCCTTGCCAAGTATGTTGGATATAGGCTCGATAAATAGACATTCTAATGTACTCATGACTGCCTATTGGGAGATCAGAAATTGGAATACCAAGTGCACTCAAGAGGCGTGCAGCTTGAGAGTACCAGGAGAAATGAAGTCCACGATCGTATTGTAACCTCGAGGATGTGACTGCAAGGAGGAATATCTGTCAGAAGGGAGAGTCCATACTCTCTAGATATATATATATATATATATATATATATATATAGATATATATATATATAGTGAGCCAAAAAAGGGCAACAACTAAAATGGGAGGAACAACAAACTCAACAATGATAATCTGGTGTGGGATTGAGGTCTTAGCCCTAATCATCCGAGATAGCATGGTGATCTAACTGAGATATACGAGACCAATCCGAGGAGGTAAGACCTGTACACCACGCCTTTGCCGCCATTAGAGAAAATTTGGCCTTGGAAAGGGCCCTATAAGGATTGCCACATAGGATGACAATTTTTTGACAATGAACTACTAAAATAATATCTTTTTCTGCCCACAGTCCTGCCCACACAATCTTCGATGGTTAGCTATTATGTGCATAATATAGTCTGTACTGAAAAAAAAAAAAATCATAACTTTTGAAGGACAGCTCGGATTGAGATGATTACGATGCCATTAGAAAGCCCTCGACGAGAGCTTTTCAACGACACCCAACATGATCCATTTCCGAGCTACGGTGAAGAAGCTATGGCCAGTCAAAGTTTTGGTCTGTCAACACTTGGTCAACCCGATATCTCTTTCAAGCGTAGTTGACCAGTTTGACCGACCAAAACTTTGACTAGCCATAGCTTCTTCACTGTAGCTCGTAACTGGGTCATGTTGGGTGTCGTTGAAAAGCTCTCGTCGAGGGCTTTCATGGGATCACCACTCTTATGGATGGGGTGGATGATATTAGTGCACCAAGAAGGAGGAAAACCATGAATGACTGCTTGGTTAAGGAGAGTGGATAGCACAGGTGCAAGTGTGTAAGGAGCATGGAAGAGGAGTTTAGATTCTAGGTCTTCAATGTCATGAGCACGACAGATTTTTAACTTCTTAATGGCTGCGAGAACCATGTCAGCAGTGAAGAACGAAAACTCAAAGGGACGAGGAGAGATGACAATGGGGGTGTCAATAGGTAGGGTATATAGAGTGTGGCATAATCAGTCCAAATCTGGAGATCAGTCAATGAGGAGGGAGGAGAGCAAGGGATAAAGGCACACCAAAAAGCACTTGTAGAGGAACTGGAGAGAAAGTTAATAAGCGTTTTTCCTTGATTCGTATTATAGTACGCTTCTTGTTGCGAAGGACCTATCGGTATGTGTGCAAGATACCATGGAGATAGGGTGATTGACACTAAATAACTTGTTGATGAAGGAAAAGGCAGTCAGAGTCATACCAAGGTTGTTTAGGAGCATGGGTTTTATGTGAATGATAGTTGGTTGGAGGGCGATGAGAAGGGAAAGCAAGTGTGGCCACTGTATGAAGAGCAGTGGTGAGGAAGGTGGCTTGAGCCTCCAATGTAGTACGAAAATGAGTAAGACAGTGAGAGATTCTTGGTATAGAGGAACGAGGATGGGATCAAAACAGTATATGGGTGCATGATTAGGAGTAGCAGTAGGAATAGGATGTATGCTAGACCGTGCAGTATGTCCAAGACAAAAAGATAGGCGTGAATGATCAGATAGTGTAGTGAGAGTCCATTGTTGGTTAGGTTGTGTCATTTAGTTGTCATTGTGTTTCTCGGTCTAGCAAAAAGCAAGTAACTATAGCACTTTTGTTAAGTGAAGCCAATATAGGGTCACAACAAAACTTGTGAGGTGATATTTCTAAGAAAGCTTTTGGAAGATGTAGACCAACATCATACAAAGGTTACAATAACTTTATGTAGCAATGATCTCCCATTAAAGGCAAGGTTCTAATCTTTCCTTGAATGGAAAAACCTACACGTCGTAGCGAGGTGGATTGTCTCTTATGTAGTGTGGGCAACAAAACAGAGAAGTTGAAATCAAATGTTGTGTTGTAATGTTTACCAAGAGTTTATGCAAATATAACTTTGTACAACAAAGTAAATACAATAAAGGAAAAAAAAGATAGTGCGAGTAAACTAAGGATGATTTTGTAGAGTTTATGGTTCTCTCTCTCTCTCTCTCTCTCTCTCTCTCTCTCTCTCTCTCTCTCTCTCTCTCTCTCTCTCTCCCCTTTGACTTCTTTGAGCTATATTTGCTTGTAGAGCTTTTTAGATAGTTGTTTTTTCAACTTGATGGTATCGTGTTTAAGTATCCCACAAATATTACTACTAACTCATAAGTATGATTCAATTGATCTTGCTAATGTTTCTTAAAGGTTGACTTCTTTTCTTCAATTTACAATTGTTTATGTTATTTAGGTGATCATTGAAGGAAAATAGGTGGATCCGATTAAGAATTTTTATTAAATGTGATTTGATTGCCTTATCTTATCTTTCTAATGTGGTTATGCCATATGCTTGTGTTGCAGGTAATTTCTTCTTTCCAAGTTATTTGAATAATTGACTTCTTTCATCCTACATTTTTCCTTTTACTTCGGGAAGTAGTGGGTGTAACAAAGGCTTGATAATAGGTATCAAGTAAGTCAATTCCTACTCCCATTTTTGTCAAGGTGTCTAACTTGATCTCATAAAGAGATTTGATTCCTCTACATAATTTAGGAGAAAGGGAGAAAGCCCAAATATATAATTTATTTGGAATGAAAAAACTACTTTAACATTTCAAATGTTCAACACAATACATATTCTTTTTATGTGCACAAAAGAGTTTTTGTCAAGGTGTCTAACTTGATCTCATAAAGAGATTTGATTCCTCTACATAATTCAGGAAAAAGGGAGAAATCCCATGTATATGATTTATTTGGAATGAAAAAACTATCTCAACACTTCAAATGTTCAACACAATACATATTCTTTCTATGTGCACAAGAGAGAATCATTGGAGCTTCAACAATTGCTTAAGATATTATATTTGCATGGAAGTACATGCAAAGCATTTGATGGACTAATCAAGGAAGAAGGTAAATTATATTTTGTTAGGTCCATCAATATATATTTTTTCCTAATTTTGTTAGATAGTAACGTCCATATTCTAAAATAAGTGTGCAAGTTATGATGGGATCAAGTAGATAGAGGTGTTGAATAGAAATCTTTACTTTAAAACGTGAATATCCAAGACTACTAATAATGCTACATATTGTTTTATGGGTGTTTTGTCTAACTCAAAACTTCTATATGTTTTTAATATGACCTTAATAGAATAAATTTGCTTGCATGATATTGCTTGGCAATATGAAACTTGCAGACAAGAATCAAACCCATTGGAACTTGTACATAATGAAAGTCGCACACTTTTTTGTATTGATAACTTGTGAGAGGAAACCTTTTCATTTACAAGAATAGTTGATGTCAATGTAGTTGTGAGAACATACATTTTCTGAATAGCATATTCTCTCATTGCTTGAATAGTCGAGTAGTTTCATATGCTAACACATGGGCATCCTATTAATATAGTTTTAAGCATGCTCTTACGTTTATTGTACGTTCTAGAAGTTTTGCAAAAATAGGATAGACGAATTATGATACATTAAACATTAGAGTCATTGTATGTACATTATACTAAATTTTAATACTTGTTTTATGGATTTTCTTGGGATATATGTGACTATAAAAATCTTTTAGAAGAAACCCACTTATATGAAGGTATATAAGAACATTCAATGTTTCCTACATTAATTGGTGAAAGGTGTCTTATCAATAGTATTAAGTTATTGTTTCTCAAAGTTATATCTCAATAATCAAAATTTGAGAACATATATTTACATGATCACATTTACATCACATAATTCATTAGTATGAGCCATTGACTTCAAGCCAACAATAAGTAATGCAATGTGTCAAAAATTCATCATACAAAGCAAAATTGACCACTTGAGGTGTGGGCATAGTGACATGATTTATGTCTATCTAAAAAGAATCTTATATAACAATTACAAGTCAACTAAAATAGGTCTAATGTGTATATGCATAGAGATAGATGTGGCCAATCGCCTTGTTATTTGTGAAAATAGATATTCGGACCATATTAGAATTTTTTTTTTTTAGGTGGTCATTGTAGATTTGATGAATTTTCTTGAAATGCTCTTGAAGACTAGTGCGCCTACAAGTTGGAAACAAGTGCAATTGTTGTGGCCAAAATGACTCAGTTACGAAACATTTATTGTACATAGATTTGACTCCAAAGGAAACATTTGTACATGTAAGACCACACATTATCAAGATGAAATTGAGGCACCATACTATATCATCGGACTAAATTTGATGATAAACATAGCCAATTTCTAGTCAAGAAGTTTTGCTTTCTTTGTTGGAACTTCACAAAGCCCTCTATGGGCTACAATAGTGATCTTGTGCATGGTTCCATTGAAATAATCATTTCTTTATGGAACAAGGATTTGTACCAAGTTCAGCTGATTGTAGTGCATACTATAAAGTAGTTGATTTATGTTTTGTTATCATTACATAATATGTTGATGACATATTACTTTTTAGTAATGACATTTGAATGTTATATAAGGTTGGATATGTCTCAAGACCAATCCCTTAATCTAACAAAGTTAACCATAAGTTAACATCAAGTGCCAACCTTTGCAATTTTTTCAATCATTTTTTGAAATCTTGAAGTAAAATGAATCTTAGCTATTTTTCATAATAACAGCAAGAAACTTTTGGCAAAAACCAAATTCAACAATCAAATACTTGAATAGCTCTTTTGTTCATTTAGCTACGATAGCTTATTTGAACTTTGGTTGGGAATGATACTTACTCCAACCAATATTACATCTCCCAATAAGAAAATTCAAAAAAAAAAATTGATTCACCGTCAACATTCAAGATTGTGTACATGTGGTTTTAAGTATTGCATAAGAGCTTTTGTGAAATCGAATGTAAATCCTATACAAAGATGAAAGAGACCTAGTTTGTTAGGTTAGGACATGCACAATTGCACAGCAACATATTTAATGTAAATTATGAAAAGTGCAAAAATAAGATGTTGCTATTTACTTCGACTAATCAATTTTTTTCTTCACAAAGTAATTCACCATAACATTTGGTACTTGTTGGCATTTTGAGTATTGATAATCTAGATGTTGTGCCTAAGACCCTTTCTCAATCACATATGCACATATTTATCATTAAATTCCATTCTATAGCATATTCCATTGCTTTTTTAGATTTGACATATGCTGGCCCAAACTGCTTATTGTGCATACATGCTTCTTAATCCCCATGTCAAACCAGATTGGATAATCCTTCAATAAGAAATTACAATAGATTTTTTACATCCTTTGGGAGTTGTGTGTATGTCCATGGTTTTTTATTGGTCTACACGGTTGCTATTGAGCAAAGTGGTCAATATGTTTGTGTTGATTGCATAAGATGTACACTTCAAATTTTATCTAGAAAGACATCAAGTTTATGTAAAACTAGCCACATGAATATTGAGGTAGTGGTATGTCTCGCAAAGAACAACCTTTTTGCATGCCATGCTAACTTTTCTCTCTATGATTCTATTTTATGCTCAAGCATTAGAGATTGTGATACATTTGTGATGTTAGTTTGTCATGTTTCATTTCTAGTTATCTTCATTCAATATTGTTTCATTTCTAGTTATCTTCATTCAATATAATGACAAGTAACATATGCTTGCATGTGTTCTTTATATTTCAAGCTGATTTTCAACAAGAAATCTAAAACATCAATATTTAAGAAACAATAGAGAACATAACATATAAAATCATTTTCTATGTGAGTTAAGAGATTTAGTAGATGACCCAATTCAAAATACTTCTGTGATTACCATACTTCATGTGTGATTACTAATGCAATGAATGAGTATTAAGTGCATTTGCCATAAGAATCAAACATTAGAGCATTTGACATTTGGAACATCATTTAAAACCTGAAACTTGAATAACAAACACAAGGAACATAGATGAAAGTCACTCAATACATGCTAAAGAGCAAGATTTAGAGAACAAGAATCAAGAAGCAAGAAGACCAACATAGCATGATGAAGAAGACTATGATAGGCCCTAGTTCCTAGTAACTTCGTCCCCAACCATAACATGTGGTGTACTTATATCTCATTTCATATTCAAATCTCAAGATATGGTGGCTTCTTAAAATTTCCATAAGTTTTCATTCATTTATGTCTTGGAACTCCACTTTGGATACATGGCTTTTGCTTTGACTAAGTGCCTCATAACTTTAATCTCTTTATATATGTTTGGTAAATTGGTCTGTAAGATATAGAAAGTTGCTGATTTCATTCATGGTATATGCAAGAGTAACTGAAAACTAGAATCTAAAAGTGGAGTAGGGTGAGTTTACCTAGATATATATAGACCCCATGAGCCTAGGAATATTCTCTCCAGAACCATAATACTTTACTAAACTCATAATAAGTTACTATTTATACTCCTCTACATGCATATTGTTGTCAATCACAATGCATTGATCCATAAGTCCTAATTGGAGTGCTTGGCCCTCACAAAATTATAAATTACATGTTTGGCCTAGATCGGAATGTCGAGGCATAACTAATAATCTTGTGCACTAGAGTGTTGAAAATGCAGCAAATAGAATCTAATAAACCTTTGAAATGATGAAGCACCTTGAATTGATCCAATTGAGATCCTATAGCAAAAACACCAACCAATTTAGTGTTTCCTAGCTTCACCTTGGCTTGAACTCCACTTGAAGGCTCAAATTCATACAATTCTATTCTCATGTGTGAAAGTACAGACTGCCACAGGCATGGTACAGTACTTGAACTTCCAAATCAATCTCATATTAACAAAGTACTCAACACAAATAGCAAATATCAAGCATCTAGATCACCAACAACATTGGTAGATTGAAAACCAATTTTTTACTCATAAATTGATGGAGAAACCATCACATATATATACATTAGTAGCTCGAATCTGAGCATTTTAGGGATTCTCTATACTTTTCATAACCTAACCCTAACATCCAACCTAATTGATCATTGGATCCACCCTAATTAGGGTCCTTGATCTCAAGATCCAAAAACAATGAAAAACGTACTATTTTTGGCTCATATTTTCTCTCTACCCTATCTAAGCACTCTTTGGCGTTATTTCAAAGGTGCCTTTACAATGTAGGATGTAGAATAAGACTTTGGAAAAGCACCATATGCTATTTGGCACGTTTGTCATCTATTTACATGGCCATCTTGCCAATTACAATGCATGTGACCAAAATTGGTCAAAACTAGCTTGTGAATTTTAACACTCCTCCTCACAACTTGTTTGGATCTAACATAGATCTACTAATTACTCCAAAAGAGGTTCTTAGCTTTACAAATGCTGCTCTTTGAAGAGGTTTAGTGAGTACATCAGCCACACATTCACTACTTGATACCTGTCCAAAGAGACCTCCTTTGCTTGAACCTTTTCCCTCACAAAGTGATGACAAATCTCTATGCATTTGGATCCTGCATGGAAATTGGTGGCTATTGTTGACTTTCTAGATTCCTACATTCTAGGTGATAGATCCTACAAAATAGGAGATTATGCATTTGTCTCATATGGAAGCTATGTACAATGGATATGAACTTTTCACATGTGTGGACAGATACTCACACGTTGTTGGAAGGAGGGTGTGTGAGTATGAGAGCGAACACGAAAAAGAAGCGAACTCAAAACTCGAACGAGAAATTAACTCGAACAAAATGTGTTCGTGCGTAGCGGAATGAGCTATATTACTTCTTCCCTAAGCATGACTACGCTATTAGAAACAAACAGAACGCTAGTGATAGGAATCACGATCGTTCTGATTACATAGCCAAACTTTAACAAAACATCAGAAGAATAATTTGTCATGAGTAGCTAGACAAATTATTAGTCGCGAATGATTCGCGAAGAACTAGACTGAGCTCGACTGATAATCACTCGCGAATGATTCGTGAAAGACAAGACTAAATATTAGTCGTCAACAACTAGACTAATAATTACTCACTAAGAATAGATTACCAGATTGAGCAACAAGAAAGTCAGACAAAATGAAAATAAGCATAGCAATATGACACTAATCTGAACGCAGAACAAAAAAGCTGTTATCAGATTAAGTACAGTAAAATATACATGTCAATAATGCGGTAGAGCACAAGACAATAGCGGACGAAACCGCATGCTCTACAAAGCTAATTCAATCTATAGAAGGAATGAAGAATCAATGCGCAAGGCATCTATTTCATCTATCTCTGATAAGCTTCTAATGCTATTATTTTTACACACACCACTTGGATAATCTGCAGGTGGTATCCAACATATATATATATATATATATATATATATATATATATATATGTGTGTGTGTGTGTGTGTGTGTGTGTGTGTGTGTGTGTGTGTGTCTATATATATATATATATATATATATATATATATAAGACAATAGCGGACAAAACCGCGTGCTCTACAAAGCTAATTCAATCTGTAAAAGGAATGAACCTATTACTGACGATAAAGAATCAATGCGCAAGGCATCTACTTCGTCTATCTCTGATAAGCTTCTGATGCTCCATTATAACTTTCCAAATTGAATAGTTACTAGAATTGAGCCTCTCACTAGTTGCAAAAAGGTATGCACCAATGGATCCCATCTTTACTAGATTCCAGGACATTTGAAGTACACTTAGGCTCTCCCTACTCTCTTTCTCAGAATTTTGCCTCAAAAGCAACTCTCTTGAATCACTAAGAACTCAAGAAGCAAAATCTAGAATGATCTTAAATTCAAAAAGAACTTAGGGATAAAATTTTACCCTCAATATTCACTTGAATGTTTAGATTTGACTCTTGGAAGAGCTCGAGCCTTTATATGGCAATCAAAATGACTTTAGTCTCTCTCTAGGACTAGAAAAAATCAGCCTCCTCACTCTCTCTCAATGATTAAGTTGTTAAGATCTACCACCAATTCACATCAAATCTATTAAGAAGCAATTGAATTTTACAAGGCAAAATCACTCATTACACTTTCACAAACTTGTATGATGCAAAACTTTGAAGATCTTTCAAATATGAAGCAAGAACAAGTACATCAACCTCCCACACATTTGATAAGTACATCTGAACCTTAGATCCACATATAGACCTCAAAGCTTGTAGTAATCAAATGGTTAGGCTCGCCCTCTCTCAAATTGATTTTAGCACGAATGCTTTCTACAAAATGGAGAGATCGAGATCATTAACTATGCTCTTAGACTTGGATAATCAAAAAATGGATCTTAATTAGATCTATTTTAGATCAATAAGAGTGATTGGCAACTTGGATGATTGATCTAGATCAAGACTAGCACTTAAAACTAGCTTTCATTGTCAATTACTACACTTCCAAGAAAGAACAATCAAGCACATGTGGGAAAACGAGTGAGTGTATGGCCTGATAACAAAGAAAATGATTACTAACAAGTTCCTGAGTATTCACATCAAGAGATCATGCATAAGAGAGTGATAAAATCAAGATTTGCTCCCAAACCAATGCTCATCATCATTAGCTTCAAATTGGATCCATCATGGATCAAATACACAATAGTGGATTTCTCTTTCTAAGCCACTTCCAGCACATGTGAGACAGCTTAGATTTCACTAATTTGTCACATCATCATTGATGGCTAGTGTTGACCTTCTAGATTCCTACATTCTAGGTGATAGATCCTACAAAATAGGAGATTATGCATTTGTCTCATATGGAAGCTATGTACAATGGATCTGAATTTTTCACATGCATTTTCACAGATATGCTTGAGAACTATGAGCCTAGCAGGAAAGAAAATATCAAAAGAGTTCCAAGACAAAATTTTGGACCTGATTCTATCAAAAATCCAATTAAATCGATCTTCATTAGAAAGCAACTATGTGCAAAAAATCAACATCATCTACAATGCCTCTTTTGACAGAGGCACCAAGTGAAATGTAATCACAATGCATCACCTCAGTCTCGGGTGTCGTCGTCCCCTTCCAAAACACAATTGGAAGGGAGCACAAAGGGACGTGATGAACGTCAATCAAATGTTTTTTTTTTGTTTTTGAGCTCTTTATAGATATCGTGGATAAAACATCTGTAACAAATCTCACTTCTTCGGCTGAGAAAGTTGACAGCAAAAACAGAAAACATTCCAATCAAGATTCTAAAAATATCTTTTGAAAAAGAAGCCTCTCCTCTATATTACAAAAAAAAAAGCATGTCATTTTTTAATCCCATGTGCATAATATTGGACATTTACACAGACCAGACTCCACCACTCTACGCTTTTTAGGCCTCCCCAAGGGTGCAGTGCCATTTTCCTTTGTTGCCAAAGCCTCAACTGCTTCATGTTGCTTTTCGGCTACATTATCTTGGTCACTTGCCTGAACCAATGCACCTCTCTTATGGTGTGTGTATAGTTCCTTTCTTCTTCAACACAATCACCCTCAACCATATCCAACCACCATGGACAATTTTTATGCTCCCACTCTATAATCTGTACTCTACCTTTCAACATGTACTCAGAATACATGCTTGCCTTGCCCTCAAACGTCAACCATGTCTTTCACTATGCCATCAAACAAAGCAGCTCTATGGGTAGAACGTATCTCATCAAAATATTTGGAAAGAGATGGCTCGACGGGCAAGGAAATCACCTCACCAAATGGATTTCCCAGAATGCCATCTAGCAAAACACAGCTAGCCTCCACCAATTGAGTCATCCATACTTCTTTAGCAATCCATAAGATAAATAATTTATCCCCTCTCAGCATGCAGACGTCACTCCTCAATGGTTTCAAAAGAGGACCTCTAAACACCCATCCACTGATAGATGAGTGATCAGAAGTTGTCCAGAGGAGCGACGTTTGCACATCCCACTCTAGGATTTGCTAAGGACGTTGCTCCTCGGTGGTTCCAAAAGAGGACCTCTGAACACCCATCCGTCGGCAGATGGGTGATCAGACATCGTCATTTGGAACACAGAGGAGTGTCGTCTGCACATCGCGCTCTGAGATTTGCTAAGGACGTCACTCCTTGGTGGTTCCAAAAGAGGACCTTGAACACCCATCCATCGGTAGATGGGTGATCAAACGTCATCATTTGGAACACAGAGGAGTGACGTCTGCACATCCCACTCTAGGATTTGCTAAGGACATCGCTCCTCAATGGTTCCAAAAGAAGACCTCTAAATACCCATCCGTCAGCAGATGGGTGATCAGACGTCATCATTTGGAACACAGAGGAGTGACGTCTGCACATCCCACTCTAGGATTTGCTAAGGACGTCGCTCCTCGGTGGTTCCAACTGTGCAGATGTCGCTCTTCAGTGTGGCGACTTCTTGAGCAAATCCTGGAGTGGGATGTGTAGATGTTGCTCCTTGGTGTTTTCAAATGAGGACCTATGAACACATAGGAGCGATGTCTGCACATAAACTCCAGGGCTTGCTAAGGACGTCGCTCCTGGGTGATCAGACATCGTCATTTAGAACACAAAATGTGGAGCAAATCCTGGAGTGGGATGTATAGATGTTGCTCATTCAAGATTTGCAGATGTGTAGACGTCTGCACATTCCACTCTAGAATTTGCTCAAGACGTCCTCATTTGGGGCACTGGGGAGCAATGTTTGTCAGTTGAAGAAATCATAGACTAGTCTTTTCTCAATGAATTTTCTTGGAAGATGGAATGATTTCACCATATGTAGTTTGCATTCCTGCTTGCATTACGGGAGTTGCTCACCAGATTTAGTTCGTGTTTGATTCCGTTCGTCTGCCATCGTCAGTGTCGACTGATCGCTCCCTTCCAGCCAATAAGCCACCTTACAATCTGAGCTCCCATACACTCCCAACGTTCAAGAAATGAAAAGAGGATGAAAAATAGGCTCTAGCATAAAAAATGCCTGCTGCATCCATAGAGTAGAGTTTGTGTTTGGAGCAAGAATGATAGAAGACCGGTTTGATAAACAACACAAATCAAATTTCGCCTCAACTTGTTGCATTGTCCTAAATCATAAATGGACCCTGTTGCAAAAGATTGTTGTTCTGATATAGGTGTATTTCTAAGAGTAAATGCATTGCTACAGGATTCTTAAAGCCTTTCAAACGGACTTTACGGGCTAAACTTCTCCGCGTACCACTCTAGAAAAGGATGTAAGCTTTACTACATTGACTTGTAGCCGTAGCCTTGTGGTGGGTTTAGCCACGTTAGCCATTGATTTATATGCCTCCCAGTGCATTTGTTCGGACGAAAGTGTATTTGTTCGGACGAAATTTATGAGGGTGTTCATCTTTCATCATGTAGTATGTCCGATTGAAGCATGCTGCAACGATCAAAGAAAAATCATGGCTCTAAAATATTTGAAAGTGAGTCAAGATGAGGGATTTTTTTTTTGACTTCCAATGTTTTCAATTGTTTTGCAATGGATGTCATAATAAAATACACGTAGATAAACTGGCCATGTTTTGTTCCATTTACTCTTTCTGCTCGTTTAATTCGCTTTGCTTGATTTCTTCTTTGCCATACCATTAATCGTTGGACTTCTGAGGTCACTGGTTGTAATGGCTCGTGATTTAACAATTGTTGTCTTTGGGACAAGCAATGTGTTGTGTTTGTGTCAAAAAGAAGACATTAGTCGGCTTGCTGAAGTAACTCTTTGTCGCATTTTGACCTCATCCCCGGCACTACTTTTTACAGACAATGAAAGAGGAGGGTGGGGGCTTGTCTATTCAAGCTCCCAAAACTTTAGTAGATGGTGCAACATTTTTTGTATTGGACATTAGATATGGATATGAGTTTGTGGTTGAGGGCATGCTGGTCCATGTTAATGATTCTTCGGGTGGAGTTTTTGTGAACAACCAAAACTCTCTAAGCTGCTCAACTCCTGCTCAACTCCCGAAGGCCGGTGTGTGGAATGATCCTCCCAACCATAGGTACCCCCCCTCTTGAGTCCACTACCTGTTATTCCTGTCAACATACACGAGGTACCCCCCCCAATGATTGATCAGGCCACCTGGCGTACACACTGCATGCGACCGTGAGTGACTCACGGGATACCACCCCCATGCCCCGTCATTACCGATGACACCAACTGGTCACCCCGACTGCTTGCCGGCTAGCACTAACAGCTAGGGCCCCGACGGTTACGCGATCGCATCTCTGATAGCTTGTCAGACGGTCTCACCGGATCATGGGATTTCGTGATATATTGGTTCCCACCTGGAAACGATGCCCTTCCCGGTCACTGACCCTTGCCAACTTGGCCTCAGGCCCTCTGAGTGACCGGTCATGCCGAGGTCATGTCAGAACTAGACTGAGCCGTAACAATCCTTCCCTCTTCTGGCAAGTCATCGGTCCTCGATGATAAATCCTGGGTAAGACTTTTGCAAACACTGTTGCATCTCCCAGGTAGCATCAGACAATGGATGCCCTTTTCAAGCCACTAGATATTCTCGAAGAAGACGATTCCTCAATCGTCGCTCTCTCCAATCTAGGACTCTATCTGGCCCATAATCTGTAGAGAAACTTGACCTTCTACCAGATTATTGCCATCGTGCAAACATCGCTTGAGTTTGCTAACATGAAACACTGGATGCACCTTGCATCCCACAAGTAGTTGTAGCTTATAAGCCAAGCCACTAACCTTCTTGATAATCAACCATGGTCCACAAAACCTAGGAGATATCGTAGCACCTTCGACTTCGGAGGGACTAATAAATATATCCAATCTCCTACCTCAAATTCCCTGTAGGTACGGTTCTCACGAGCATAACTCTTTGCCCTGACCACAGCCCTGGACAAGTTATCTCGTGCCATCTCTAGCCTCTACTACATCTGAGTCAAAAACTCTGCGACGCTAGGTACCTTCTATGTAATGCCTATGGTAGCAGGACTCAATGGCTTTAAACCATAATTGAGCTCAAATGGACTCAATCTCGTGGACGCATGTCTCTTATCATTATACGCAAACTCCAATAGTGGTAAATGCTTTACCTAGTCTCTTTGCGTACCACTTACATTTGCTCTAAGCATATCTTCTAAGATCTGGTTCACTCTCTCCGTCTGGCCATCCGTCTGAGGATGCTCAGTACTACTCATCCGCAACTGTGTTCCCAGCTTGGCGAATACCTCAATCCAGAAATTTCTCATAAACTTGGGATCCCTGTTAGAGACAATGGACCTAGGAAGACCATGTAACCTGACTATGTTCTGGATAAACAAACGGTTTTTTTAGGTTTCAGAGGAAAAATAGCAATAATGTGAGTTGAGAGAGAGAGAGAGAGAGAGAGAGAGAGAGAGAGAGAGAGAGAGAGAGAGAGAGAGAGAGAGAAGGTGTGTGGGGATTGCGCACTGGGAATCAAACAGAAGAGCTTGTGTTCCGAAGTGAATCGTGCCTTGAAGAATCTGTCTCAATGCACGAAGTTGTCATGAACCGTTGGATCTATGCTCAAGAGGATCACAGGTGAAGATTAAAGGCGTCTAAGACTGTTGATTTTCATATAACCATCAGATTGGCTTAGGTCCAATTTAAATGTCAATGAAGGGACTTGAAGTGCAATATGCACTTCAACTTCATTAAAAAATCTTCACTATGAAATAAATGTTGGGTCCCAAGTTTGTTGAAAAGTGAAGTTCTTCACTTTGAAAAGACAGTTCACAAACTACAAGTGCCCTTATTTTCTTGTCCCTTGGCCAAACGAAAGGCTATAGCTTTCAAAAGAAGGTCAACTTGACTGTACCTACAAGTACGGTATGTCAAAATAGAGTGATTGCCATGGAGAAAGTTTTTGGAGAATGCCAAATGTGACTTCACCACCTTATAGGACACGAAGTTGGAAATTCGTGGTAAGGAGCATTTTGGAAAGCGAGCAACTTGGCTTCCAATTTGGCGGCAAAGCGACAGGTGACCTAGTAAGCCAAAAATTGCAGGTAATTACTTTTTATTTTTGACATGACCATTGGCCTTAACATACTTTCTTTAGCCTACAGGTGGAGTTTTATGCAATTTGGATATGATCAACATTAATGGAGCAATTTTGGGTGATGCAAGCAAACTCGATAGGGCTTCCAACTATAGCATTTGGAAGTTCAAAATGAAGAGTATACTGATGCAGAAGGAGCTATGGGATATCATTGTGGGCATTAAGGTGAGGTTGAACACCACTGTTGTAGACATGAGGGCCTATGATAGGAAGGCGTAGAGAGCCTTATCATTACTTAAAAAAAATAACTGATCTAGAAAGTATGATACTATACTTTGATTGACTATGTTCTATATTGCATGTGGCCTGTCAATAATGAGATAAGCAACATCAAGCATTCACCATAAGCAATCACCAAAGAAGGTGAAGGAAGAACATGCACTACCACTCAACACACTCTATCACTCTATTGCATACTAATGTAAAGTGTACAAATAAACCCTGAATCCTGATAGAGAGAGATAACCTACGAGTAGACTAATAGACTAGCCTACGACTAATTACAACTGGTAACAGCTATCAACATTAATGTACATCGTAAATAGTAATAATGAAGTTTATCATAGATTTCTAACACTCTCCCTCAATGATAAAATTACATTCTTCTATTTCTAATAGAGTACGAAACTTCTCAAATTTACATCTACCTAATGACTTAGTAAAAAGATCTGCCATTTGACCTTCAGATTTACAAAAAACAAGATCAATGGCTCCATCAAGAATTTTCTCGGCGAACAAAATGATAATGTATTTTGATGTACTTGGTTCGAGCATGGAGAACACAAAAAATCCAGCAACTTCACATGTGTGGGAAACCACATCAAATGTGTGAATGATTGATACCATGCTTTATGGTGGCACACAGATCACCTGTAGAGCAATCCTGCAATCTACCAACAGATCTGAGGCTAGAGCACAATTTAGAATGCTACAGATCAAAGCAAAACTAATTCCTCACAAATAGAGAGAATACATAAGCAAAATCCCGTATGAAGAATGCCTTCTACTCGAGTTAGAGAGAGAATATCAAAACAAGCAAAATAGCATGAGATCCAATTTTGACATTATGACATTACCAAAGCTTGATTCATCATTAGATATAAATGAGAATGATATGTACATATATAGGAGAGCCAAAATTCATGGTACTCCTTGCATTCAATGTATATCCTACACCTAATCAAGTGTAAACTACTACCATATTGAGACCTAACAACTTGCATGCTGAAATTGCACCTAACTCATCATAGCAGCACCCTTACCATAACCATGATAAGATCTCTTTGACAGAAATATTTTCCAAATGCCTTTGAAAAATATTCCACCAATCTGATACTATGTCAATGTGCCTCCTCCGTGCCAGATGTCGATCCTAAGTTTGCAAAGTCCACATGCATGAAGTTGGCTGCACCAAAGTCTGAAAAATCCAAGGCCTCCAAGCCTCATAATGACCAAAAGAATCATATTGATCAGTAGAAAGGTCCTCACATGTGTGGATCCACATAAATAAAAAACAAATAACTTAATCAAGGTGAAAATTGTCAAATCTAACAAAAGGATGATGTCATCAGCATAGATTAACAAGAGTACAATACCATGATCATCAAACTTAAGATATAAGCTAAGATCATATTCACTTTGAGAGAAACCAAGTAAAATAAGATAGTCATTTAGTCTTGAATTCCAAGACATAGAGGCTTGCTTCAAGCCATGGATGCTCCTTTGTAGATATATACATGAAACTCTATTGATCAAATAATTGGCACAAGTGAGTGACTTGTGAAAGATTCAACTAGTTTGGTCATATTTGCTATATTTCCATATTTGGCATATTGAGGCCAACTTTGTTTTTAGACTTAGAGATTGACTTTTCAAAGTTTATTAGTCTAAATGTCATTTGAATAAACACTTTTTGAAAGTGTGTGAAAGTTAGAAGGTGAGTTTGAGATGATTTAAATTTGAATGTTGGGTATTTTGAATCTAGACCCAAAAATAATAGGTTTTGGACCTGTTATAAAAGGATGTAACTCGTGGAGAGAGTGATCTTCTCGCTTCTCTATCTCATTTCATGCTTATACATGGTTCTCTTGGGTTCTACTATCCATTGGTGCACTATACTTGTGCAATATCTATTTAATCCAGATCAACTTGTTTGCCATCTTGGCTGCTGCTACATATTCCGCTTCACATGAAGATTGAGCTACTGTTGTTTGCTTCTTGCTAATCCAGAGTATGGCTACACCAAATGCTAGAGTACAACCTCCTAAAATACTTTTGCTATTTTCCTTCATGGATGCCCAACTTGCGTCACTGTAAGATTCGATGTGAAATCCAGCTTCCTTCGAATAACACAATCCATAGTCTTTCGTTTCTTGGAAATATTGTAGTACTTTCTTTGCCAGCTTCCAATGTACCAATCTGAAGTTCTGATTATATTGGTTCAGCCTGTATACTGCAAACGCTATATCAGGTCTAGTGTTGTCTGCTAGATATAACAATGATCCAATTAGCGTACGATAGGATGTTTTGGCCATTCGTTCATCTTCTTCGAGAGCCTGCGGACAATCTGCCTTGTTCCAGGTATCATGGGAGTATGCACACCTTTGCATTCGAGCATGTTGAAGTCTTCAATGATCTTCTTAGTGTACTTTGGTTGGTGAAGATACAACTTACCACCTTCAAAGTCTCTCACGATCTGCAAGCCTAGATAGACTCAGCGATCTCAAATATTTCAGAAATGTCTCTTTTGACATCTGAAATTAACTTACTTCTTCTTGAGAAGATAAGCATGTCATCAACATAAATAACTAAAATGATTATTTCATTTTGGACATGTTTGATATAGACATTTGATTCAACAAATAGAGGTTTGAGCCTATGGAACATAGTGCTTGGTCCTTCTTTCTATACCATTGTCTCGCTATTTGTTTGAGACCATAAATGTTTTTATTCATGTGACATCCGTATTATGGATATTCTTGGCTTACAAAACCAAGTGGTTGGTCCATGAATAAGTCTTCTTCCAATTCTGCATGCAGGAAAGCAGTTTTCTCATCCACAATATGGATTTTCAGATCATGAGCCACTGCATACGTGAATAACAAACGAATTGATGTATGTTTGACTATCGGTGAGAAAGTATTAGTGTAGTCGATACCATACTTCTGAAACCTTTAGCAACTAACCTTATATCTGATGTTTTCTCCATTAAGACCTGTTTTGATCTTATAGATCCACTTGCACTTGACTGGTTTTTTGCCATCAGGTATAGGTGCGAGTGTTCGTACATTGTTCTTGTACATGGATGACATTTCGTCCTCCATTGTCTGAATCTAGCAATTTTTTTATGGTCCATCTATAGCTTCCTCGAATATTTGAAGTTCATTAGAGAATCCTCAAAATTCGATGGTCGTATTAAAAACATCCTGACCATACTTTTTTGATGGTTTTCATTGTCTGTTTGATCTTCTCACAGGTGGTTTCGAGTTCGATTCTATAGGTTTTGAGTTCGATTCTGATTCAAGCTTTTCTGCTGGAATTCGAGTTGGCGATTCGAGTTTGTCAGGCATCCGGTATGAGGGAGGTCCTGGGTTCGAATCCTAGTCTATCCATCCATATTATGATTTTTGGATTTCCAACATTGGTATCAGAGCAACCCTATCATATTCTGACATAGCCGAGAAGCTAGCATATCCAGGAGGCCAAACATTCAGACAATCAACCAAACGACAAGAAAACAAACTTCAAGAAGCAATGGCTTCAATCAGCAGCATGTAGAACAAGATCTGCACTATACTTAATTCTTCAGTATCTAACTTTCTAGCCTGGAAAGTTAAGACATCTTTGATACTCAAGGGTGAAGGACTCTTCCCCTGGGTGGATGGCACAAAAGAAATGCCTACGACAATAGGCAAGAAGCTACACGAATGGAGGGAGAAAAATGACAAGGCAGTAGCCTTGCTATCATCTTCCATTGAAGGTAGCCTTACACTTGACCTGGCTACACTCTCCAAGCATTGAAAGAGCATACTTGGATTGACATACAAAAGCTTTATCTTTAAGAAAGTCAATCTCTAATCCTAGAATACAGTGAATTTTTCCAAGATCTTGCATCTTGAACTCTTTTCCAAGTGCAATCTTGGTCTCCTCAACTAACTTGATACTACTTCCTGTCAAAATGATATCATCAACATAAATAAGAAGAATGACAATATCTTTATCAAAAAACTTGACATATAAGGAAGGATCATAGTTACTAAGATTAAATTCTAGTGACTCAAGAAAGGTGTTAAGTCGAGAATACCATGACCTTGGAGCTTGCTTCAATCCATATAAACTTTTGAAGAGCAAGCAAACTTTTTTTTTATCATAAATGAACCCAATAGGCTGATCCATATAAATCTCTTCTTCTAGAGACCCATTTAGAAATGCATTAGAGACATCTAGTTGAAGAACTTGCCAATTGAAAAAACAAGCAAGAGAAATTATGATTCTAATTGATACCATCTTTGCAACTGGGGCAAAGGGCTCCTCATAATCAAGTCCATAAACTTGAGCAAAACCTTTAGCACAAAGCCTAGCCTTGTACTTGTTGATTGTGCCATCTTTATTATACTTGACTCGAAAAACCCACTTGCAACCAATGATGTGCTTGTTGAATGGAAGATCCACAAGCTCCCATGTCTTATTGGCCATCAAAGCTTCATATTCCTCTTTCATGGCAAGGTACCATTCCTTCAAGTTGAGTGCATCATATACGTCCTTCGACTCCTCATGAGAAATAAAATAAGCATAATTAGTGGAGTTGATTTCTACTTGCTTGCCTCTATCTTCATAGGTAAGCCTTCTAGGCTCGGATTTTTCTCTTTGAGATCTCCTTGGTGAAAAGATTCGAGGTGACTCCTCCTCAATTCTCGGCCCCATCTCTCCATGACACCTCACTAGACACCTATGTTGCAGCCTATCTAAGGCCACATCATCCAGTTCTCCAATGACTCACTGATAGACCCATACAAATCCACCATCATGAGTTTAGGCCTACAGCTATTAATTATGACCTTATGCACATAAGGGCCCTGTTATGGCCATATTCGGAAAAGGACCTGGAATAGTCCTGATATGGTAGACCGGCCCTCCAGTGTTCAACCTTTGAGCAAAAGTTCCTTCATCAAGCATAGAGCCAATCTTGGAGTTATACCAAGATCCATGTTCAAATCAATATAGATTTTTTTTGCAGGAGGAGTGTTAAAATTGGAAAAACAATCCATATTGATTTCTTGGCTTGCTACAAATGTTGTACCATGCAAGACTCTAGATGTCACTTTCGATGTCATTTTGGAATGAATGGATGTGGTTCTACCTCAAGCTACCTCAAACTCCATAAATATGTGTAGCTCTCCTCATAATCAATGATGAAGAACCAAAGTTTTGTAGCTACCTCATGCCATTTTGGATCTAAACTATTTTGCTTGTTATCTCTCTATCTTTCTCTCTCTAACTCGTGTTGAAGGTAATGCTTATACACTGATATCTTGTACTTTTGCTCATTATTGATTCATTGCTATCATATTTAGTTGCTTAGCATGCTAGATTGTGGTTTAGCCATTTCTTATGAACTAGATCTTGCTAATCAATCTAGAATCAGGTTACTGTGCTAATCACAAAGCTTAATTAGATCCATCATACTTGTGGACATTCCCCACACGTGTGAATTCTGGAAATTTTGTCATTCTTGGCATTAGAGGCAAAAGGCAAGTACACATGTCAAAGCATGATTATGCCAAAAGCAGAAAGTGATGTAGCTCGAGCTAGTTAGGCTTGCTACAAGTGTCTTAGTTAGGTTGGATGAGTGAGTCACATCTATGTGTTGGCTTGAGAGTTAGTGACCAATCAAAAGCTAGAACTCCATCAAATTGGTCCAATAAAGTTAGAGAGCTCATATATCACTCAACCAATAGGATTTTGAGGAGGAAAAGAAGGGGTCCAATCATGTTTCACTCCCCTCTACCTCGAGTAGCTACATATAGAAGCAATAGTCCATTTGTCTTATAAGTTTTTGGAGTTAATGAGATTTCTACACTATTTTGGCAATCTTGATATTCTCTCTCTACCCGTGTGTAGTTTGTTGGATTCTCACTATACCTGAGAGAAAGGCTATTCCATACTTAGTTTTTTGTTGCACAAGTCTCTAGACATGTGAGTGTACTTATATGATTGATGTACGCATGATTTTTAGTGCTCTTGCCTTAGATTGATGGAATAGATCTTGTTTTACAATCTATATATGATGTTGTGAATCCGATCTCACTTTGTTCCCACTGTTGTGTGAATCAGATAACCAAATGTTTGTTGTGTAGGAGAAGTCAAGCAATCACAATTCACTAATGCAAATCTCATATGGAACCGATCTATATGGTTGAAGCTATTGTTTCATTTCGCGATCAGACATCCTCCGAACTACAAATAGCTACTACTTATTTGATGTTGATTTATGAACAGTAGATAATGTCTAAATGATAGCGAAAATATATCTACTACTAACAAGCAAGCATCATCAAACATTCAGAGATTGCACACGATGGAGTAGAATGCTGCAACTTGTCTATATTATCAAAATCAAGTATACAACAACAACTCATTTGAGCGTTGTCTATTTCCTAGATCAACGCGTCGACACAAGAGAGTGTTCTCTCTCACGAATAAGACTAGCTACTGGTAATTCTCTGTATCTTGTAACTAGCTACTGCTCGTTACATCTGTGTATATTTTTCTCACGATGATCTAATACATATGTCATGCCAGGTGAGATCACAATATTGATTTATTGTTGTCACAAGAGAGATTTAAGCTAAACACCGGTTAACCATCTCACATCGCTTTACGACTGAACGTGAAGATTTAAGTTCTTACGCTTGTCGAGCTGAGGTCCTGATTGTTCGGTCTTATTTGATGATGTGTCCTGAGCTTCTGTTTGCATTTAGGCTCTCGTTGGTGCCCGACCTATCGTTGTTGACTGTCATGGCTTGGTAAGGCAATATGCCGTCCTTACCCAATATGTCGTCGGTGTTGGTCACTTCGGTGACTTCAGACATGTGGCGCACTTCGGCTTCGTCGCGAAAAATGCGAGGAATGCAAAGGTCTTTATAGGACTGATACTAAGATGAAAATAAGCTAAGTGTCGGCCTTTTTGGGATTATGCAAAAAGTGCGAACTGTGCAACAAAACAGTTTAAAAATGAAGACTATGCAAAATCTAGTTCAAGATATGCAATAGTCTAAAATGCAAAAAAAATGCTAAAGCTTTAAAATAAAAACTTAAGGTTTCTTCAGCTCCCTCTTAAAGCGGGTATTTTCCTAATTTCCAAGCTTGTCCTTTGCCTTTCAAACATAGTCTTGTCCAAGGGCTTTGTGAATATGTCTGCCACCATCTGCTTGGTTGGAATGAAAATAGTCTTTAGCTCATTTCTCTCAACCAAATCTCTGATCAAATGATACCTTATAGCGATGTGTTTCATTCTGGAATGAAACACTGGACCCTTCATCAGATGTATTGCAGATGTGTTGTCCATGTGTAGGATCAATGGTCATTGGTGTTTTCTCCCATTCCATCTAGGAACTGTCTGAGCCATGTTAGCTCATTAGTCATTTTGGCTACAAGTACATATTCTGCTTCACACGATGATTGGGCAGTTTTGGTCTGCATTCTGTTGATCCAAATAATAGTTGCATCGGCTACTATGGTGCATCCTCCTGAGATGCTTTTACTATCGTCCTTCAAGGATGCCAAGCTTGCATCTCTGTAGGATTCAATCTTGAATCATGTATCTCAACAATAGCATAGCACATAGTCCTTTGTGTTCTGTAGGTATTGTGAAAAACCTCTTGGCAATTTTCTACTGTGTCGGACCTGGATTGATGTTGAATTGGCTCAATCAGAACATTGCATAGGCAATGTTTGGCCTTGTATTGTATGCCAAATACATCAAAGAACCAATAAGCCTTCTGTAAGGCTTGTTCTACATTGCTTGTCGTTCTGCATCGTCTTGGAGATAGTCTTCATTTGTCAGCATTGTACCAAGAACCATTGGAGTGTTCACTCCCTTGCAATCTGTCATGTCAAAATCATCAATGACTTTCTGAGTGTATCTTGACTAGTGTAGATATAATTTCCCACCTTCAAGATCTTTGTCAATCTACAAGCCCAGGTAGCATTTTGTTTCTCCTAGGTCCAATATTTTGAAGTGCTTCAAAATATATGCCTTCACTTGTGCAATCAGGTTGTCGCACCTTGACAAAATGAGGGTGTCGTCTACATAGACACTGTATAAGGGAATCGGAATAATTTCTGACGTGGATAGTCGGTCACTCCAGTTGTATGTGGTTATTAGTTATGCTACGTCATCTCCCCATCTATGACTTTCACATAGACGTTATAGTCAGCCATGAAAGGCTGGAAGCCTAAGGATCTGAGTGTTTGATCCTTCTTCTTGTACCACTGCTTGGCAGACTGTTTCAGTCCATAGATGCTTCTATGCATTTTGCAGACATAGTTAGCAAACGACTTGCAGGTGAAACCTGGTGGCTAGTCCATGTAGATCTCTTCTTTCAGCTCTCCATGTAGAAATGTTGTCTTCTCATCTACAATGTGGATTGTACTGGCTCAAGAGTTAATTTGCATGGAGTGCATTTCTTCCTCCATTGCTTTTATCCATCTATCCTTGTCAGGACTGTTGATAGCTTCTTTGTAAGTTTGTCTTTTACCGCCGAATCCACAGAACTCTTTTGTTGTAGAAGATGAGTTGTCATGCACAAATCTGACTGGTGCCCTTCTTTCTCTCATGGATCTCCTATGAGATTGAGCTGACCGTTCATTGGCTTTGTCTTTGTCGAGTGTCTTGCCTTTGTTGATTGTAGAGCTGTTGTGTGTAGTAGGTGTTCTAGGTACATGCTGCATGTTGGGCTACCTGTCGTCCGAATTGTCATTCAATCCATCTAGAATTCGAACATTATCATCTAGATGCTCAGGATCAGTTTTCTTTGTCGATGTCGGCATGTCGTAGTACTGCTTGCCAAGAATCTCGTAACTAACTAAATATTTGTCATCCATTGTTCTTGCTTCATCGATGTCTTGATCCATCTCCCAAGATTATGTACCTAGAGGAATCAATCTGATCTGCCTTGTTGTCACAAAAATGTGACGTAGCTCCTGAGTCAAGAACGATTTCTTGAACATCGGCTATTGATGTAGCACAAACATCGGTATACAGATAAGCAGTTGATTTTCTGTTAGTTCTCTCTTCGGCTATCTTCAAGGATTCTAGTTCCTCTACTTATGATGTACCGTTGGAGCTTTTTTTTTCTGCCTTCTATCTTCTTGTTCCCGTATTTTGATAGCAATCCATGGCTGCATGTCCCTTCTTGTGACATGTATACACTCGATTTTTGGATTCAGCCAACATTTATCCACCGTGTGGCCTTCACATCTGCATCTGACGCAGGTCTTCTTGTCATTGTCTTGTTGCTTGTTCTTGCTGCTTCCTTTCCATATTCCTTCCAATCTCCCTCTTTCTGTTGACTTCAGTTCTACCTTCTTGTCGACTCCCTCTTAGGATAAGCCTTCTTCTTCAATTGGCTTAGTTGCTGTAAAGTACCTGATCAGATTCATTCTTGCTGTCATAGTGCTATCTAGCTTTGACTTCTTCCTTGATGTCGATGACTGCTTTGTCGAAGGTCATAGTGGGATATTTAGCTAGTAGGGTCCGAGTAGTCTGGAACGATCTTGGTAGGGAACATAGCAAATAGTTGAGCTGCTTCTCTTGTGAGACTGCGTGCTTTGTTCTGGCATTGTGTAACGACAAGAATAGGTTCTTCACCTTTCTAATGAAACTAGTAAGATCTTTGCCATCCCATCTTAGATAGGTAAGCTGATCTTCTAGATGCATTATCTAATTGCATGATTTGGTCTGATATCTGCTGATGAATATATCCCACATCTCTCTGGCATTAATAATTGACGCAAGGTCAAGGGTAATGTTGTCTTCGATGACAGCTATTGCTTTGTCATTCTTCTCCTTCCATTTTTGAAGTTCTTTGTCACTGCTGGCTGGCATCCCTTCAGTGCCGTCCACCCAGGGCCATAATGCTTCTCCTCTCAGCATGAGTAAAATTTTTACTTTCCAGGCCAAGAAATTTGACCCGTTTGCTTCAAGAATAGTGCAAATCTTTGAGTGAATGCTAATGATAGAAGCCATAGTTTTTGTAGCTAGGCTCTAAGATCTTTCAGATACGATGAACTTGGTCGCTCTGTTTCCACTATTGTGTGAATTGGATAATTGAATGTTCATTGTGTACGAGAAGTCGGAGCAATCGCAAATGCAAAGCTCAGATAGAGCCGATCTATTTGGTTGAAGCTACTACTTCATTCTGTGATTAGACATCCTCCGAACTACAGATAGCTACTGCTTATCTGATGTTGATTTGTGAATAGTAGATAATGTCTAATGACAGTGAAAATATATCTACTACTAACAAGCATGCATCATCAAACATTCAAAGATTGCACACGATGGAGCAAAATACTGCAACTTGTCTATATCATCAAAATCAAGTATACAACAACAACTCCTTGGAGTTTTTTTGTTTCCTAGATTAGCGCGTCGATGCAAGAGAGGTGTTCTCTCTCATGAATAAGACTAGCTACTGATAATTCTCTGTATCTTGTAACTATCTACTGCTCGCTACATCTGTGTATATTCTTCTCATGATAATTCAATACAAATGTCATGCCAGGTAAGATTACAAGATTAATTTACTAATTGTCACAAGAGAAGTTTAAGCTAACCATGTCTCTCTCTTGTACGTCGATTTACGACTAAGCGTGAACATTTAAATTCTCACGCTTGTCTACTTGAGGTCCCGATTGTTCGGCCTAGCTCGATAATGTATCCTAGGCTTCTGGTCCATTCAGGCTCTCGTTGGTGCTCCGATCTGTTGTTGTTGACTATCATGGCTTGGTAAGACGATCTACCATCCTAACCTGATATGTCACCGGTGTCGGTCACTTCGGTGACTTTGAACATGTGGCGCGCTTTGTATGAGTTACAAAAAATGAGAGGAATGCAAAGGTCTTTACAGGACTGATACTATGATGAAAATAAGCTAAGTGTCAGCCTTTTCAGGATTATGCGAAAAGTACGAACCGTGCAATCAAACAGTTCAAAAAAGCAGACTATGCAAATCTAGTTCAAAATATGTAACAATCTAAAATGCAAGGAAAATGCTAAAGCTGTAAAATAGAAACTTAAGATTTTTGCCTATGATTAATGTGCAATCACCACATCTTAGGAGATCACAATCACACTCTTGGGCACTCCCACATGTGTGAAATTCAATATGGTATCAGAGCCTACCTAAATAATCCATTTTGTTAGTTAGAACTAGTACACTTGTAAAAACTTGGTAGAATTTCATGCATGGCAAGTGACAAATGTCACATAGACTCTAGATGTCACTTTAGTTGTCATTTTGGAATGGATAGATGTGGTTCTACCTTGAGCTACCTCAAACTCCATAAATATGTGTAGTTCTCCTCACAATCAATGATGAAAAACCAAAGTTTTGTAGCTACCTAATGCCATTTTGGATCTAGATTATTTTGCTTGTTATCTCTCTATCTTTCTCTTTCCAAGTGCAATCTTGGTTTCCTCAACTAACTTGATACTACTTCCTGTCAGAATGATATCATCAACATAAATAAGAAGAATGACAATATCTTTATCAAAAAACTTGACATATAAGGAAGGATCATAGTTACTAAGATTAAATCCTAATGACTCAGGAAAGGTGTTAAGTCGAGAATACCATGACCTTGGAGCTTGCTTCAATCCATATAAACTTTTGAAGAGCAAGCAAACTTTTTCTTTGTCATGGATGAACCCAATAGGCCGATCCATATAAATCTCTTCTTCTAGATACCCGTTTAGAAATGAATTAGAGACATCTAGTTGAAGAACTTGCCAATTGAAAAAACAAGCAAGAGAAATTATGATTCTAATTGATACCATCTTTGCAACTGGGGCAAAGGTCTCCTCATAATCAAGTCCATAAACTTGAACAAAACCTTTAGCACAAAGCCTAGCCTTGTACTTGTTGATTGTGCCATCTTTATTATACTTGACTCAAAAAACCCACTTGCAACCAATGGTGTGCTTGTTGGATGGAAGATCCACAAGCTCCCATGTCTTATTGGCCATCAAAGCATCATATTCCTCCTTCATGGCAAGGTACCATTCCTTCAAGTTGAGTGCATCATATACATCCTTCGGCTCTTCATGAGAAATAAAATAAGCACAATTAGTGGAGTTGATTTCCACTTGCTTGCCTCTATCTTCATAGGTAAGCCTTCTAGGCTCGGATCTTTCTCTTTGAGATCTCTTTGGTGAAAAGATTCGAGGTGACTCCTCCTCAATTCTCGGCCCCATCTCTCCATGATAGTCTTCAAGGGTGATGATTGGAGTATCTTTGTGAGAATCTTTGAACTCGGCCTCCTCAAGAATGTATTTTTGATCTTCATGGAATATAACATCTCTACTCTCAATTATCGTTGAGGTAGAGGGAACATAGATTTTGTAAGCTTTCTTGTTGGATGCATATCCAACCATGATCCCTTTAAATTAGGATCATCTCTTTTCCTTGTTTCCAAGGGCACATGAATAAAGCAAGTACAACCAAAAACTCTAAGGTGATCTACCTTAGGTTTCTTCTTAAACAAGACTTCAAAAGGTGATTTTCCAGCAAGTGCATTGTGAGGTAATCTATTGCACAAATAGTTTGCACAATTTATAGCTTCACCCCAATATTCAATAGGCAAAGAAGCTGCTACTCGAATTGCTTTAGCACATTCACATAAAGATCTTTTTTTCCTCTCAGCTACTCCATTTTGAGATGGAGAATAAGCACAAGAAAACTCTCTCTTTATTCCTTCACCTTCACAGTATTCATGAAACTTGTTGGAGATGTATTCACCTTCTCCATCACATATTAAAGCTTTAACTTTGAAAGAAAATTGTTTCTTAACATAAGCTTTGAAGATTAGGAAGTGATCTAAAACCATAGCCTTTGAAGAAAGTAGATACATCCAAGTATATCTAGTAAAGTCATCAATAAAGGTAACAAAACATGTTGCACCACCAATACTTTTAGAAGAGAAAAAATGTACATCTGATTGTATAAGCTCCAAAGGATGAGTAGTCTTTATAAAAGACTTTTGATATGGCTTTATGTGTGACTTTGCAATGGCACAAGCCTCACAAGGCTTGAAATCTTTAGAAAGAGATTTTGGAAGACCAATAGCCTTCACCTTCTTAACCGTAGAAGACATAGATTTAAAGTTAGGATGACCCAACCTTCTATGCCATAGCTCCTCCTTAGATAACAAAGCAAGTTCACAAAGGTCTGCATTCTCATAAGAATTCAACTTAAAAATTCCACCACATCTAGATCCATCAGCAAGGATCTCTTCATTTTTCTTGATAAAACAAGTATTGGAGTTAAACTTTACATCACAACCATTATCAAGCAACTTTCCTACACTAAATAAGTTCTTTGTGAGTTTTGGAATGAAAATAACATTAGAAAGTGCAAGAACTTTTGAAGAAGCAAGTGTCAATGGAATGTTGCCAATTTTCTCATGATCGTTAGTAGTATAAATAGATCTCTTCAGTCCTTGTAAGGTAAGATTGAGTCAAACGACTCCTTGAACAGCTTATATGTGAAGAAGCTCCACTATTTATGTACCAAGCTCCATCTTTCTTGAAAGGTGATGAAGAAAAACTGGACACCATGAGTGATCCTTCTCCATCACTTGCAACAGAATCTTCTTCAATCTCTTTGGAGAGATTAGCTTGCTTGAGTTGGTTTTTCTTCTTGAAACAATTAGAGGCATAGTGCCCCTTCTTGCCACAAAAGAAACACTTCACTTTCTTCATCTTGGTCTTTGAGTTAGAAGGATGAGATGTATCATCCTCTTCACCATCTTTGTCTCGATTTTTGGCTTTGTCTTTGTTGGATGCTTGAGAGAACTGGTTCTTACTCATTCCTTTCTGCTTGCCTTTGACAAAGAGGGCTTTGTCACTTCCACCATGCTCGAGTTTGTTCATCCTGGAGAGTTTATAGCTTTGTCTAGATTCTTCAGAAATAAGATTTCCTAGGAGAGTTTTTAGATTAGGAACTCCTCCTTAATAGCAAAAGACTGAACAAGATTATCATAGTCATCTCTCAAGCCATTCAGTATGACTTGCAGTAGCTCATCTTGGTTAATAGTAACACCAACACCTGAAAGCTCTCTATGTAAATCTTTAACTCTCAGAACATAGTTAGATGCACTCTTTTCACTTCTTTGGAAACTTTGGAAAATCTGATTCCTAAGAGTGAGTATTCTAGAAGTATTCTTTGCTTCATAGATGGTCTTTAGTGCATCCCAAGCCCCTTTGGCTGTAGTGCAAGATCCTATCTCTCTCAAAATTTCATTAGATACAGTCATCTTAATGAAATGTAAAGCCATTCTAGCTCTTTTCTTGTACTTAAGAATTTCAGCCTGTGCCTGAGGCTCCTCCTCAACACCAAGCACAATATCCATAACATCCTGGAGTATCAAAATAGACTCCATTCTGAGCTTCTAAATTGAGTAATTAGAAGTGTTTAGTCTTTCACTGGCTTCTAAAAAATATCCTCCCTGAGATGCCATTTTAATGAAGACTTCTTAGTTATTGGACGTAGCTACAAAACTTTGGTTCTTCATCATTGATTCCACATCCATTCATTCCAAAAGGACATCTAAAGTGACATCTAGAGTCTATGTGACATTTGTCACTTGCCATGCATGAAATTCTACCAACTTTTTACAAGTGTGCTAGTTCTAACTAACAAAGTACAAATCATAATGCATGTGTCCATTACACTTTGTGCATGCCTTGCATGTCACTATGGATCACTTACAATTAATGCATGTGAATTGCCACTTGTTTCTACAAGCATGACTTTGCTAATTCTATGTCTACAAACTATATGCAAGTTGTATTCTTCAATCTAGACATTACATAACCATGTAGCTCGAGTTCTATGTAGGCCAAACTTGGCATTTTGCATTTATGAGCTACATACTTGCATGGTACAACATTTGTAGCAAGCCGAGAAATCAATATAGATTGTTTTTCCAATTTTAACAAAAAATGGCCCTATCACCTACTCACACATGGATAGATGTCTATAAAACTTCAAGTACCCCTAACTCAACATGAGTAATATTTTTTTTTCACATGTGGGAACATGCTCCACACGTGTGAGATTTTCTCACTTACAAGAATTTGTGAAATATCCAAGCTAGATTTTGCCAATTTTTCACAGAAGAAACAAGCAACAAGCTCTTTATCATCTAGTGAGGCCGAGTACAAAGCCTTAACTTCATGCACAAAAGGATGGTAATGGATCTTAACTTGTTGGATTTTCAAAAGTGTCTAATCATATTTTGTGATACCTTTCAGCCCAAAGTTTGGCAAGAAATCCTATTTTTCATGCAAGGAGCAAGCATATAGAAGTGGCTTATCATTTTGTGAGAGAACAATGAAGAAAACAAAATGTTTCTATTACCAAAGCTTTGTTAGATTTCAGCCCTCAATCTGACGAAAGGACACGAAACAAACATGTTCGCGAACACAAACACGAATGCAAAAAGTTCGTGAAAGAAAATTTTTTGTGATAAAGCAGGAGAAAGTCAGACGACGCAAAAGTCAAACGGCTTGAAGCGACACAAAAATCTTCACAGTACCTTTTTGACCTTCACGTTCCAAAGGATCAGGAAGATCATGCAAGTACCGTGAAGTACACAAACCCCTGATCTGATATGATGACGTCAACAGAAGAGTGTTAGGACGTGCCTAATCCACCTCTCTTGTAACCCATGATTAATTATAGATTGTTTAGTCTATCTAATCTAGTGTGCTACTCTAAATGTATAAGATACATACAGTAGCAAATAGAAACATATAGACTACGGAATGAAGTCCGCTTGCGAGCGAGACAAGTTTTGTAAGCAAGATCCACAGAGATCCAAGAAGTCCGCTAGTAAGCGAGACGTTACTCATGGGAGAACACCACTTCTCTCACGCCAATGCGTTGTGTGGGTCTGTCATACAGCACTCGAAATCAAGAGGATCAATAGATGATACTGTAGCTATTATGCACATATCATTCTTATCTTTGTTTGATCTTGAATGAATTACTGTCTGATATCGCTTGTGTATCTCGTTCACTTGTTTTTATCAATTTTGCACATTGGTTCAGTTTTTGTTGAATGTTGTATTAATCTAAAATGTAGATCAACAGTGTCTCTCTACTTTTTGGAGGATTGTATGAATGATATAGCAGGCATATCTGAAGTCCATCCGAACTCATTTCGTTCACAATTAATTTGATTTTGCTTTAGCAATGTCAATATCACAGGTCGTTCTAGTTTCGTCTCGCTTCGTTTCGTTTTGTCCAGTTTCGCTTTGTTTCGTTTTGTTTCGTTGCAGAGCCTGATTGATATTTGCAATTTGTGTTCCACATTCTTCGCATCAAACAAGTCATGGCGAAAGAAGTGCACGCCATAGGCTTCGAGTACAATGCACCTTTTATGCTTGTCTGACTTTACATTTTAGGTAGATTTAATTCTTTTGACGACTCGGCCATGCTTTTATTCTCATAGCCGTAAAATATGATAGTGAGGTGCTAGGCCTTATTTTCGCTCGTTGGCCAATCCGCTTTGGTATTGACGCTCCCGATATATCTAGATTCTAGAGTTTCTTTACTGATGACTTGGTGACACTCTCCATTCTATTTGGCGCCTCAATTACTCTTTCTAATATCCTTTATGTGCTTGTGATATATAGAATCGGTTAGAAGAACCTTCTAACATGCCCCCACTGTGAATTTGGTGACAATCTCTTGGCACTTGTGTTTGTCATTAACGTTGGCAGGCATGGCGATGTAAAACCGTGAGGCCGTGAAAGTGAAGGGGGTGTGAGAAAAGATAGGGAGATGAGAATTGGTGAAAAAGTGAGTAAAAGTTTTTGGTATTAGCGCTCCCTATATATCTAGATTCTGGAGTTCCTTTACTGATGACTTGTCAACACTCTCCATTTTAGCTGGTGGCTCGATTACTCTTTTTGATATCCTTTAGCGCCTATAATAGCTAGAATCGATTAGAAGAACCTTCTAACATGCCCCCACTACGAATTTGGTGATAGTCCCTTGGCATCTGTGTTTGTCGTTAACGTTGGTGGGCAGGGCAATGTAAAACTGTGAGGCCATATAGAATGAAAGCGAAGGGGGTGTGGCAAAAGATAGGAAGATGAGAATTGACAAAATAATGAGTAGAATTTGTTGGCAACAAACTAGCGACAGAGGAGGGGAGAAACATAGAAGATGTATGTACAAGTAGATTGTAAAAAATAACACAGAAAATAAAAAAGAGAAAAGAAAAAGAATGGTGAAAAACAAGGAAATACAAGTGAGTCCATAAATGTCTTTTGTTGGACTTCTTTCTTTGTTTTTGCTTTTTGCTTTTTGCACCTTTTAAAAAAAAATTAAATTTTAAATACAGACGATGGATCAGCAATTCATTGGGCATGTTCGCCCTTCTTGTCTTCAGCATCTCAGATCTAGTGGTGGGTTGTGGCGACCAGTCAGACAAAATGGGACTACAATGAGTTGCGTGTTAAGGATTGCGAGCAGATGGGGCCAAACTCTAGGTGCATGTTACCCAGAAAGCCCATCATATATCATTGTTCCAACCTCGCTATGTTGACAAAGGATATTGTTGATAAGCGATGGTAGGTTCGGTATAGAAGGATCTAATCCTCGATTGTCGTTGACTTAAAGCTTTTATTTGGATTGAAATAGTACTTGCCAAAACATAGATCTTGTGAAAGATTCAACTATTTGATCATATTTGCTATATTTTCATATTTGGCAAATTGAAGACAACTTTGTTTTAGACTTAGAGTTTGACTTTTCATAGTTCATTAGTCTAAATTTCATTTGAATAAACACTTTTTGAAAGTGTGAAAAAGTTAGAAGGCGAGTTTGAGTAGATTCAAATTTAAATGTTGGATATTTTGAATCTAGACCCAAAAATAGTAGGGTTAACATTTTGGAGGGAAAGCCAAGTGGCCAAATAGGGTCTGGACCTGTTATAAAAGGAGGAAACTCGTGGAGAGACACATCTTCTCTCTTCTCTATCTCATTTCATGCTAATACATGGTTCTCTTGGGTTCTACTATCCATTGGTGCACTATACTTATGATTGCTTGCAATTCTATTTGTAGATTTGATTCATGTTTGATCAAGCTCTATTAGAGTTTGCCTCTCATTTTGTGTGTAGAGTATCTTCTTTTTTAACCAAAGATCAGGGACATGATTTGGATCTTCAATGATCTGAAATCCTTCACATGGTATCAGAGCTTGTGTTTCAGGTTATGAAGGAGGAAATCATATCTATCAATGATTTGGTGAAGATATCAAGGCTAGAGCATGCAAGAGAGGATTCTACACCAAAATCGAGTTTTTTGCTTTTGTAGATTGGATCTTTGGTAGATCAAAACTCTATATAGGTCTATAAACTTGATAAATTTCGATTTTTGATTTCACATACTGGATTTGGCCATTTTTTGGATCATTGGATTAGCCTAAGTGGTGGCTAATAGATTGCATAATCAATTTTTTAGCATTTGCATGTATAGTCAATTTTTTGTGATTTTGTCAAAACCCTAATTTTAATTAGATCTCTAGATAGTGAGGTTGTTGTACTTCATTTGAGTGTTTTTCAATCTTAGGAAGTGGAAAAAGTCATTAGATTGAGGATAGATCATAGGTTGATTAAGATTCCATGATTTTATGTGTTGATTTGCTTGGTATAAGTGCTAGAAGAGAATTTTTGAGATAGTTTCAAATCTTTGTGATTTCTTTTAGAAACATTTGTTGTTGTTCAAAAGAGTGCTTTGTGCATTGAAATAGGTTGAGAAAGAAGATCAAGTCATTGCTACATGACAACCTCAATTGGAGTCATGTTGGAAGCCAATGATAGGCTTACCTCAAATTGCGAAAAGTGAGGATGGAATCACTTCTTGAGATGAATGATGTTTTGGATATTGTTGTAGGTTTGGAGGAGATACCAGCAACATAACAAGATCAAGTGAGGTGTGATAAGAGGGCCAAGAAGGCTCTACACATTATCAAGATGAATGTTCCCAATGAGCTTCTCAAGGAAGTTGGTAAGTGTACTTCATCTAAGGATGTTTGGGATTCATTGAAGAAGCTTTATGAATCCAAGTCTACTTCTAGAGTGTTGACTCTAAGAAGGCAAATCTTCTCTTGTTTGCAAAAGAATGAAGAAGCTAGAGATAGCTTATTCACGCCCGTGATGGTAGATGCCTCCCCATTGATGCCAATACCAAAGACTAGCCCGCTGTTGTAATGCCAACCTGTACTCCCAAATGAGCACACCATGAAGTCCTTCTCATCAATGTCCCCTTCAGTAGATTGCTAGCAAAACACCCATCATAGTATTTGCCCTCTGATCACACCCAACCGATCTCCATCAGCTCTCCAATCTAGAGCTGGCTCCTAAAGCTTCAGGCTTTGTCCATTTGCATTTGCAGTATTCTGATTCCATCATAAATTACATGTGTAAGTCTTGTCCAATGACTCAAGTCCAAAATGAAATAGTTGCTCTCTGATGATCATCCCATGTCATCCTGCAGTCCATCCCTATCAGGTAAAAATCCCTATCAACAGGTATCCCAATGTCATCTCTGATCTCGAAGATCCGAACATCTACCCTGTAGTGCCCCATCTGTATTCCCTCAAGCTAGCTCCAAGCTGTTCATGTGAATGATTCCAAACCATTTCCTAAGAATACATTGAGATGTGAACTCAAAAGCCACCATCAAGTCCCTCACATGATGCAACATGCCAATATCCCTCCAAGTGAACATGTGAGATTTTCTATGGCCCAAACCAAACGATCTACACCCTATCATCACTGGAATCTGCATCCCTGATGCAATATTGATATGACAAATTGACTTGACTTACCCAAAATAGGCTATTGAAGTGTATCTCTCGATGACCATCCTGATACACTACTCCATAGCTAATTTGACTTGATCAAAATTGACTTACCAATGGCAAAACCGCAAAATCATCATACTTACTACTCTCCAAGAGCATCCAAAGTGTGATTATTAACATGTTCTTCATCTTTCATGTGTCCCACACACATTTCATCCAATGGAAGTCAGCTATCATGCCCAATGGCTTCCAACTGGCACCACCTCGCACATCCATCACCCGTGATCACCAAAATGTTTGTGAAGTGAATTGCTCGATCGTGCCGCAACTGTAGCTAGTATTTGCAAGGATGCGAAAGCGTGCGTTATTTTTTAAGTGTCGCATTTTTCAAGAAGGCGAAAAATGCGAAGTATGTGAAACCATGTGAATTTATGCGCTTAAGCACATTTTAATTCTACGAGAAAACATGCGAAAATCCTGAAGAGAGAGAATGTGAAAAATGCAAAAAATATGAAAAGTGTGAAAAACCAGTTAGTTTCTGAAACTTAGTTTTTGGACATCATGACCATGCGGCTATCTTCTAATTGAGAAGTCAATATGATTCATTCATCAGAACAATAGTGTACACATAAACAATACTAGCATTCATGCATACACAGCAGAAAAAACTAATAGAAATGATCTATTGCTTTATGAGGAGGTGAGTACACAACCTGCCGCATATTAGCATGCAAGTGCTATTTTTTACGATATTCAATAGTTGTATCAGCTTCTCTTCTCACTCCCTCTCATTCTCTGTTCTACACTATGTTGGTGCATTGTTATATTCTTTTCTTAGATCTTCTTCTAAGTTTTCTTGTAAAACTAATGGTTGCATTTAAGCACCCGATTAGTTGCGGCTATTTGCATCCTTTTGAACAGACTGTACTTGCAGCCGTCTTTCTGTGAAATCAGATTGTCTCACGTGGAAGTCCTTTGAGCCTGAAGGAAATGAAGTTCATTTCTCAACAGTTTTCCTCTTGAACTGAAGATTTCTTCAGCCAATTCCCATGTTCTTCTTGTGTTTTTCAAACATTTGTTTAGCAAAGGATTTTGTAAGAACATCTGCTGTCATTTATGTCATATAACTTGATCTGAATTATTTGTTTTTGCACAAGATCTTTGATATGATGATACTTGAGTGGAATGTGCTTTGTCTTTGAATGGAAGACATGATCTTGAGTCATGGAGATTGCATTGATATTGTCCATGTACATGATAGTAGGCTTCGTTTGTTGTTCCCCCATCTCACTCAACAATTGTCTTAGCCACACGACCTCATTTGCATTCTTTGAAATTGCTATATATTCAGCTTCGCATGATGACTGGCCCTCCACATATCATGAAGCATCCGCTAGTGACAGATTTATTATCATCTTTTGAACTTGCCCAAGTGGCATTGTTGTATGCTTTTCCCTTATTGGTTTTAGGATCATATAACCTGTAGCTAGGTAAATTAATTGCATATCCCACGAATATCATGGGTCTTGATTTTTCATCAAGCTTGGATCTCTTCTCCGGAGGGACATGCATCTTGCAACCAAACACTCTCCACTACACTCCATAGGCCTTCTCCTCTGAGTAGCATCTTCATCTTGTGTTTCCAAACAGCATAGTTGCTGCCATCGAACACGCCCACAATCTTTTGCTGCACGTTTGTTGCCATTTGATAGCCTTTTGTTTTGTGTCCTTGATTCTAATTTGTAGTGCTCTGATACCACTAAAGTGGACTGCTCGTTCGTGCCTCAACTGCAGCTAGTATTTGCAAGGATGCGGAAGTGTGCATTATTTTAACAAGTGTCGCATTTTTCAGGAAGGCGAAAAATGTGAAGTTATGCGAAATTTTTGCACTTAAGCACATTTTGATTCTACGAGAAAACATGTGAAAATTCCGAAGAGAGAGAATGCAAAAAATACGAAAAGAAGTCAATATGATTCATTCATCAGAACAATAGTGTACACATAAACAATACTAGCATTCATCCATACACAGTAGAAAAAACTGATAGAAATGATCTATTGCTTTATGAATTTCCTGGAGGCCCAGTACACAGCTTGCCGCATATCAATGTGCAAGTTCTGTTTCTACGATATTCAATAGTTGTATCAGCGTCTCTTCTCACTCTATCTCATTCTCTGTTCTACACTATGTTGGCACATTGTTATATTCTTTTCTTAGATCTTCTTTTAAGTTTTCTTGTAAAACTAATGGTTGCATTTAAGCACTCAATTAGTTGCGGCTATTTGCATCTTTTTGAACAAATTGTACTTGCAGCCATCTTTCTATGATATCGGATTGTCTCACGTGGAAGTCCTTTGGGATTGAAGGAAATGAAGTTCATTTCTCAACAATGTGTACCTCCAAGCTAGCCCATATTTCCCTTCGAATGAGAAATTTCCAAGCTAGAGATGTGTGTGTCAATGCGTGGAAGTCTTTTGGGCCTGAAGGAAATGAAGTTCATTTCTCAACAGTGTGTACCTCCAAGCTAGCCCATATTTCTCTCCGAATGAGAAATTTCCAAGCTAGAAGTCAAACCACTCCGATCCGACAACTTAGCAACCTCCTATGCACCAAATTAGTCTCCCTCCAAGCACTATGCACTTATGGCCGCTACAACATTCGCGCGAAGTTTGCCCACCTCCTTTTCCTCTCTTCTTCTTCTCAAGCTCTCCCACTTATGGCCGCTACGGCATTCGCGCGACTGCGCGCACGCGAGGTCACTTCTTTTTTTTCTCTTCTTCTTCTTAAGCTTGCTATGACCATCTCCATGACTACCTTGCTCCCCATAGTTTTGTGGTAAATTTGCTCCACGGCTACCAATGGCCATTTACAGGCTGATTCAAATTGCTAGTGCACCCTCAAGTATGCTTTTACAGCTCCATAAATGGTGTCCTATAATAAAAGATCCAAGCTTTTGCATACTGAAACCCTAGTCTTCATTTTTCCATCACAACTTCATAGTAAATTGCTTCTTCTATAGCCCACGGCCATCCACGGCCTCTTGGCTACTAGGTTGCCCTACAAAAACACCCTGCTATAGCCACCGACAGCTCCGAGGTTTATTGTCTATAAACCCTAGCTGACCATAGTTTCCATAACTGAAAAGAGAAAAAAATTGCTCTATGATTGCTCCATGGCTGACCCTACCCTTTTGGCAATCACTTGGCCTCACCTAAACGCCTGTTCTAATCTGCTTCGCTCCCCAATTGACGGAGGACTTAGAGAAATTCGGCCAGCTTCTTGTCATAGCCACATACAACCGTTTTTTTAGCAATTTTCCATGAATTCTCCCCCAAATCCACCTACGGTGATTGTTATGACCTTCCTTGAAGCTTTGAGTGTTTTTTTTCCTGGTGAAAGACACTATCCCATAGCTCCACCGCATCGTGCATTCCTGCACATCTCTGATGCTATGATACCATGTTAAAATCCTGTTAGGATCTAGTGCAATTTGCAGATCACATCAATCAATCACCATAGACACTCCTCACAAGATCTCAAAGATGGCACAACAAAAGTTTTAGATTACAAAGAGAAAACTATACATATACCAAAAGTCCGAACATGCATGGGCTCGACAAGTGTCAACACACTAAAAAGGCACCTGTGTAACTAAAAGACCCAACATGGGCTAAAAGATTGACAAACCCAGGACATGCCCCTGAGTATGACATAACGAAACCAAAATATACTATACAGGCCAATTTTTCTACATGTGGCTACTCGGCTAATCCAAGTAGCCATCTACAGAACAAATGACCAGCTGATATAACATGTGCAGGTCCAGCCCCGATTACTACTGAAAATTGTAAATCCTAATTAACTGAAAATATGTATAGTTAATTACAATACTACATTTTGAGCATATAATAAAAATATATCATATCAAATCTGATTCTTGATAGTACCTGCATGAAGAACATATCATTGTATTCTCTTTTTATGTGAAGAAGTCATCTCTTTTGATTCTATGTCCATCTCATGTGTATTGCTCAAGCTAGTGTGTAGAATGTCAATTTTGTGATTGATCTTGCTTCCACACATGTGAAAGATAGTAGGTTGTTGTTGTATGGACAGGGACAGTACCTTATTTTACTTTTATGCTTATGATTAGATCTTAGTGAATTATGCAATTCTAGCATGCTAAAATTAATGATTTCTATCTTCAAGTTGTAGCTAAAACTAGATGTGCATCCAAATTTGGTCAAGATCTTTCATGATATGGTCCCACGTAACAAAGCCCTTACGAGTCAAATTCGGACACACCTTCACTCATCCTTTCTTTTCCATGAAATAAGAACCACAAGGACTCGGCCTTGTACAATGAAGATCTTCTTGGATATGCATGTTGAGGATACTCCTCCTCAAACCTCGACCCCATCACAACTTGATTACTCACCATAGCAATGACTTGTGATGCATCATAAGATGATGTGCTCTCGGCCCCTTCCAAGATAGAAAATAGATCTTCATAAAAAACAATAACATCTCCATGCTCAAACACCTTCGAGATAGAGAGTGTAAAGGCTACGTAGCCTTCCTTGGTGGATAATAGCCTACGGCTAATTACAGCTGGTAACAGCTGTCAATATTAATGTACATCGTAAACAGTAACAATGAAGTTTATCATTGATTTCTAACATGGCCTAACAATATATTGTGTAGATTTGTTATGGCTAACGAGTGATTTATTCCACTAGTCCACATTGAAGTTGAAAGAGAGCATTTTGCTTTAGAAGCCATAGCCAGTGGGTATTTGGTGGCCTAGTTTATGAAACGATACCCATGACTTTTGCGAGAGCTAAAACATATCAATGGCATGAAAACTAGTGAAATTCCACTTCTTATATCACAGCCTATGGGGCCTTTAGTGAAATGGGGATCAAATTTTATTGGCTGCTTATCAAATCCATACCCTCAAGAACATCATACACTATTGTTGTCACATATATCATATCAAATGGGTAGAAGTCAAGGCACCAAAATATGACAATCATAAAAGCACTACAAGATTTTTATTGGAAGATATCATTACAAGGTTTTGCCATTTTCTGAATGATGTAGTTTTTTGTTTATTGTCCTCTTTCAAAATTGTGCGTAGAATGTCTACAACATATTATCCAATAGCCAATGAACAAGTAAAAGGTACCAACAAAGGCCTGATGGTAAATTTCATCATCTTGATATAGCTACTAGTCGGAGTCCTATAAACATCATCGATAAATTACTCGTTTTACACGAGCTTGGGAGCGAACTCAATGCCAATAATGCCATATTACAAGCTCTTGATTTTGAATAATGTATATTTATTGTTAATTGACATTGCATCAAGAAAATTCATTAGTTGCCATCTCGTCAAAAACACACCTCAAATAAAGATTTTATTATGTCACCTACATTAGCACACAAGATCATTGTACCAAATTGGAAGATGCCACTTACAAGCACTATCAATGACGCTTTATAAAAAAGCACAAGGTGCAATAAGTCATCGAATTGTGACTTTTCAATTTATTTATTTTTGTTTGATCTGTTACATTCTTAGTCTGCCTTAATTTAAGGATATTATTGATAAAAGAAAACATTATGATCATAATCTTGAGTTGTTTGCATCAATTCTATTACAAAGAAATTCATGAAATTTTGTAATTCAATTTGTTTTTTAATTTTAGACTTCAATTTTATCACCATCCTATCTAAAGTCGTTTTTCTTCATTTTTAATTTGAATTTTTTTTAATGTTCACGTCGAATCCAATGCCTTAAGTATATACATTGACTTTAGTTTTAGAGCCACTGTCTTAGGTGGCATGTTTAGTCATCTTGTCTTTTGTTTGATTCGTTTCTTTGCATCTTGAGTCCAAATCTTGACTTTGGCTCAAGTTTTCTTCTTGTCGTAAAAATGGCGTGTTGGCGAGCGCAACGGAAGCTTGAGGATTGAAGCGGTGTGTAGGACAGAAACGCAACAGTTAGCAGCAGAATTATTCAAGAGCATAAAAAATCTCAAAGAGAAAAAATGTGAAGGCCTAAAAATATGTTGTCGACCTTTGTTTTTTCAGGATGCTTATTACTTGAACGATCTGTTTAAGGTTGAGCATAAGAAATCTAACACTCCCCCTTAATGTGGATCCTGAAAAACTTTGATCTTCAAATTTAACATATCGTTAAATCTGAGATGTTGCTTCTTTGATAGAGCCTTTGTCAAGTAATCTGCTGCCATGTAATTTGTTTTGCAGAAAATCAATACTACTTCCTTGTTGTGCACTTTCTCTCTAAGATAGTGATACCTGATTTCTATATGTGAAGAATTGCCAAAAATTGGCAAATCTAGCTTGGTCAAAAACCATGTAGAATAGTGTAAATTGTGTACACAAGTGGGTCCCACACATGTGAGGCCATGATGCCACATGGGAAACCCATCCTAATGTAGGTTCAAGTCAAGAGAGTTGGTCATGTCTATTTGGTGGTCATCCCTACTTTATAGGACCTACACCTAAGTTTAAGGTGAAAATTTGACCAACTAGCTACCTACCAAGCATAACTCTAGGAAATAGACTAGGGTTTCATTTTAGGTCAAGGAGAGTGAGTTAACTTCCTTATTACATGCTGGAAATCCACCTAACTTCAAGAAGGAAGTCGAATTTGCTATGTATTCCCTCTCTCCATAGTGAGAAGATAGAGAATTTTTGGAGCTCATTGGCAATCTCAAGCTAGTTCACTATGTACATTGAGTTTTTGTGATCCAAATGAAACCAAATCAATTTCTACTTGTTTCTCAGGTTGAAGGCCGTACTACAGCCTGTATTACACACGTGTGGGCTCGGATTTCAATGTTGATCAATGCTTTTGATTGCTAATGCTTGTTGTTTATCAAACTGCCAATCTAGATCAACTTTTTTGTGTCTAGTTTTTTGATAGATTGTTAAGCAAGCATCCAATCACTCTTGTGGATCTTTTGTAGATACATTTATGGTCCTAAAGTACAGTACTTTCACATGGTATCAGAGCCAAGTACAAGAGCATAAGCCATTGATCTAATGCAAATCCATTTTTAGCAAGTTTTGGTGCTAAAAGCTAGTATTGAGAGGGCAAGCTAGAATCTTGATTTTGGTGAGGAGATTTGATCCCAAACTTGGTAGGGGTTCAAATCCGTACTGTCCACATGTGTGGGCACCTCTGAACCTGCATTTAATTCATGGTATTCATTTGATCCGAAAAAATTCAATTTGTGAGCTATTGGTGTAATTTTTGGTGGAGATCCTAGGATAATCTACCAAGATCACTTGCCATTGATTAGATTTGAATTTGTTTCATGGAATCTAATTAATCTAGGCTGAGTTAAAGTCCTATTAAGGTTAAAAACAGGTCTTGAAAGTACACCAAGAAGGAAGAAAGAGATTAAGTCATTTTTTTGTCCAAAAATAGCCAAATTTGGCAAGATTTGATTGTAAGTAGATTTCACATCATCTTATCTTCATTCCAACTTTGTGAGGGAGTGCTAGAACTGAGATTATAAGTCCATTTGTTGGATTAGAAATCTAATTTGAGTGAAAAACTACAAGAGAGAGACCTTAGTGAGTTTCTAGAGACAATCAAATCCATTTCTTGGCAAGATTTGTTTGAAAGTAGTTTTCACTTCATCTTATCTTCATTCCAGCTTTGTGAGGGAGTGATAGAACTGTGATTATAAGTCCATTTGTTGGATTAGAAATCAAATTTGAGTGAAACACTGCAAGTGTGAGACCTTTGTGAGTTTCAAGTCAATCAAATCTATTTCTTGTTTGTAGAAGTCACTAGTAAGATGGGATCTGCTGGAGCATACCTTCTAGAAGCTAGTGAGAAGTTGAATTCTACAAATTATGCTATTTGGAAGGTTAGAATGGAGTCACTCTTAGTGCTCCAAGACCTTTATGAGTTCTTGATTGAAGATGAAGATGAACCTCTAGGTGCACAAGAGTTAGCTAGATACAAGAAGAGATCTAGGCTTGCACTTCATTGTGTGAAGATGTGTGTGGAATTTAATGTTCGAGTTAAGTATCAGCTTGTACTAATGCTAAAGAGGGTTGGGAGTCTTTAAAATCAATCTATGAGTCTAGCAACACTTCTAGAGTTCTTATGCTTAGAAATCAAATTTTGCAAAGCATGAGGAGAAGTGAGGAGAGTGCACAGGATTATGTACTCAGAATCAAGTCTCTAAATAGGGAGTTGGCTTCCATTGGAGAGAAGATTCATGATGGAGAGCTTGTACAAATTGTCCTTAATGGTCTAGGAGATGACTTTGCAAATTTGGTCCAAAGTTTTGCCATCCAAGACACTTTGCCAACTATAGAAAAACTTCACAGTGTATTAGTGGCTGAAGAGTGTAGGATGCTCCATGCAAAATCTAGGATGAGTTCCTTGTCTTTGCAGGATGGTGATGAGAAAGCCAATTTCTCAGTCAAGGGCAAAAAGAAGACCAATGGAAAGAAGAAGCATCCAAAGGAGGCCAAAGAAGAGGATGATGCATCAAGCTCAAAGGACAAGTCAAAGCAAAAATGCTTCTTTTGTGGAAGGAAGGGGCATTATGCATCTGAATGCTACAAGAGGCTAAGTGCACAAGTGGAGGAGGACAAACAAGGAAACCTTGCAAAGGAGGAGGAGGAGGATGAAGTAGATGTATTCTTGATGGCATCTACATCCTCACCAACAAGCAATAGCAATTCAAGAGACAATTGGTGGATCGATAATGGGGCTAGCTCCCACATGTCTTGTGAAAAGGACTTTTTCTCAAACTTACACTCTTTCAATGCTGCTAAAAAGTTTGTCTTTACTGCAAATGATGAAGAGTGTAGGATAGATGGTGTTGGTACCATCTCTTTGTGTCTAGAATCCTCAAAA
Organism: Diphasiastrum complanatum; assembly: GCA_029204225.1. Classification (NCBI taxonomy): domain Eukaryota; kingdom Viridiplantae; phylum Streptophyta; class Lycopodiopsida; order Lycopodiales; family Lycopodiaceae; genus Diphasiastrum; species Diphasiastrum complanatum. Next base: position 101,046,758 of record CM055092.1, on the reverse strand, counting down.
TGCATGGATCTAGAAAATGTCCTTTATGTACCATCAATCACCAAGAACATGCTTAGTGTTGGTTTACTCTTAGAAAGTGGTTTGGATGTCCACTTTAAGCATGGTGTTTGTTTCATCTTGAAGAATGATGTTTGCATTGCAAAGGGATTTAAACATGGAAGATTGTTTAAGTTGGAAGCTAGTGCTGCTTTTGAAAGAATGAGCTTGGCAAAGGAGGAGATCACTCAAGAGGAGATCTTGGCAAAGTGTGATCTTGCTTGCATTGAGGAGGAGCATCAAAAGGAGGAAGATCTTGAGGATCAACCTCAAAGCATGAGAGTTCCAAGGGAGTCCTCAATGACAATGGCCGAGTCATCAAATTGCATGCAAATTGTCCATTCAAGTGTGCATCTTGCAAGGGTGGTGAGAATTGGAGAGTCTAATATCTTTGAATACTTTTTGGAAAGTAGTAGTAGACATGAGGTGAATTGTTTCTTACCTTTAAGATTCATGGTGTTTATTACTTTGTATGACAAGACAATGAAATGGGCTGTTTTGAAATCTACATTTGTTGTTGATAAAGCAATTTCATTGGATAACTATTTTTGTAATAGTTTGAATAGAGTCATAAAAGATGAAACATCATTTGCTTTGGAAATCTTTGTGTTCACATGCTTTGTGCATGATCATTCCAATGTAAGGACCAAAGATTATCCTATTTCAATGATAGGAATAATGGTAGTGTTTTGCTCTTCAAGTAGAGATTGTAGAATCCACTTGTTTTCGACCAAAGAATTTGTCAATGGTGGAAATGTGATCTTTCAAGAGTGGAAGATTTGTAAACTTGAAGAAGCACCTTTGGATCAACACCTTATTCAATTCATTGATGTTTTGGAGTCAAGTCAAGTGGAGGATCAAGCTCAAGACCCGAGGACTCCAAGAAGAATCTTGAGTATCAAGATGGAGCCATCTAGGCTCAATCATATGGATCAAGCAAGACAAGTTGTCTTTGGCAACATTATTTATGCACTTAATATTTTAATTGATGTATCTTCAAGTGCACAAAATGCCTTGGAATCCATGGCTTGGCATGATGTTTAGTTTTGAAGTGTGCTACATGTATATAGATACATTTATGGAACATCTTGTAAGGGATCCTCTAAGAGGTGGTGAAAGATCCTTCATGGACATCATTCTCTATTGGAGTCTCAAAAGTTCCTTCTTTGTAGCTGGATTTTTTAGACACTTCTTAAAGCTTTCATTGATCTATCAAGAGAGTTGTAAATAGATCAAGCTAAATTTGAGGAGGAGTGTGAAGAATTGCCAAAAATTGGCAAATCTAGCTTGATCAAAAACCATGTAGAATAGTGTAAATTGTGTACACAAGTGGGTCCCACACATGTGAGGCCATGATGCCACATGGGAAACCCATCCTAATGTAGGTTAGGTCAAGTCAAGAGAGTTGGTCATGTCTATTTGGTGGTCATCCCTACTTTATAGGACCTACACCTAAGTTTAAGGTGAAAATTTGACCAAATAGCTACCTACCAAGCATAACTCTAGGAAATAGACTAGGGTTTTATTTTAGGTCAAGGAGAGTGATTTAACTTCCTTATTACATGCTGGAAATCCACCTAACTTCAAAAAGGAAGTCGAATTTGCTATGTATTCCCTCTCTCCATAGTGAGAAGATAGAGAATTTTTGGAGCTCATTAGCAATCTCAAGCTAGTTCACTATGTACATTGAGTTTTTGTGATCCAAATGAAACCAAATCAATTTCTACTTGTTTCTCAGGTTGAAGGCCGTACTACAGCCTGTATTACACACGTGTGGGCTCGGATTTCAATGTTGATCAATGCTTTTGATTGCTAATGCTTGTTGTTTATCAAACTGCCAATCTAGATCAACTTTTTTGTGTCTAGTTTTTTGATAGATTGTTAAGCAAGCATCCAATCACTCTTGTGGATATTTTGTAGATCCATTTATGGTCCTAAAGTACAGTACTTTCACACTATATGTTTGCTTCGAGAGTGAAACCTCGAATTGAGAGATAGCGCTATTGTGCTTTGATTGTCACAATAAATTGTTGTAGGAAGTGGTTGTGCAAGATTGAGGTCTGCAAGCAGTTGTCTTAGCCAGATTGCCTCTTTGGTTGCATTTGTGACAGCTATGTATTCAGATTCTATTGATGATAATGCAACTGAGGTCTGCTTCCGGCTGTTCTATGAGATTGGGCCTTGGTTGTATAAAAATACAAACCCAGAAGTTCATTTTCTGGTGTTGACATCTCTTGCCCAATCCGCATCTGTGTAGGCTTAAAGGATGTTGGCAATTTGGCTGAGTTGTCGTTGCTTGAATGTACTTCATGACCTTTGTTAGTGCTTTCCAATGAGCTATGTCTAGATTTGATAGGAACTGGCTGAGTATACTGATCGAATATGCAAGGTTTGGTCGCGTGCAGATCATTGCGTACATCAGTGAGCCGATGATGGATTGAAATGGTAGCGCTTCATTTCCTCCTTTTCTGCCTCAATTTGAGGAGACTGTTCCTTTGATAGCTTTAGTCCAGGGTCGAGTGGAAAGAGACTGGGTTTGCAGTTGGCCATTCCATACTTTTTCAGCACGTTGTTAAGATATCATTGTCGACTGATGAAGATAGGTCTGTTGGGTCGATCTTGTTGGATTTGGATTCCGAGACAATAGTGGACTGGAGTCATCTTGTATTCTTGGGCCAGCATACATTTCATATCCTTCATCAGATTGAGAATAAGAGTGTATCATCTATGTAGATAGTGATGATGATGAAGTAAACTGATACAGACTTGAAATAGACATCGAGTCTGCTGAGTTTGGAATGAAACCATTCTCTATCAGAAATGCGTTGATCTTTTGGAACCAGGCTTTGGGTGACTGCTTCAGCCCATAGAGCACTTTGTGGATTTTACATACAAGGTGTTGTTGCTTGCCATTGAGTTCGTATCCTCTGGCTGCGTCATGTAGATTTTCTCTTCGATGCTTTCATTGAGGAAAGCGGTCTGGACATCCATCTGGAGGACTTCAAGGTCTATCGCGGCTGCAAAGGAGAGGAGTAGACAAATTGACGCATGTTTGATGACATCAGCAGCTTTCCCTTTGTGGTCGATGAACTAGTCTTCCACGAAAATGACATCTCTACTTGTGAATGCCTTCTCGGTATCCAAATTGTAGAGCTTGTATGTCTTTTGGGAATAGCCAATGAAAATCATTTTTTTGCCCTTGTCATCTAGCTTTCTTCTTAGATCCTTAGGGATTTGAGCGAAAGCAATGCATCCAAACACTCGCATATATTTGAGTGATGGTTTTGATCTTGTCCACATCTCATAAGGTGTCTTGCCATTCAGGCCTTTGGTGATGGATCAATTCTGCAAATAGGCGGCTGTTGTAACAACTTCTGTCCAAAATTTCTTTGGAAGAGAGGCATGGGCCAACATGCTCTTGGCACTTTTGATGAGTGTTCGGTTCTTCCGCTCAACTACACCTTTGGACTGAGGTGAGTAGCTAGTTGTGTATTGTTGAAGTATCCCGTTGGCCTTGCAGAACTCCTTGAATTCTATGGAGATGTACTCTACCCCTCCATCTGTGCATAGAGCCTTGATCTTCCGTTGGGTCTGGTTCTCTACAGACGCCTTGAACTGCATGAAGAACTCGAATGCTTCGGATTTGTTCTTCATAAAGTAGGTAGCAGTCCTTCGAGAGAAGTCATCGATGAAGGTTAGGAAATAGAGAGCTCCCCCTGTGGAAGCAGTCTGCATCGGGCCACATATGTCGCTATATACAAGCTCAAGCAAGCCCTTGGATGTATGAACTGAGTCTGATTTGAAGGGACTCCTTGTATGCTTGATGATAATACAGCTTTCTCATGGAGAAGTTGGCTTGCTGACTGATGGTAGATCTTGTACCAGACTCTGAGCTGACATTTGCTGAATATTGTTGTAGTAAAGATGGCCAAGTCTGAAATGCCAAGCTGCTTCATCTTCTTCTTGTTGTTTTTGTTGATTTGAGTGACTGGTTGTAGCACTATGTGCTTGTTGTTGAAACTGCTTTTTCTTTTCGTTGTTATATTGGAATGATGAAGAGCTTGAATTTGATCCTGAACCGGAATTTGGTCCAGACTGCATGTTGCTCTTTTTGTCAGTAGAGCTTGACTTTGTAGATTTCTTGGATCTAAACTTCTGATTTTTTGAATACAGAGTTTGAGGATCCGATCCTGAACCTGAGGAGGATGTTGATCTTCTGATCTCCTCTTGTAGGAGCAGCGAGGTTACTCTTGATAGAGTGAGGTGCTCCTGAGTAGTAATTGCCATTACCCAATTTTCGTAGGCTTCAGGTAGACTCGATAATAGAGTCATGAGTGCATCAGAATCTTCTATGATTGAGCCTGTTGCAGTCATCTACTCCATAAGATTTTTGAAAGTGTTGAGGTGGCTTGAAACACTATCTGCGTCAGACATTCTAAGGGTGAAGAATTTCTTCCTCAGATGAAGCTTGGATGTAACGTCTCTAATGTCGTAGAGAGTTGCTAGGATGTCCCATGCATCCTTAGTTGTCTGAGCAGCACGTATGTGGTTGATCTAAGTGTCATTGATGTTGAGGGTGATCATGGCAAATGCTTTGCCATCTCTCAATCTCCACTTGGTGATGACAGCTGCATCACCTTCTGGTTTGAGCTCTGTGCCAGCAACGATGTCCCACAGTTCTTTGGCTAGAAGTATAACTTCATCTTGAATTTTCAGAGATGGTAGTTATCTCCATCGAGTTTATCAATGAAGATGAACTAGATGATGGATCCATTCTGGTTGAACGAGATCGTTGGTAGAAACAACGATTGTCGGAATACTGTTGGCTACGCGTTTGCTAGAAAGATGCCTTGATTGAAACAAGACTGATAATCCGTAGTAAAAATGCAGATTACTGAAATGCCTGCTCTAATACCATGTCGTAAAAATGACGTGTTGGCGAGCGTAGCGGAAGCTCGAGGATTGGAACGGCGTGTAGGAACGGAAACGCAACAGTTACCAGCAGAATTATTCAAGTAGAAGAAATCATACAGAATGCGCAAATGAACGACTCAGTAGTGAGACAAAAATTGCACTCTGATTAATAATCAACAGTGAGTACAATAGCTTGAAGTAATAACTTCAATTTTGTTGAGTGTGATAATGTTGGCTACAGATAACTCTGATTGAAAGAGAGTTTTTGATTAACTCAAATTAATTATGATTAACACTTACATAGTTTGAATCAGCTAATATATATGGATTTACAAGTGTCGAAGAAAAAATATCTTACAAGCCTTTAATGTTGTTTATGCCAATCTTTGCATATGTACAAAGCTGGTAACCGCCAACTGCCTTTGGGATATTTGTTTGTCCAGTTGTTTTTAGGGTTACTCATAAGTTGGCGAAGTCGGTCAGCCAAAAACGTGGGAAAAACAAAAAAAAAAAAGACGAAGGGGCCTTAAAAATGATTTCTAGGGTATTCTGGCCACTTGGCTAGTGTGTCGCATTTTTCGCTAAGGAGCAAAAAAGGTGAAAAAGACGAAGGTGTCTTAAAATGATTTCTAAGGCATAAAAAATCTCAAAGGGGAAATATGTGAAGGCCTAAAAAGATATTGTCGGCCTTCGGTTTTTCAAGATGCTCATTACTTGAATAATTTGTTTAAGGCTGAGCATAAGAAATCTAACACTTCTTTTATGCATTTTATGCACATATGAAGTCTTCAAAATCTCGTGTCTCACTTTTACTTCGAATCTAGATTCCATTCCAACAGCTTGGAACATATTGAGTTATTTTCATTAAAAAAATATATATTGAAATCCATATGTTGATTGTCCATCACTCTTGAAATGAACTCTTGTTGTGCCAAGTGCATAAATTTTCTATAATATCTTGTGTAGCTTGCACCTTATGGAACTATAATTTCAAAAGCTTATATTGTCTCATTGTGGGACATCCTTGAGGAGAGCATCATGAGACTAGAACATACTTCTTTAAGGAGGACCATCATCATAACACAATGTGACTATGTCTACTTAGTGATTACACTTTATTAGTGGTTTCTATCTAACCAAATGTTCCAAAGTGTAATGACTCTAACTAGTGATTGTCTACAGTTATATCCCTATTGACTATGTCTACTCTCAAAGAAATTACTTGAAATTTTTGACGTGATTTCAAAAATTCATAAACTAGAATTTAGGATACTCAAAACGTTCAGAGTTTAAATTTTTTGCAATTGGCAGATTATTGGGAGACTTATTTTTCTCTTTAATTTAGTCGGTGGGCCATAGGTCCTTGGATCTTTTAGGTACCTTCCTTTGTGGTGTTTGTATATTCCTTTTCCATGATGATTTGTTTGGCTTTAGAATTCCTGTAGATCGGGTTTGGCATAATAGTGGTACTTAGGTTTGTGACCACTTTTACTTGTTAGCTTAATTGTATTGTTGTCATCATCCTTCTATTGTATATGACAATGCAACAATCAATTTAATTTGATAGGTTTGTTGTGTTAATGAATGTCAAGATCAAAAATTGATGGTTCTCTCAAGTCAATAAAATGCCAATGTGTGTCAATGATAATGTCAAATTGTGTGTTTTCTAGTTATTTACGATGAGAAGAGACTGTTCTCAATAGTTAATCATCCTATGATACTCATAACAAAATTTTAAAACAAAACCATAAAATTTTCTCATGTTGAAGAAAGGCATGCTATTAGTGGTTTCTATCTAACCAAATGTTCCAAAGTGTAATGAGTCTAATTAGTGATTGTCTACAGTTATATCCCTATTGACTATGTCTACTCTCAAGGAAATTCCTTGGAATTTTAGACTTGATTTCAAATCCATAAACTAGAATTTAGGATTTTCAAAAGGTTCATAGTTTAAAAAAATTCGCAATCGGCAGATAATTCGGAGACTTGGTTGCCTCTTAAATTTAGTCGCACCTCAACATCGTTCTAGCAATATGTGAAGGGGGACTTGTTTGCCTCTTGGATATTTATGAGAGATCAATTTGCACATTGGGGCTTCAACTAGGTAGAAGAGAGTTTTTCTTCAAGGTGGTGAATCTTATTTTTTATTTTTGTCCACACCCTTCATGGATCATTCATAGAAATAAGACCGAAATGATGAGAAACTGAGGCATTAGGGATGTCAACCTCCGGAAAACCTAGCCAAAACCAGCCCATGAATGCACCTTTGGCCAAGTGGAAATGATGTGTTGAAGTGGAGTTGAGAATACAAGAGCTGTCAGAAATGGTGAACTCATGCAACTTTGTCGTGGCACGAACAAGACACGAAGGTCGAACAAGACAGTCAACGTGTCTTTGACTCGAAGCACGAACGATTCGCGAATCATTTGTGAATCTTGAACACACCTTCAGGATCACAAACCGCAAAAGGGGCGCAAAACAAAAACTACGAAAAAAAACAAAAAGAACAAAGGCAAACGGGAGATTACGAAACAAACGAAGAGAAATCTTCCGCACTGACAGCTGGCAGTTCAACAGGCTTCCCGCCCAGCTGAAACGAATAGCAACGACAGAGACTAACTAACTAGTTGATTAGCGTAATTAGTCTTGTGATTCTACGTTTAGCTATCTTATAGTGGAGGTATAAACGATCCTCTCTGGATCATAACAAGTAGGAGATGAGAATTTGACAGAGATCTGTAAGAGACAGAGAGAGATGTAGCGAATAGAGTAAGGAAGTAAAATTCCATAGTTGTGCATGAAAGTCTGCCAACGAGCAGAACACGACGAAAGAGCAAAGAGCGAGACATTGACGATCTCGCTCTAAAACCAAACTGATAATATAGTCGCTCTATTTTCGTGTATCTCTTTGTCTTGTGTTGTGTGTCTTGATTGCTAAAATAGAATGTGTTTTGTGATGCGTAGTCGCGTGTCTGGGATCCTGTAAGAGCTTCTGCACGAAAAGATAATCCAAAGACAGAAAATTGTTCGCGAATAAAAAGAAGAAGACGAACACGAAACAGTCTCACTTCTGCGACATGGTATCAGAGCCTATAGGTTATCACTACTGATATCCCAGCAGTGATTCTTCTAGACAACACAATATGGCTACGACAATCCAGACTCGAGTAGCAATCAGTCTTGATGGCGCAAATTATAGAATCTGGAAATTCAAAATCAAAACAATCATGAAGGACGAAGGCATCTGGTCGGTGACCGAGCTCTCAGAGGTGCAGCCTCTAGAGGGAGACCCGAGGAGAGCTAAATGGATCAGAAAGGATGAGAGCGCAATGGCGATCATCATTTCGTCCATAAATGAAGATCTACTCATGCAGATTGAAGACTGCGAAAGCAGCCATGCAGCATGGGAAAGATTGAAGCAGAAGTATGAAGTGAGGACAATAGCTTCAGTCATGCACCTTCACAATCAGCTGCAATCAATACGGTGGGATGACAACCAATTGGATCAGCACGTTGAAAAAATCAGAACGATCTTCGCTCAACTCGCTGCATCAGGACAGGAGCACCAGGTCCCAACACCACAACAGCTTATGTACTTCGTGAAATCTCTACCGACGTCCTATCAGCCACCGAGAATGCTCATACTGAGTCTTTCAGATATGACATTCGACAAAGCAGTCAGTCTTGTCGCTGATGAGAGACTGATGAGAGACGAAGGAGAGGGAAGCAGTGATCAAGAGAAGGCTCTCTTCACAAAAGGAAAGAAGAAGAACCAAAACAAGTCCAGATTCGAGAAGACAAAGTCCTCGAATCAGCAATTTTCTTCCTGCGATCACTGCCAACCAAGCCATACGGCCAACAAATGCTAGTTCAATCCAGCAATACCTTACATGCACCGCAAGAAGAAAGGGCATTCTGCATACGACTGCAGATTCAACCCAAAAAGAAAAAACAAAGCTGAAAAGCCAAACGTTGCAGAGTCATCAAAGGATGCTAAAAGAGGTGACAAAGCTTTCACGATACTCGACGAAGCTTCGACAAGCTACTTTGAACACGACTACGATGTAGTCATCGATTCAGGAGCAACATCTCACATAACCTGCAACAAGAAGATCTTGATCAACTTTCGCGAACTCGAAAACGATAGAGTGGTGATTCTAGGCGATGGAAGCAGACACGATGTCAAAGGCATCGGCTCTCTACAGCTACGTACACTGTTAGGCCAAGCAGAGCTGCCAGGAGCACTTTATGTGCCTTAACTCAGAAAAGATCTGCTATTTGTCTCCAAGATGGCAGATCTAGGCATTTGAGTTATGTTCAATGGCAACACTTCTCGTATGATCGAGAAGACGACAAACAAGTTGCTGATGGTCGGATGCAGAGAAGGAAACCTCTACCAGGCCAAAATAATCAGCAACTCTGACAACATATTAAATTCTTCAGAAAATGAAGATCAGCTCTGGCATAAGCGAATGTATCATTTGAACATGCGGAGCCTGTATGACATGAGCAGAAAGGACATTATCACAAGTCTCAAGATTTTAAGGCCCGAGGCTCAGTTCTACGAAGCTTGTCAGAAAGACGCAACATCGAAATCCATTCACACACGCGGGAAGAAGACCCAAAGAAGTTCTTGAGCTCGTCCACTCTGATGTGTGTGGCCGATGAAAACATATTCGCTCTCAGGTTCGAGATATTTTCTGATGTTCATAGATGATTACAACCAGATGACCACAATCTACTACTTGAAGAAGAAATCCGAAGTGTTTGATTCCTTCAAGAAGTTCATGGCATTTGCAGAGCGACACATCTCGAAAAAGATACAGATCAATGTAGGTGAAAACAAAAGCACAGAATTTTCAAGATTCTATGAAGAACAGGGGATCGAACACCAGTTCACTCCTACATACACACCAGAATACAACAGTGTGGCAGAAAGAAAAAACAGAATGCTAGTCGAAGGAGCCAGATGCATGATGGCACAGGCTCAACTGCCAGGTCAATTCTGGGCAGAGGCAATAGCTGCAGCTGTACACCTGCAGAACAGATCTACAACGACAACGCTGGAGAACAAAACACCATACGAAATGTGGACAGGCGGAAAGCCTGATCTGTCATACGTACAAGTGTTTGGATGTGCAACATACAAGCACATTCCAAAGGAAAAGGGAAGCAAGCTCGGTGACAAATCCGAACAAACAATCATGGTCGGCTACTCGAACGGAACACATGTGTACAGACTCTATGATCCAACCACGAAGAAGGTCGTTTGGAACAGAGATGTGACGTTTGATGAGTCCACATTCCCTAGACTGAAGGATGAAAGAGACCATGAGATCTTCACACTGTTGCCTATTCAAGAGGGAGATTGAGGACAGACATCAAATCAGAATGCAGAACCCTAGACTCCAGAGCAGCAAGAAGCAGAGGATCGACCCCACGAACAAGAAATGTTCGGGTAGTGACGAAACGAACCTTGAAGGTCAACGAGACAAAGAAGACCTCCAAACCGCTACTCTGACAATCTTCAATGGAGCGAAGACACGCAGTTCAAGTACTGCAGCTTCACAGAAGAGCCAACAACATACCAAGAAGCTATCCAGAGTCCAGAAGGAGAATTTTGGAAGCAGGCAATGTCAGATGAGATTGAGTCGATGAGACGAAATGAGACATGGACATTAGAGCCACTGCCAGAAAACAGAAAAGTAGTCGACTGCAAGTGGGTGTACAAGAAAAAGTTGAAATCATATGGCACTATTGACCGCTACAAAGCAAGGCTTGTTGCGAAAGGCTACACTCAGAGATATGTTGACTATTTCGACAAATATTTGTCCATGATCAAGATGACAAGCATAAGGCTACTCCTTGCATATGCCACACAATACAATCTGGAAATTCACCAGATTGACGTGAAAACAGTATTTCTCCACGAAGATCTAGAGGAGGAAATCTTCATGAAGCAACCTGAAGGCTATGAAGACCCCGTCAACAAATAATATGTCTGTCGATTGCAGAGATGCATCTACGGTCTAAAATAGACATTACGAGCCTGGTACAAAAAGCTTGATGGTCTTCTGAAGTCTCCAGACTTCAATCCTACTCAACCAGACTGCAATGTCTACATCAAAAGAGTAGAAAAGGATTTTGTGATCGTGGATGATTCGCTGATGATAGGAAATTCTTTGATGCTGATCAAAGACATGAAGAGTCAAATTTCTGAAAGCTACGAAATCACAGATCTTGGAGAAGCAACAAAATGCCTAGGGCTCGAGATCAGAAGAGATCGAACAAAGGGAGAAATGCACTTGAGTCAGTCAGAATACGCCAGAAAAGTGCTGAAGCAGTACCACATGATGGACTGCAAAGAGAAAGCCACACCAATGATAGCTAGAGTCAAGCACACAAAATAGGATTGCCCAAAAACAGAAGAGGAGGAACAGAAGATGGCAGGTATACCCTACCAGAACCTAATCGGTAGTCTGATGTACTTGACAATTTGTACCAGACCCGATCTAGCCTTTCTGTTTATGCATTGAGCCAATTCTGTTCCAATCCTGGTCTAGCACATTGGCAAATGGCCAAACGAATCCTACAGTATCTGAAGGGTGTCCAGAATATTGGATTAATCTGCAGAGCTATAAATGAAGAGAAAGGATTCGAGCTGCATCACTACAGTGATGCAAGCTAGGCGAGCTGCAAAGATGACAGCAAGTCCATTACTAGAGGATGTACAATAGCGTGCGGAGCTGCAATCAGCTGGATATGCAAAAAGCAAACCTTGGTAGCTCAATCCTCTTGCGAAGCTGAGTATGTCGCAGCCTCGAAAGTGACGAATAAGGTAGTGTGGCTACAAATGATGTTGGAGACAATCGGGATACCACAAGAGGGACCAAGCACGACGATTATGGACTCTCAGAGTGCCATATATCTGTCCCAGGATCCTGTCTTCCATTCAAAGACGAAGCACAATCCTCTGAAGTACCATCACATTCGAGATTTGATCTCGAAAGGAGAGCTCCAGTTCTAGTTTGTAAAATCAGAAAGTATGATTGCAGATCTCCTCATGAAACTGCTCAAGAAGCCACTCTTTGCCAAGCAAAGAAAGGCAATTGGATTAAACGAACAAAGCTGCAAGGTTCAAGAGGGAGTGTCAGAAATGGTGAACTCTTGCAACTTTCTCGCAGCACGAACAAGACACGAAGGTCGAACGAGAACAATTCGCGACAGTCAACGTGTCTTTGACTCGAAGCACGAACGATTCGCGAATCATTCGCGAATCGTGAACACACCTCTAGGGCCGCAAACCGCAAAAGGGGCGCAAAACGAAAACTATGAAAGGAAACGAAAAGAACGAAGGCAAACGAGAGATTACAAAACAAACGAAGAGAAATCTTTCGCGCTGCCAGCTGGCAGCTCAACGGGCTTCACGCCCAGCTGAAACGAATAGCAACGACGGAGACTAACTAACTAGTTGATTAGCGTTAACTAGTCTTGTGATTCTACGTTCAGCTATCTTGTGAACTCCACATAGTGGAGGTATAAACAATCCTCTCTGGATCATAACAAGTAGGAGATGAGAATTTATCAGAGATCTGTAAGAGACAGAGAGAGACGTAGCGAATAGAGTAAGGAAGTAAAATACCATAGTTGTGCATTAAAGTCTGCCAACGAGCAGAACACAGTGAAAGAGCAGAGAGTCAATCCGCCAACGAGCGAGACATTGACGATCTCGCTCTAAAACCAAACTGATAATATAGTCGCTCTATTTTCATGTATCTCTTTGTCTTGTGTTGTGTGTCTTGATTGCTAAAACAGAATGTGTTCTGTGATGCGTAGTCGCGTGGGATCCTGTAAGAGCTTCCGCACGAAAAGAAAATCCAAAGACAGAAAATTGTTCGCGAATAAGAAGAAGAAAACGAACACGAGACAGTCTCGCTTCCGCGACAAGAGCTAGATTGGAGCACTAAGGTAGTTCAAAGAGCAAAGAACGGAGTCCAAGGGTGGGGTGGCATGTGATGGGATGGGATGGGGTGAGGCTAGGAAGGCCAAGACTTTTCGAATCATTTGGAAAAGGGGCATGAAATGAATTGATATGGGTAAACACCCAAGGGTCAATTGAGCTTAGCCAAAAAAGTGAAATCACAACACAATATGGTTTATTCTACGTAATGAAAGAGACATGTTTAGAACAATGTGCACATAAGACACATGTCACGATGTGATGTGATAGTGGGACAACATAACTATGCATATGATGAATTTTTTAAGAAGAAGTCAATTGTTGCAACAGAGTAATATCGATAAGGGCACAATCATGATTTCTAGCAAAGATTTGATGGCCAAATGGATTGCCCACCAAGTTGAGAAGGTATTGCCAAGCAATGAGAAGGTAAAGCTTTGGGAAGCAAGTAATGGAAAAACTTATCAATAGCACAAAAACGCTTTGTGAACAAATTTTGTACTTTCTTGTTCATAAAGCCAATCTTTGTTTAGGTTCTGGAGGTGCTTGGCTTCATTGATGGGTGGAGCCACATGGTTACACAACCAACTAAGAAGGAGAGGCCACAAAGTCAATGGATATGGTGATTAACAGGGTTATTTGAGAAGCATATAGTTACAAATCAATTGAAAACAACGTACAAAAGTGCAAACTCCGTCTGAGGAAAAAAAGAACTTGCAAAATAAATCACACCCATGTCGAAGAGCTTTTAGAGTGCAAAGGCCCTTGCCCCAAGAAGCAAGACTCTAATGATCTAATCAATCAAAGAACAACCAAAATAATAATTGAAGGTAAAGTCGTGCACATAGATTGTTTTGAATGCCCAAGGGCAACAAATTGACAAAGTTGAGAGTCCAACTGGGATGCTCCTATATATGTATGAAGACCACCTAAAAATGATTATTTATTAACATTTTCTTTTCCAAAACAAAATATGGGTTTATGGAGGGAAGCCCATGAGCTTTTTGCTCATAAGTTTTTTTCTAATTGGCATCATGTAAAAGAGATGGAAAACTTTCACACACATGGGATTCAAATCCTTAAACAATTATGACTAAATAAAAAAAATGAAACACAAAAACTTAATTTAAAGCTCAAACTCATTTAAGAGTGAGATCTCAACTTTTAGTAAATAGTCCCAATAGATTAATGCCATCCTGACAAAGCTAAAAACTAAAAATAGTGAAAGCCAGCAAAAACAAAAACATTAGTTGGCAGTTGGTATCTGTGCCAAGTGACAATAATTTACAAAAGCCAGTGCAGCATCAAAACAAACCAATCCAAACAAGAGCAAAATTATGGCAAAAGCTGATGGAGATAGCTGTGTACCTACGAAACCACTGTTAGAAGCAGCAACCATATCACAAATTTATGTAATAAGCAGAGAATAACATTATCACAAGCTAAATGCATTATCGCAAATGTCAAGGCAAGCACAAACAAACTCCTGATATACTAAAATACCAAAGAAAAGCTGCCCTCATAACATAACGAGTAGGCTTGGTCACTGTAAGGCATAGTACAGACACGGGATGTTACAGGCACTAGTCTGATCACAAGCTTGTGGGTCTGCTCACGGATTTGCAGGCCAAGTGAGATACGAGAGTACTTAAGTTGTACCACATATTCCAATGGCTGCCAAAAGGAGCAAGACTTGAAATGTGTCAAGGCTGCTAAAATCCAAACTCGTTCAGCCATTTGATGCATGGAAGAATCTGCCGTGGATTAAATAAGACGACTCAGGACTGGCATGGATGATGGAATACTAGTACTGCATGTTGCGAAAATGACAGCTAGGTACATAGCATGTTCTATTTGCGATAAAGCAGTAGCTGACCGTTGTAGATCCCCAGCGAGCTAGTATGAGTGAAGGCGGTCAGAGTGAAGATGACGATTTGTGGTTAGGTGTGCACAGTGTGCTGCAACGCAATGATAGCAAGAAACTGTATGCAGAAACTCACGAGTCAAAGAAATGTCACCAAGATCATAGCTACGAATCAATCAATCAATCAAAATCTCTCTCTCTCTCTCTCTCTCTCTCTCTCTCTCTCTCTCTCACACACACACACACACACACACACACACAACTCACATTATCCTTTTTTTCATGTGAAACCTAAAAAACCCTTAAAAAAAAAAAAAGGAGCGCCTCTCTGGGTCACGCCATCCTTGACACATCCTAAAGCACCCTTCTCCTCTCTCCATTTTATACCTTCTCTTTCTAAAAACTTATCTTTTTACGAAATTGTAAAGGCACATGCTCTCTCTCTAGAAAGTTCTAAATGCACATATCATTTTGAACCCATTTTCACTGCACTTTAAATGCTTTTCAAATGCCCTTCAATGATGTTCTAGGGCAAACGTGGACCAATGAAAATCTCCAAATCCCATTTTGTTTGTTTGGGGTGACATTCATTATCTCAACTCACATTATTATTGTTATTTCTCTCCCCCCATACCAAAAACCCTTAAAAACAAAAAATTCTCTTTATCTCTCTCTCTCTCCTCTTTTTCTCTCATGTGAGCAATTTTATACCCTAATTTCTCTCTAGAAACTTCTCTTTCTAAAAGTCTTTAGAGAGAGAAAGTGTGTTCTCTCACTTCAACTGATTTTCAAATGCCCTTCAAAAACGTTTGAGGGCAAATGTGGACCAATGAAAACCTCTGAAACACCTTTTCTCCACAACAGCCTACATTCTCAAAAGGTTGGAAATGCCAAAAAGAAACAAATTTTTTGTATTAAACTGAGTTGTGCCCTTTTATTTGTGATGTGCCCATTAGTTTTTGAACTATAGACACGTAGCAATTGTGAGGAGTGATATCGGACACATGGCATCACCCGGTTGGTTAAAAACAGGCAGATTCTGAGCCATAGCATGGCTTCCAAAACGTTTTTATTCTCCATCATAGATCTGCAACTGCTATGTATGGTATTCGCCATCCAACGATGGACTACTTGTTGTAGTCACCCTCGTCGCTCTAGCAGCTTGGGGGTGCAATAGCAGGTAGCCTTCCTCTGGATGGCGGATACCTAATACATATGACTCGAGGTCATAAAAGTGGTGACGGGTTAGTGTTCATAAAGTTTCATTAATCTTAAAGCACTGCTGGAAAATTTCCATTGTGTTTTTAGAAATACTTAAAAATTTAAATGGCACAATTATGCTTGTTAAAAAATAGATAATATTAAATGAATTTTACAAACTTATAATATATGCTTATCATATATAGAAAGGCCCAAATGTACCTTGCACATTTGTAAGATGCACTTATTATGATAATAATCATGCTTTTCTCAAAATTTACTAGAAATAATAAAAAATTTGTTTTTTCAATATTCCAACAATGACTACATCGCCAGTGCACTTTTTAGTATGAAGAACATTATGGCAAATACGATGGGCATCACATAGAAGTTGAGGTGAATGTTATTGTGCTTGGACAACTTCTTGGTGGTAATAGTGACACTCAAGAGTCATACTAGAGTTGTTTATCCAATTGAGATGAGGAGATTTTGGGATGAGATCGATGGATTGGAAATGCTAGAGAGGCAATTTTGTATAAGGTAGTGGTAAGAAAAACAACTTGAGATTCCTAGGAGTTTATCACCGACCAAGATCATAAGAGATTCTTGCTATAAGGAAAGTGCGTTCAGATAATTAAAAAAAAGTATTAATAGGTGCAAGGTTAGGATTGGAAGAAAGATGTGAAATAGTCGACCACGTGATGTGCCATGATGAGAATCGACGTGTGAATGGTTTGAGAGAGTAGTAGTGGAGACATGAAAATTTGAGATGAATGGTGCTGCATCCATGTTGTATATTGAAGATTCTGAAGAATCCTTGATGTGGATATTGGGTACTTTATGTTACTAGTTTTGACCAATTTTGGTCACTTGTAAATAGATGCCACACCTACCAAATAGCATAGGATGCTTTTCCAAAGTCTTATTCTACATCCTACATTGTAAAGGCACCTTTGAAATAAGGCCAAAGAGTGCTTAGATAGGGTAGAGAGAAAATAGGAGCCAAAAATATAGTGTTTTTCATTGTTTTTAGATCTCGAGATCAAGGACCCTAATTAGGGTGGATCCAATGATCAATTAGGTTGGATGTTAGGGTTAGGCTATGAAAAGTACAGAGAAGCCCTAAAATGCTCAAATCTGAGCTAGTAATGTATAAATATGTGATGGTTTCTCCATCAATTTATGAGTAAAAATTTGGTTTTCAATCTGCAAATGTTGTTGGTGGTCTAGATGTTTGATATTTGCTATTTGTGTTGAGTACTTTGTTATTGTGAGATTATTTTGGAAGTTCAGGTACTATACTCTGCATGTGGCAGTCCGTACTTTCACACGTGAGAAGAGAATTGCATGAATTTGAGCCTTCAAGTGGAGTTCAAGCCAAGGCAAAGCTAGGAAACACTAAATTGGTTGATGTCTAGTCACAATAATAGTAGGGTTTTTCATTATGGAGGGAAACCAAAGTTTTAACTTAGGTTTGGACCTGTTATAGAAGGTTGTAACTCGTTGGAAGAGGGATCACTCTCTCTCTCTCTCTCTCTCTCTCTCTCTCTCTCTCTCTCTCTCTCTCTCTCTCTCTCTCTCTCTCTCTCTCTCTCTCTCTCTTATCTCATTCATGCTTATACATGGTTCTCTTGGGTTCTACTATCCATTGGTGCACTATACTTGTGATATCTTGCAATTCTATGTGTAGAATGCTTATTAAATGCTATTTTTAGATCCACACATGTGAAATAAAGTAGCTTACTATTATTGTATGGACAACAACATTATTTTATGTTTTGGTTCATGTTTGTCAATATCTATTAGAGTTTTGCATCTCATTCTTAGAGTAGATGCTGATTTTTCTACATTCGAAAGATTGGTGAGTTGTTGTCTTTCTAACCCAAGATCATCTTATGGATTCAGATCTTAATTAGTCTGAAATCTTTCACATGGTATCAGAGCTTGTGTTTTAGGTTATGAAGGAAGCAATCGCATCTAAAGTTTTGGACTTGGCTCATTACATTTGTCGTGTCCATCTTTTATTCGTTACTATGCATAAGCGAGCCTAAGGGTCCTTTTTATTTATATACTGGCCTTGGGCCCTATTTGGTCATATTTTTAGGACTTGGTCACGTTGATTTGGAGTGGGGGTCCTCCTATTGGGAGGGCGCACTATTTTCCGTCCAAATCCTATTCCCTCCCTTTTTTTTGAATCCTCTATTTGATTCAGGGAGAGGGTATATATAGGGCAGCATTGTATTCCTTTATTCAGTTTATGATGATTGCTCCTCTTTAGCCTCCTTAAGCATTCTCTCTTCCTGCTTTCTAGCTTAAGTCTTGCTTTCTAGCATAGCTAGTGAATCTTAGCTTGTAATTTCTATCAATGATTTGGAGAAGATATCAATGATAAAACATGCTAGATTGCATTCTATACCAAAATGAAGTTTCTTGCATTTGTAGATTGGATCTTTTGTAGGTCAAAACTCTATTTAGGATTATAATCTTTTTAATTACAATTTCACAAATTACTTACTAGAAATGGCCGATTTTTAGAGCATTGGAAAAGCCTAAGTGGTGGCTACAAGATTGCATATCAAGTTTTAGGCAATTGCATGTAGATTTTGAAATAATCAATTTTTTGTGATTTTGTCAAAACCCTAATTTTGATTGGATTTCTAGATTGTGAGGTTACTGAACTTCATTTGAGTGTTTTTCAATCTAAGGAAGTGGCAAGAGTCATTAGATTGAGTATAGATCATAGGTTAATCAAGATTTCACGATTCTATGTGTTGATTTGCTTTGTATAAGTGCTAGAAGAGAATTGAGTAGTTTCATATCTTTGTGATTTTTCTTTTGAAAACATTTGTTGTTGTTCAAAGGAGTGCTTTGTGCATTGAAACTGGTTGAAAGAGAGGATCAGGTCATTGCTACATGGCTACATCAAGTGGAGTCATGTTGAAGCCAATGATAGGCTTACCTCAAGTAACTAGTCATTGTGGAAAGTGAGAATGGAATCACTTCTTGAGATGAATGATGTTTTGGATATTGTTGTAGGTTTGGAAGAGAGACCATAAATACAACAAGATCAAGTGAGGTATGACAAGAGGGCCAAAAAGATTCTACACATGATAAAGATGAATGTTACCAATGAGCTTCTCAAGGAAGTTGGTAAGAGCACTTCATCAAAGGATGTTTGGGATTCATTGAAAAAAATTTATGAATCCAAGTCTACTTCTAGAGTGTTGACTCTAAGAAGGCAAATCTTTTCTTGTTTGCAAAATAGTGAAGAAGGTCCAAATACTTTTATTTTGAGAGTGAAAGAATTGAATGACGAGTTAGCCTGTCAAGATGCAAATGATGATGCTTTTGTGATGTCTTTATGTATGCTTGCTAATGATGGAGATCTAGATCCTTGTTGGATTGATAGTGGAGCAAGTTCACACATGACTTTTCACAAAGAGTATTTCACTTCTTTTGTTGGCATATGGAGATGACAAGAGGGTGATCTACACAACCAATGATGGTGAGTGTGCAATCAAAGGGATTGGCACAATTCCTATTTCTCTCTCTACAAATAGGAAATATTCATTTGGAGGATGTTTTGTTGATTCCATATATTACCAAGAATTTACTTAGTGTGAGTCAATTGCTAAGTAAAGGCCTCAAAGTTGAGATGCTTGTATGACCAAAAGGAAGGATATCTTAAGTGCAAAAGGTAAAAGACATGGGAAGTTGTTCAAACTAGATGCTTGTGTTATTGCTAACCAAGTTGGATGTATTGCAAGAGAGCAAATACATGTTTGCTTTATTTTCTCTACGGTCTCTACTTCTGATAATGCAACAGATTCCAATAAGCCTACTACCGACAAGGCCTGCTCTTCTTCTCACTCTGCCGACAATAGTGCAATGATGGTGCAATGGTGATGTACCCCGCCTGTCAGTTGGCACATCAATGGCCTGATCTCAATCCTACTGATAATGGATGCTCAACTTCAATCTGGATCTATCAGAATTTGAGTTTCTATATTCTACAGTCTATTTTGGTTCTTTCTTAATGCTTACAGATTGTAGATTATTACTAATATTATCTAAGCAGTACAAGAAATGAGATTGAAACCTGATCCTATTGAAATCAACAAAGTCAACAACACAATAGCTACACAGAAACAATGTGAATCCTACAAAGTGCTTGCTACAACTGTCACTCAACACTTGTAGCAAAAACTCCTCAGGGAGTCAAGCAACAAGCAACATCCGATTAGAATGAAATTGATCTACCACAGGCCCTGCACATCTACTTGATCTTAATCACAAAATCAAACCTAAAGGAGGAAGTATTGACAACAAACAGATTCGTACATTAGTACTCAAACTTAATGCATGAAAATGGAGCATAGATGGAAATGCAAATAGAAGGATCTTTAATTAACAATGCAACAACATTTCAGTATAGTATCACATGCTTGAAAACTCGTGGAGGAGGCCTCTATGTATACCCACGAGCTAATGAATCCAATTTTACAATACTTTGGATTCCACCTCTTACAACTGAGTGAATCCCATTCTATAAAAATTTGGGTTCCACCTCTTACATAATAATAGGAGGCCTCTTTAGTAAAAACATAACTTAAGTTGAGAGAGTCTAAGTTACTAGCTCCCACATGGTTTTCCATCTTTTGGGAATTACCATGGGGCTCACAAATATACATCTCAGTCTAGCACTAACAATTCTCGTGCTCTCTGACTCGGCTCTCAACTTCATCTCTGCTGGAAGCCCTTTTGAGTGGAGAGGTTCTGCATCAACAACTTGAGGCATGGCATCAGGTAACATTATCCTCCCCTATAGTGTTGTAGGTCCCACTACATTGCTTCTGCTTTGACGTATGGTCCTTGGAAAGGCATGAATCCGCACTTGCCTATGTAAAACTAAGAACTTTATTGGCTTCGTTTCTTGGGTGTCTCATCAACACTTCAAGTTGCAACAGCTTTTCAGGACAGCCCGGATCTGTTCTCTTGATAGGCACGTAATATGGATCGGTCCTTTTCCAGCTCGATGCCTTCAAGTATTCTTGTAGCAGCTCATCGCTATTTAGCAACATTACGATCCTCCAGGAGGACTGTGGTCGTAGGGTGTTCACAAGGTTGCTGAGTTTTGGATACTCTTTAGCCGAGCCTTGGCTAAGGACAGGGCGATAATATTCATGCCAGACCCACTATCGAGAATGACTTGTATAGATGGGTAAGCTTTATAATGCACAAGCAAAGTGATGATGCTACCTTTAGCAACACCTATATGAAGTAAGCTCATGTCAACATTATGAACCACTTCAATGTTTTCCAAACGTCTCATCTCATCGGGTACATTAGGCTGCTGGGAGCTTTGCAGTATGGCATCCCGTAGGAGTTTGGAAAACTTGACAGCTGTGTAGAAGGGCATGGTGATTTGGGCTTGTAAGAGATCGAAAAGAACCTCTATTCCTCGTGGTGGTTGCCCCTGCATAGGTAACTGGGTGGATGGTGGAGTAGATATCTTATCTTTAGAGCTCTTTCAGGATGCGTCTTGGAAGGCCAACTATAAACCATCAACATTCTATCAGTTGGCTATTCCTAGACTTGACTTCTGAGATGCTTGAAGTGCTCGATGTAGTCACGTACGTGTCATCTTTTTTTATTTTTATATTATTAAGGTGTACAAAGGGGCTTTCTATGAGTCTAAAAAATTGGAAGCGTTTAATAAAAGACTCTTTCAATTCTAGCCAATCTTGTTGATCATCACGATCGAGGTTAAAAAAACCACTCTCGTGCTTTCTCTACCATGGTCATGGAAAAAAGTTGGACTTTTGCATTGTCAGTATATTCTCCATATACTTCACATGCATTCTCAAAGACTTGTAAAAATCTATGAGGGTCCACATTACTATCGAACTCTGGTAATTCCAATTGGGGTGTTCCTTTGTCAGATCTTGCAGCATGGGGAACAATGTGATTGTCAAGATTAGGTGTCCATCTAGATGGTCCAAGATCTTGGTTTACCTGAGATCTAAGATGATAGGGCTTGTTCTCATCATTTGGATGATTAGTCGGTGTGAATTCATCCATAACTCCTTCTGGTAAATTAGCCATGAGAATTGATTCGACTCTCTTTTTGTTGTTTTATTTGTTTGATAAGTTTAGCTATTTTTTGAAATATGTGAAGGACAGTACCTTAAAATTTTGATAGGAATTCTATGAAAAAGGTTTGTCGGCTCGGAGCAGAGCTCGTCGGATGCAAAACTAGTGATAGTGTTGGATAGGAAAGTGTAAGGACAGTGTCGGATGCAACTGTGTCAAATGGAATTTGTATGAAATGGTCATCAAATGCACATCGATCGTTAGATGCAATCATCAGACGAAATATGTTGGATGGGAATTAGTGCAAAAGCACTATCGGATGCAACAGTATCGGCTGCAATTCTGGCAGATGCAATGTCGGATGCAACACTGGTGGATGCAACCTCAGATGCAACACTGGCGGATGCAACATCGGACAGGAGGTCATCAAATGCAATCGTCGAACACAATTTTTTATCTTGTTGGCGAGTGCACGTCAGATGGGATTTAAGCGGCGGCTCAACCAACAGGTCTTCCTCTCCTGAAAAAAATGCAAGAGAGGTGGAGGGCGATGGGTTTCTGGAACCATGTGTGGTTGGGTATGGATCAAATGACGTTTTCAGATGCAATGCATGTTGGTAGTAAATCAATGAATGCAAAAACGCATGCAGGCAAACAAAAACTCCAAGAATCCAAAGATAAACTGGTTGAAATGAATTCTTAATCAAGATGGAAGAAGATTATCAGGAGCAGCGGTGCCAATGTTTAATTTATTCTCTTTATGGTCTCTACTTCAGATAATGCAAGAGATTCCAATCAGCCTACAACCGACAAGGTTTGCATTTCTTCTCACTCTACCGGCAATAGTGCAATGATGGTGCAATGGTGATGTACGCCACCTGCCAGGTGGCACATCAACGGCCTGATCTCGATCCTACTAATAATAGATGCTCAACTTCAATCTGGATCTATCAGAATTTGAGTTCCTACATTCTACAATTTGTTTTGGTTCTTTCTTAATGCTTAGAGATTGTAGATTATTACTAATCTAATCTAAGCAGTACAGGATATGAGATTGAAACCTGATCCTATTGAAATCAACAAAGTCAACAACACAATAGCTATACAGTGACAATGTGAATCCTACAAAGTGCTTGCTACAACTGTCACTCAACACTTGTAGTTTCATTGATGATTTTAGTATATTTTATTGGATCTATCTACTAAAGAGCAAAGATGAAGTGTATGATGTCTTTGTTAAGTTCAAGAATGCAAGGGAGAACCAATTTTCCACAAGGATCAAGTGCTTAAGGAGTGACAATGGTGGAGAGTACATATTTACCAAGTTCAAGGGTTTTTGTGAAGAGCATGGGATCAAGAGGGAGTATACAATACCAAGGACCCCACAACAAAATGGAGTGGCTGAGAGAAAGAATAGAACCTTATGTGAAAGTGCCAAAGCCATGAGGTTAAGTGCTAATCTTGGTAAGCCATTTTGGGATCAAGCATTGTTGCGTGCTAATTTCTTGTGCAATAGGTGTCCGAGTGCTATTTTGGATGGAAGGACACCTTTTGAAATGCTATTCAAGAGGAGGCTGAGTGTCAACTTTATTAGAACTTTTGGATTAACATTTTCCTTGGTTTGATGAAAATCATATTAACTAGAGGGGTTGCAGTTGGTACTTTTGGTCTAGTTGGACAATCCTTATAGCAATGTCCATATCCGCATTCATGACAAAATGGCATGAATTTTCTTTTGTTTGGACATTCAGCTATGCGATAAACATATCTTCAAAATCAAATTGAAATGATTGATCTTAATCTTATGCCATATTGTCTTGGAGTTGGGTGTGGCAAAGGGGACATGAGATAGAGTTGACACAAGGTACCTTGTATAGGCAACTTGTAGAAAGCTTGATTTATCTCACTACAATTAGACCAAATATATGTTATGATGTTGGCATAGTGAATCATATCATGATAGCACCTATTGAAGTGCATTGGAAGATAGCCAAGCACATTTCGAGGTATGTTAAGGGCACTTCCAATTATGGTCTAGTGTACAATAGGAAAAGTAATCTATTTGAGATTCAAGGCTTTGTTGACGCAAATTGGGGAGGTGATTATGATAGCTGAAGATTAACTACAAGTTATATATTTCAATTTGGTGGTACTTTCTTCCCATGTTTAGCAAAAAAAAAATATTACAATTGCTCTATCTAACACAAAACCATAGTATAAAGCAATGTGTAGTGTAGCTTAGGAAGCTATATGGTTAAGAAAAATCACAAGGACGATCAGACTTAAAATAGAAAAAATTTATGTCGATATATAATTATAGTCAAAGTGGCATATAGTTCGCAACATTAGAGACGATCCTTTAGGACAAGTTTACGAAGAGTTGATCATTTGGCTTTTTCGCTTTAATGGCGTTTATTTTGTATGGCCTTCAAATAGTCGATAACTATTTTGCATGCACGCAAATTTTTTGCCCCATGGATCATGCTAAAATTAGAAGGTGCATGTAAAAAAAATTGCAATTTTTTTCCATGACAATTTTGCTCCGGGAGCCATCATTGTTTCCTTTGTTAAAAAGTTAAAACTAATATTGGACATTACCATAAATAATCCGGACAGTGAGTGGCAAAGGCCATGAGCCGTCCAGGGACCGGATCATTTATGGTAATGGCCATTGAGAGGGCCATTACCATAAATAATCCAAGACCTAGGCAGTGAGTGTTGAAGGCCACAAGCTGCCCGGAGATTGGATTATTCATGTTAATGATTCGACCAAATGGCCATTACCGTGTGTATTTGACGTTCGCCAAATTTTTGTCCCTCCCTATCATGCTTAGAGTCTCTCTCTCTCTCTCTCTCTCTCTCTCTCTCTCTCTCTCTCTCTCTCTCTCTCTCAAGGCTTCTTCTTTTATGGCAAATGGCTTGTTTATCGTTTAATTATTTTACTATACTCTATTGTTGTCTTTTGCACTTCAACTGGAAGCACCTCTTCTTCGTTGTAGGTGATTTGATTGTTTATAGCTCAAGGATTGCACTGCGCTCTGCTATTCTTTTCTTCAATTGTATTGGAGGCATCTCTTCTTCCTTGTGAGCAATGTACTTGTTTAAACCTTAAGCATTGCACTTTGCTCTGATGTTGTCTTCTATGGCATATACTTCATATAATGGAGTTTATGGCTTTGATGATGCCAAGCGGTGTTAGAAATCTTAGCTCTCTCTCTCTCTCTCTCTCTCTCTCTCTCTCTCTCTCAACTCAAGGCCCTCAAGGAGTACTCAAGGTGCATATTAGAATTTAAAAATTGGGGCCCTATAAATGAATGCAAAATCATATAGGGCCCATAAGGGCATGAAAATATGGAGAACAACAATTAGTACAAGGTTTCAAATCTTAAGATTCATAATACAAAGGAATTGCTTAAGTATTATAATTTATAATAATTGAAGTTTATAAGAGCTAGCAATGAATACTCTCTCACACAACTTGAAATTAGGAACTGGAGTTTTCTCTACAAAAGAGCCTTATTTTTATGGAATTAAATCTATATATATAAAAAGCAGACTCCTCTGTTTTTTTGGGCTTTGGAGATTGATGATTTGGTCGCTGTCACGCTGAGGGCGGCGCCTACCTCCACCGAGAATCACCAAAAAATGTAACAAAATTCACACACGTGGCTAGCGTCAATTTGCTTAATCAGAGGAAGATCACGATATGTCCGTTCAGACGTTGACTGTCGGGAGCGGTAGGTGGACCCGCTTCGTAACACTTTGGCTTTAATGGGCGGAGCCGTTGGAAGCTGAAGAAGAAGTTGGAAATTGGAATGCATGCATGTGACTCACGCCTCCTCACTCATCGGTGGCTGGGTGACAGGGGTGGATCGGTGATTTAGGTACTACATTTAGGGCCCTCGAATTTAGGCGAGCTGGGAGGGCGAGCCTCAATTTCATTTAGGGCCTCCCAGGGCCCTAAATGTGGCGTTATTAGCCAATACATTATACGGTTTTAAGATCTTATTTTCATACCGTATGCAGGTACGATCTAGTTATTGGATCATTTGGACGTTCAACGGTTCAACTTTTGTACGCGTGGGCTTCTCTGCTCAGTTTGAATTTTGCTTGGCTTTCTCTGCTCTGCTCACTTTGAATTTTGCTTGGCCTTCTCTGCTCAGTTTCTTCAGCTTTGCGCGCACTGTGATGGCGATCTGTTAGCGCTGATGGTGATCTGTTAGTGGCGTTTCATCTTCATTTTTAGAATGAGGAGTGTTCATTATGGAATTTTTGGTAATGTGTTCTTGTTTAGTACTCGTTGTAGTTGTTTTCGTAGTTCTGATAAGGTTTTAGTAGTTCTGATGATGTTGTTTAGTAGTCGCATCTGGTATTGCTACTCTTGTGATCTGAGGTTTGGAGGTCACAGGCGACGATGGATCTGGGTTTTGACAGTGATGGAGGAGAGGTCGGCTTCATGTTGTTGCCTGCATTATGCAGTTTGAGCTGCAATTTTCTCGGTTGATCTGGATATGTTTTGTGGGTTCATTCATACCTGCTCTCCTCATTCTGCTCCTCTTTCATGATTTGCATTGGCGGATAACTTAACGTTTCTCTGAGATTCATCGCTGCTCTTGTGCATTTTAGAGGTCTCAAGAATCACCAAACATATTTGGTCTCCTCCGTTTTGAGATAATGGGTGCAGCATGTAGTAGAGTTTTGATCGTGTCCTGACAGAACGCGTCTTTTCTTACCGTTCATGGATGGCTGGAATTCAGCTCGTAAAAGATGCCGGGGTATTATTAGTGCATTTTCTGGTTTCGTGCTTTGATGTTTACTCTGAAAACTATTCCTAGTACCAGAATTTGGCGATTTCCACATTGGTAGCTCTGCATAATCTTGCTTTAAAAGCTGTGTCCTGCTTCTCTATTGTTAACTTTGATGTCTATTTGAAGCGCATGTAAAGCGTTGTCGATATGCAACGCGTTTAAATTTCAAATGAGTCTCTTTATATGTTGCATTTGTGATTTTATATTGTATTTGTATTGATGTATTTTTATACATACTGTATTTTTTGAGTATACGGAAGGGGGGGGGGGGGGGGGCAAGAGCAGGGCCAGAAGATTATGGGGAATTATGTGTCCTGCGGTTTCTGAAACCGCAGGCATGGCTAATAACGTGGACATTGGACGGACGATATTCGAGTGCCATGAAAACAACAACACATCCTTTTTTTTTTCTTCATATTCTTTTTTTCATGTTCTTTTTTTTTCAGCTTTTATTTTATTTTTTTCCAGTTTTTTTTATCTTCCGATTTTTTTCACAAAATAAACTAAATGCAATTTCTATTTTTTGATGGACATGCATGTGGACAGCCACCAATGATGGGCTACCATACTGCATGCACATTCTACGCACAATCACGGGCTACCACATAGTACATGCACATTTTGGGCAAAATCTGCATGTGCTATGTTGCAGCCCACCATCATTGGTTGTCCACTGTACACATACACATTTCATCATAATTTTCATGTGCTATATTTCAACTTTTTATTGGATAAGAATTGTAAAAAAGGCTCACAACTTTTTTTGGTTCTAAGTTTGCATGAATATGTGAAGGTGGCTCCAAAATACAAAGAAAATCTAAGCACTTGGCATCATGTGTTTGTGAGATTCCACCACCCACTAGACTAAAGTTAGTTTCAATTTTTATTGGAAACTCTACTTCAATCTAGGAGATTTAAGAAAGTTAGTGAGCAATTTGCCATGTTTAGACAAAAAGCTTTCTTGCATTGGTATACTAGTGAAGGCATGGATGAAATCGAATTTTTTAAGCTGAAAACAATGTGATTGATCTTGTTTTGAAGTATCAACAATACCAAGATACTACTGCCAAGCATGAGGGAGAGTGCAAGTTTAAGCTGACAACTAATTACTCTACAAGCCTTTTCCTATTGTATGGCATTTTGGATAGAGTTCATAGTGTTTGGACTAATCAAGCTAGCATGCTTAATCCTGAATATTGCTCATGGTATAATCTTGATCTATATGATCTTTGTGATCATGATGAGACTTGGAGGCCTCGGATTTTTCAGATTCTTATGCAGGCATCTCCATGCATGTGGATTTCTCAAATCCGAGATCAGGATCAAGCATGGAGGAGGCATATCGACATAGTGGTAGATTGGTGGAATATTTTTCAAAGGCATTTGGAAAAGATTTCTATCATAGAGATCTTATCGTGGATTTGGTAAGTGTGCTGCTATGATGGATTCTTTGGATCTTCACTTCAAATACAAAACAAAGAATCCATATACAAAGGATCTTTATCAACATCAGATAGATATATTTTAAGGAGGAGTGTGAAGAATTGTAAAATATATCTATCTTACATATGTTGATTTTGGGAGTTCTACCCATGTATATTGATTGTACATATTCAAGGTGTGTGAATTGAGCACATATCCTTGTAGAATAGGACGAGTTTGAGTTAGATAGATCTAGATTTGATGACATGCATAAAATTAGATGACATGCAAAGTCAATTAGAGTGCATGCATGCAACATGCAATCAGTGCATGCAACATGCAAGTCAGTATACATGTTCTACACATGTCTAATTCATTTAGGGAAGTCACATGCAAGGCATGCAAATATAGTAATGGACACATGCATGTAGTTTTGTACATATCTAGTTGAGAAATTGACATTTGGAGAAAGTAGGTAGAAGTTAGGTGCAATTTTTGCATGCAAGCTGTTAGGTGTCAATATAGTAGTAGTTTACACTTGAATAGGTGTAGGGAATGCATTGAATGCCAGTAGTACCACGAATTTATGCTCTTCTATATATGTACATATGGTTCTCATTCATTTCTAATGATGAATCAAGCTTTGGTAAGGTCATAATGTCAAAATTGGATCTCATTCTATTCTCTCTCTAACTCGAGATTGGTGTCTTCTTCATACATTATTATGATTATGTATTTTTCCTATTTGTGAGGAATTAGTGTTGCTTTGATCTGTAGCATTCTAGATTGTGCTCTAGCCTCAGATCTGTTGGTAGATTGCAGGATTGCTCTACAGGTGATCTGTGTGCCACCATAAAGCATGGTATCAATCATTCACACATTTGATGTGGTTTCCCACACGTGTGAAGTTGCTGGATTTTTCACACAGAACACAATAGAAGAGACTATGGAGCCAAACCGCCCAACCAAACCTAGATCAAACCTGGATCTAGCCCTCAAGCCATGCTATGTGAAGCAAGAGGAGAAGAGAGAAATTGGTAACCTAAACCCAATATGTCGACGGGAGAATCCCTACCTCATTATATAGAGAGTAGAGTCCTATGCATGAAACCATGCAACCCCCATGCAGGTCAATTATAAATAGATTACATCTCTTCATGCACTCCTCCTGCCTATATCCGTCAGGTCCTTAACCGAATATGGCCATAATAATTGAAGCCTTTAGAAATTTCAAGATGAATCTAATGAAATTACAAGGTGCCTTGCTCTTGGGATGTCATGTGCAAATCTTATCCATTCTTGAACATCAAATTAGCATGGAAAAACAAGAAATAAAAAAAACTAGTCAAAAATTAAGAAACTAGACAAATCCAATTTAGGAAAAGTAAGAAATCATTATTCATCTTTATTGATCATTTAATACATAGGGCTTGATTCTAAAAATGATCAAGGCTCTCATGTGATTTTAGGCACATGAACCACAAACAGTTCAAGAAAGCTCTCTAGATCAAGCTTCAAGAACACATAGAATTCAAATTTAGCCTCCAAATTTAGCACAACCTCAACTATTTATAGTGGTCCTTTGTGCTTCTAAAATAATTTTGGGGCCTTATTTGGTGAAAATGGGCCTTACAACCATTACTACAATCCTATTATTTACAGACATACCGCAGTTGTTCAAGCCACTTTATTAGCTGTCGTATTGACTAATTCTATTCTAGTTTATTTCATCCATGCACTTGGACATCATCATCACCACCCCCAATACCATCATCACTTGGGACTTCATCATCACCACCTCCAATACCATCAACTCCATTCAACTCCAATACCATCAACTCCATTCTACTTGACACTTATGTGCTTGTGTTTATTACACTCTCTTACCCATGTCTCTATAAAGTCTCATGTGTTGAATCCACTTATCTAAACACCTTTGAAGCTTGCCCTTATATCCATTGAAGCCTAGATAGCCTTCTTGGACATGGCAATTCACCCATAAAAAGCTCATGCAATAAACTTGTTTCTATGTTGGGTAAAGTCCTAATAAGAGAGACTTCACACTCCTTTGGGTCCAACTCTTGGGTACAACCATTAGGGTCGTGCGCCCCTAGCACCAGGACTTTACCCTATACAAAAATATTTTTTAACGAGGCTAATTATCTAATCTTGAGAAGATCGATCACATTGGGCTACACACAAAAAGGGAGCTACTGTGACTATGAAGTAGATTGAAAAAACTTCTCAGAAACACTAAAACTACTCATAATCCAATCTCAGTTAGCTCGTGGCTTTTGCCATTCACTGCTCAACTCCTGAATTATTTGTGGTAATGGCGCTCCCGAGTCCTAATGGTCGTTACCTCATATGTAACGCATTTTATGTGGGCACTCTATACATTAAAACTTCCTCTAACTTACTTGAAATGTTTTAATTTGAAACCAATAGATTTGCTCATTGCTTTGGTTCATGAATCATAGTTGTAATTTGGCATCATGCATAGCCATATGCTCTATTATTCAAAATGAAATTCAATGGCCATTGGACTCACCTTTCAAAATTAACCTACTACCATCATTTCATCATTGAGTATGCTGAAGCCTTCTCAACCCTTTATGCCATATTGAAGTATTGGCCTTCATTTCCAAAGACTTCAGTCATTGTTGATTTTAGCCAGCATATCTGAATCGTTGGCTTTGGAATGTGTATATTGTTGAGGTCATCATAAAATGGAAATGGCAAACACACACACACACATACACACACACACACACACACACACACATCTTTTTTTAACACATCTAACTAGTAAAGATATCAAGTTGTGCCGAATGCAAGTTTAAATCTAAAATAGCCGAAGATTTTTAGATAAATTGGTACATCCAACCTATAAATTTCAAAATTTGTAATGAAAGCATATATTTGTTGCAATGAGTTGGGCATATGACATTCTACCTGGTAAAGAATCATAGGCGAGGCTCGGAGGGGCCGAGACTATGATTCTTTATCGGGCATAATGTCATCTATCCGTCTCATTCCATTACGTAAAGAATAGTGGCTGCTCTTTACATGACCAATATGCCGTAGGATTTGCCCTTGAACAACATAATCAACAATTTCGAAGCTGAGCTTTTTTTACAGAACCATTATGAAGGATAATTCACATCTGAAAAACATAGTCAATGTTGAAATGGGCAGAAAATGCAACAACCATGCATTACGTCAAAGAAATTCATGAATTGGAAGCATGTATAGTGAAATTGAGTGGGTTGGGTTGGGTTGGTCTTGGCCAAAAATCCCCCAAGTCATGCTCGTAGAAAAGGTTGAAAACAACTTATCAAAAAGTCACAACATTGCTATGAAGTCGATAAAAGGTTACAATGAAATCTTAAAATCAGTTTTGACATTTTTGTGAAGGAATTAGAGGAGCCTCACAAACCAAAATCTGTGGAAATCTTATGGTAAAATTTTTTATGTGCATTCCAAGTGCTAGAAGGTGCACGTAAAAAGATATACATTTTTACATGCACCTTTCACCCAGAAGCGCGTTCCAGAAAATTTTACAAAAACAAAGAAATATATATTTCTAAAAGAGGAAGGGATGAATGGACGCCTCCTCAAGCAGTGTTGTATGGGGAAGGACGTCTGGCGAGAGCTTGGGCTGGAACTAGCTTAGCCCAATGAACTATGAAAAATAATAGCAATCTAAACTTTTGGAAACCTGGAAACTATTCTGAGATTAGAATTTTAGACGTTATAATTAACAATCTTCACCTTCTTTGAATGTAAACTTGAACAATTCTTTTTTGTCGTTGAAAAAATCTGTGTATTTTGATGAACACTTAATGACATAGATAACCACTTTCAAGCAATCGATATGAGCAACCAAATATGACAAATCTATAATGCTCAATTACAATAAAGAGGACTTGTCACTGTCAGCGTCACAGAGTGCTTGCCAAAAACCTATAACCCCTTGAAAAAAGCCTACCAGATTTTTAATTCACCTACTAATGTTTTTTTTTAGGTTGTCATAACCTACATGTTTGAGCCTTTATAGGTTATGAGCCTATCAAATATTATTCTATAGGTTTTCATTTTCATATGAATTAGTTGGTTTAAGATTTTAGAGATAATTAATTTGGCTCTAGGCTTTAATACATTTTTTGAGTGGCCCATAATGAAATTTTAACAAAGTGCATGGAGATTGAGAAAGATCAAACGAGTATTTCTTAATTATCATTAAATTCTAATATATATGAAAATGTATTATTTTAGAAATTTGGTATTGATCATTGCATCAGTTTAATTTTCTACGTTTTCTAGTTGTCGTTGTTTTTAAAATCTTGCCTTCTGAATCCTAATTTGCTTGCCCACAAAATTTTACAAATTTACATATATAAATCATTTTGTTGACTTAATAGAGCTATGTAAAGGTAAGCTTTATATGAATTTACCTACTTTACTACACGTAATGCTATGTGCTCGGGTTTTCTTTGTATTTTGGAGGCACTTCCACTAGCACAATTTTCAACCACACAATTGTAGTGCCACAATATATAGAAAAGACAGTTGACTTACTAAGACATTATGTTGGAATGACCACCATGACTGCTGGCTTACTATAGCCTATTCTGCCAGAATGGCCAACCTTGACAGCTGCCAATTTACATTCGCACTCAGCATTACGTAGGGGAAGGCCTGTAACCCTCGGGCAAGGCCCTTGGGCAGCCCCCCCCCAAAAAAAAACATAAATTTCTTGTATTAAAAAACAATAAACAAAAAATTTCATCATTCCTATAACTCGCCGACTTTCTCGGACTGGATAAAAATCCTAATGAAAAGAAAAAAAGCCTTATTAAGCTTTGTATAAAAATTTGAGCCTTATTCAATGATTTTTTTAAATAAAATAATTATTCTTTTGGCCCATGGATTGTTATTAAAAAAGCAAAAAAAAAAAGAAAGTTTTGTGTTAGGTTGAAAAAAAAGGTTTGCAAGCACTAGGCTAGTGCTACTAGTAGCACTACTTATTCACGTAGTATCTGGACTGGTATGAATCATGATGCCACGGACAAGATTGCTTCCTCTACTTTCAAAATTTTATGATTCACGACGATCCGTGCGTATATGTCATCCGTCATACGATCTACCGTCTATCATCGTCATCGTTATCACTACTGTTAAGATTCAGACTCGCCATATGCTTGCTGCGCTGTGCTCGCTCGGCAATTGCAAACTGTGACTGCACTGATCGAGATCGAACGAAATAGTGCTGTTTTTAACCACACCGGACAGATTTGTGAATCGGTACGTTGTTTGTATATTAGGGATTCAGGATGATATATTATACCGAATAGATTTGTTAATCGGTACGTTGTTTGTGACTTTTGTATCAGGATGATATATTATACTTGCGTGTGCAGTGCTGGCCTGCACGAAGTTATATTATGAATTTACATTGTCATCATCATTTATAATGCCTTCTTGTATGCCGCATTTTTTAGGCTTACAAGTAAAGTCACATGATGACGGTGCTTGTTATCCATGAAGTCTGAACATTATTAAATTAATGAATTGCCGCTAAAAGTTTTTAATGCACCTCTGTCATCTAGGAACCATCCAAGAACAGAAACTCCCCAGTCCGCAGTCCTACTTCTACAGTTCACGCTTCAGAATCTCGTGCTGTGGCCTGTACTCCGTTTTCGAGTCTGTGTGACAGTGGAATACGTCAAGCCAAGCCAATAAGTTAGCCTCCAAGACAGAGCAGCACAGCAGCGGGCCTTGGATTTCTGTCTCGCAGAAGTAAGCAATCTTTTTATCATGACTCATGATTCATGTCCATCATGCTTAAAGATGTGAGAGACATCGGTCCACTCTGTAATGATGAAACGGACCGTGGTTAAATTAAATCTCGTTAGTTTTGCGATGTGGTTGACTCGTCGACAGCCAAACCCTTTTGATAAGTTTAAGTTCTATATTGAGATGAAGTTATTGAGTCACTTGATGACATCTTCAACGGTGAATGTTCGAGATTTTATTTTGACAAGACAAATAATATGCCCCATTACAGTTTCCATTGTGTTTATTTTCTCATTGTTAAAATGGCTCAGATAGATCATATACTTGATGCTTTTGCACACTAGGACTATTATTTACTTATTTATTACCAAGCAACTATGATTCTGCATAACATTTAGTGAGATCGAATGATTCTTACAACTTTGTCATTAACATCGTGAAAACTTTTAGCAAATACTGTCCTGCTGAGGTCCTGGAGGGACAGTCTACAAAAGCGTGAATATAGAACATGACAGAATGCTGAGAGGCAGTTCCTTTTGACGATCAGACCGATTCTACTTTCAATACTCATTGTTTGGGCCGCCGAATCCAAAACTTTAGTCTCTCTGCTTCAACAGCATAAAACGCAAGGAGCGCCTTCCCGTGCATATTGGCGTTTCCCTCAAATCTCAACGTAAGGCGTATTTAAGATTTGATTAAGCAGTTGTTCTCTTGAACGTTAGAAAGTTACTGTGTTTAAAATCATTGTTTTGTATCTGCTATTTGTTTTCTACACTTTGAAGGCTTGTCGAGACTTTTCATAACGGCTAAACACTTGGCGCTAACGCTCGTTGTTTTTATCCCGCTCTTTAAACTGCGCTTAGCGTGTGCCAGACACCACAAATATGCCAAGAATACGTCGCTTGCTTTACTTGATACCTCTTTTGATAATTAGAATTTAATTTTTTCCTGATTGGTTACATTCCGTACTATGCCGTGCTTCCAATAGTTGGTTTGAAAGGTTAACAAATTCAGTAAACCTTACTGAGGGGACGGACAAAATATTTTTGATATATAGTTTTTTCAGTACTTCAGGTTGACACCATCGAGCTGGAAAACTAGCACCTTAAGATGCATCAGTGTTAAGTATCACTGTAGAACTCTTGCACTTCCATTGCAAACTCTTATATCGTACATTCTAATCCATTGAATCCCTCTGTTTTCTTTTCATGTAGTTTTCCCTTAACCCTTCCATGAAATAACTCACCTTGTTACTCTGCAAGGCGGGAATAAAGTAGATCTAAGAATGATATTTGGCAACCAGGTCAGTGAAGCTATGAAGTATCTTTGACTAGGTTTCCAAACGTTTTCTAGAAGCTGATGCACGTGCTTGGCTACTGCGTAACAACTTAGGATTAATTTCCATCGAGCAAAAAAACGTAGTTAAAAAAACTCCTATTACAGACTTTTATTAAAAAAGGCGACCTTTTAGAAGCATGCCACCACTGACTGAAATTGGGATCAACTCCAAGAGCCATCACATTTTGTAGCAACCTTCTATCAATGAAGGTGTCACAGAAAGGCTTTACAAGTGATGCAGTGCTCAGTGTTGTTAAAGCTACCTCATGCAA
The DNA here is from genome assembly GCA_029204225.1 of Diphasiastrum complanatum. Classification (NCBI taxonomy): domain Eukaryota; kingdom Viridiplantae; phylum Streptophyta; class Lycopodiopsida; order Lycopodiales; family Lycopodiaceae; genus Diphasiastrum; species Diphasiastrum complanatum. The sequence continues at coordinate 101,011,052 of CM055092.1, read as the reverse complement.
TAAGTGCTATCTATGGCTGGTATCTTTATAGACCTGAAAGAGTGAAATCAAATCCTGTTTAAACTTTAGTTTTGGGAGGAGTTTCTCACCGGGAACGTGGCTCCCCATCAAACCAAAATAACAATCACATGCTTTTCAGATGTAATGTCACGCCTACTTACAGGGCCCAGCTCCTGAATCTTCATAAGCAGGGGGAAAGTTTGCCTTAAACTAGTCAGAAGCAAACCGAAATCAAGAGCTTCTAGATATCTCATAATCAATCTTAAGCATAGTTATGGGAAAACATATCTCTCCTGCTTTTTTAAATGGTGAAACATGTTTCCCCAGGTGAGGAAACCACTCTAGGAAACCTTTCCGAAACGTCTTCCCATAGTTTTCTGGTAACAGAAGGCATACCGTTTTTGGAAGGCAAACTTTGACCTTTCTATTAGCAATTTCTAAGGTCTTATTATTGACTCCACTTCAACATGATTTCTCTCCTTTGCATTGTGGAACACTTTCTCCCTCTCTCGCACATGCACTATTGCAATTACCTTGTGCTAGTTTGCATTTGTAATGATATGGCGTTTCACTGTTTCCTGTATCCCGTTTTACAATTTTTGTTTCCCATTGGCCACCAAACCTAAATGACCGAATGAATAAATTTTTTAGCGCTGGTAAGTGATAAATGGATGAAACGGATTACTAAGTGAGGGCTCTGATTTGGCCTGAATCACATACCAATATTTCCGTTTGTCAAGTATCATCACTGCCACCTTGTGAAGCACTCTATTAGTGTTTTAGCCTCTTCATATGATGCCACAATTTTTCTCATCTATGCTAGCCTGTAATAGCATTATTTGCTAGTTTTAGTACTCTGATGTACATCGGTGTTTCCATGGCTGCATTTGAATTTGTATTTGATCCTTGCTGTAACAAGATTATTTGCTCTCATAGACTATGTGGCTGTCAGCTTGAAAGTAATTGATAGAATAGTTTGGCAATGATTTCAGTAGAGGAACTGGTACATATGTGGTTACATGTTTTGATATCCTAACGCACAAAAGAAACCATAAAAATCGGAACTGAATTAGAGAGGTGCCTTTTCAAAAGAAATCTGATAGAAACATAACCGTATACAAATTGCCTCTCCTTAAAGATGTGCATGAAGAAGCGCATGACAGCTTGTGAAATTTTAAAATATGCTTAAGTGTTTCTAAACTTCCATCTATCATATCAGACAGACAATCATATCCTTTAGTTGGTCAGCTTGTGAATTCTTTAGATTGACGTGCTGGTTTGTTAACTGGTTTGAGTGTATACATGTTTTCCACATGTGTGCTGATATGCATATAGCAGATAGATTTTAAGAGTATGAGATCTTGCTTGTTTGCTATTCAGCATACCTTAGTTTTATCTTGTGATACTATTCTGGAAATAGCAGACTATGCTTGTTTAACATCAAGTTTTGAATTTGGCAGTGTAAAGCTATTCGTTGGGATAAAAAGTGTCGGTTACTGCAATTGCTGAAGAAGCTGTTGTTTTTAGATTGGAAGTGGTGATTTCAATCCAATCATGTTCGGTCCAGAAAACGATTATGCCCAGGTTCAAATTTCTGTGTGCTTCATTCAAGCCCATAACGGGACTTTAAATTATGGTTCGTGTATGTAGTTTTCTCCGGCTGTGAACCTGTTAACCGTTGTCAAATGTAGATGCAGAGGCATCTTATGAAAATTGATTCTTGAGTACACAAGCTGAGTGGTTTTGAACGCTTGTTTTCCTCTTGCAATTCATTCTCTTTTGTTCCTTCTAGTTCGAACCTTCCACTGAAATGACATGAAGAGTCTAGCATAAAAATTTTCAACGGTAGATCGAATCACTTTCTGATATATGCATAGCTCTACGACATTGATTTGCGAGTTCAGTTCAGCTATTGCCCTCTGAATGATGGTGATGATATCTTTACTTATAGAGCACGTTTTCAAAAGCTTTGTATGCCGGGAATCTTGCAATGTGCTGTAATACTCGTCTCAGTTTACAAGTTGGACTCATTTACTGTCTGCAGGTTTTAGCGGAAGCTCGGACACATTTGGCAACGAACCCGCTTCCTTCCTTTGCACGTTCTAATAGCTCACGTAAACCTGCTGGTGGCGGTTCAGCATTCCATCACAGATATGAAGATGCAGTTGAAGGCAGTAAATCAGGACGCTCCTGGAAAAATTCCCTTTTCTTTTGGCGAAAGCCTAAAAGAAACACCCAGGATTCTTACATTAAGTGCAACAGCACACCACTAAACACAACTCATCACACCTCTAGAAAAGCCAATTCTGGACCCATCTATTTTGATGGAATGCCTAGCGGTCCTTCAAACAAGCATTATCATCGGGGGCCCAGGTCAGGCCCCCTTCGAGGAGCATCTATCATTTCAAGCAGGAAAAATGAACTAGAGTCTCCTTACGTACCGCTTCACCGTGCACCTCGAATCCCATCTGGGCCTGTATATGTGTGTTAGGAGGTATTGTCATCAATCAAATTAAATGAACAGCTAAAACTTTGCATGCTAGGAGTACTTCTGGTTGTCAGCAATGGCATCGGTAGCTTGTGCTTTCTACCATTCTGTAATAGAGAGCTGCTCTCCATAGCGCTCTTTCAGAGGTGAAAGTTTTCTGCTGTCACTGTGTTGAAAGCGATTCTAGAGGTTCACTTCACACAACCTCGTTGTCATGAAAGTCTGAAAGCGAATATCATGATTCTATTGACATTTAAAGTTCAAATAAAGAGAGTCCAGAAGTGTTGTTCTATTGTAAAATAACGACCACTGTTTCTTTTCAACTTTATGTTGTATGTGCAAATGTGCCCAAGTATATATATTAGAGACCACAGACAATGTAAACTTGTATTTATTTTGTAGTCGTAGTGCTAGAAAATAATTTATCTCAAGACTTGGGTGACGATTGAAATATATTGAAATATCCAAAACCGTAAATGTTTACAAAGTATGAAAGTAGTCTGAGTTTCCTAGAAAAGAATATCTAGGCTCTCTCTTTATCTCCTCTGATTGATTTTTTGGTGCTGTGACAAACATTTCTTGATCTTAGTCTCTTTTCCTCTCTGTGCACAAAGTCTTTTCACCAAAATCTAGCAACTTGGGATGGCCAAATACCTAGTTAATTCCTCTTTGATTGAAGTTAAGTGAAACGCTGTTTTTTATGGGACTTGACATTTTCAAGCAAGATATTGTGCAAGTTTTTTTGACATCCTTACAAAGTCTACGTCTTGCTTTTTCAGATCATAGTAGCCACCCATCTTACTCAAAAGTTATTCTTGCATGGTGTGGCCATGGCCAAGATATGTGACAATTCTTTTGGTGCAGCGGCAGTTCAATAAAAACCATCTTACTCAAAAGTTATCTGTCGTCCCCACGTCAAAAAGAGCCTTATCTATCATAATTTGGCTCACGTTAATGGTCTCACTCACACGTGACTGATAGTCCTAACTCGTGCACATAATCCTCTACTAAATGCGGTTCTATACTCTTAAAAATGTCCAATAGGTCGGAAGGGGCACATGTCAAGAGAAGTACAACGAACATGAGTTGAAGCTGTGATGTAGTCCCTCATGAAACCACCTCACGTAGATAATTACTTCACTCCATCACATCATTTATAAGAAGTCTTTGCTTGCAAGCATCTCTAAACGACAAAAACAACTCATCGTCAATTGTGCGCAAGTCCTCAAAACTTGTTGCACCTCTGATGTGAGCCCAAAGAACTCGTAAATAGAATCTCTCTCCTTCGGACGGATGGACAAAATACGTGCGACCAATAGTTGGAATTGATTGTGTACTGATTCGATTGTTCTATTATAAATGTAAAATCGCGGGAGGTCCTGGTACAACAACTCTCGTGCATCTGAATTACCACTTTTATTTAGCTCAAAAAAAGTTGTCAAAGTGGTACTCGAGTGATCATCTACGACCTCCTCTAAGTCGCCTCCCTCACTAAAGTACATGAACTCCTGTCCAGAAAGATGAACTGCTAGTCGGGTCACAATTGGCTTATGAACACCCACAGAACACCCAAATAGTCGCCAGCAAGCCTCACTCGCGAAAAAATATCGAGCATTAAAAAATCGCTCTATCTCATTCATTGACCTTGCTATTTGACCACCGACCTTCATAGCTTCCGTTGTAATCATATTTGGTCCTTTGTACACGTACTTGTACAAATATTGTCCGTATATGTACACATATTTCTATATTGATGTGACACTGAAAATGTAGTGTCAACAACCAACTGTTATACGGTATTATCCACCCGTTGTCTAAATCTACGCAATCGGACATTCACTCCGTTGTCCCTATGTTTATACGAAAGATATCCGTTCACTATCGATGTTTCATCAATGAAAGAGAAGAACAAAATGCAATGGGTCATACGACGAATGATGCTCCGTGATATGTCGCAAACCATCAGGAATGAAGTGCAATATGATATCCCACATTCCGTCAATTGGGGTCTCATCTATAGGCATAAGCACGACAATCTCATTGCTCGTAGGAGCATTGAATTATCTATTGGCTCTACTCTGCAAACAACCAGACACTATGCAGAGACGAATACATGCATGATTAGGGAAACGTTCTTAAAACATTGAGCAAATGGATTCACCTCCATCATCATGCTTTGCAAAAGGGAGAGAACATCGCGTCTAAGCTCGAAGTTCAAAGATAATCTATGATCTACAGGTCATCATCCATGATGTAGATATGTGAAAAAGAAGGTCTATCTACAAACAACAAACCACCAATATGATGATACAACCAACCTGACACTCGAAATGTATATGCACCACCTACGGAGCTGGCAATGGATCTATCTAGATTCACACCAAGAGAAGCAAAGGCCAATGAGTTATTATAACTCCGCGCATTTTTTTTTAAAATGAACTCCTACGTCATCAGAAGATGTGTACAACTCGTGAGGGGCGAAGGCATCAATGGCAAACGCACCTTGTCTTTCATGCAACAAAAAGACAAACTTTTTTCTAGTTTCACTGTAGGGTTGAACAACTTCTACACACAAACTCCATTCCTCCCAAATCATGCCACACTAGTGTTTGAGACGATCTAGCTACCTCAAACAAACTTCCTCAAGCATGCGTGGACATAATTCTATCCAAATATCTCTTCTTTGCGTAATATCAAGTCGCAACCTTAGAGTCTGCTCTGTTCGGGACTCTACCTCAGAGGTCATATAAGATGGGTTGCTATGCACTTCCTCTGGAGTAACAATTGCTACCGATCTCGGACTACTCCTATCAAAATATCTCTTCCTCGCGTAATATCTATGTCGCAACTTTTTAACCCTCTCCGTTCTAGACTCTACCTCTACAGTCTGTTGGACCCTTTCCGTGTCTCTCTAATCGTCGCTATCAAGAGGGCAAAGTCGGGGTTTGGATCTCCAACCGGGTGAGTCGCCGTGTACAGGCTTCAATCCAATGGAGAGGGGGTTAAGCTACGGACTCTAAACGGGATCTAAGCCTACCAAGGGTGTCAATCTTGACATTAAATCTAGATGTGGAATGACTTAGATAAGGGGTGAGATTCTTGACTATTTCCTTGGCTCTTTTTGGGTTTTGGTTTTGAGATGATCCTCTTTTTGGATCTTGGCTTTCTTGGATAATCTAGGCTTCTTGGGCTCTAGAACTTCTCCTCTTGAGGCTTATCTTCTCAAGGGAGGGGAGCAATGAAAGTAAACCTACCTAATGGATCCTAGTGATCACACCAAATGGTTTTTCTAACATCTATTTTGCAAATGTGTGATTTTGTGGATTGATGGATGAAAGCATGAGCTAATGATCATCTGATATGTGATAGCATGATATGGCGAGTAATAACAATCGGCGAGCTATCTCTGGCAAGTAATAGGCGCGAGTAATAGATGGCGAGTTATAAACATACGAGTAATATTAGAAGGCGAGTAACACGAAGTTGGCGAGTAATCACAATAGGTGAGTAATTTGGGGCTGGTGAGTAATAGGCATGAGTAATAAAATGACGAGTTATAACCTGCGAGTAATAAGATTTATTATCCTATAACTCGCCCATATATATAGGGAAAGTTATAACTTGCCTATTGTTATTTTTGGAAATTAGTCCAATCTATGCCAAATCATTAATATTTGCATTGTGCACAGTCCGTTTTTCGATTGGCTGCCAAATTTAAGAGATTTTTTAATCAAAACGTCCCGTTGTTTACTAAAAGTGACAATTTCGTAAAAAAGAGAGCCTATTTTACGTTTCGGCTGGAATTTCTCTGGACAGATTTGACCATGTAGTCATTTGCAATACTAAAATAATAATGGCAAGGATGGTGATTGTCCATTGGGGGGTGAATCTACGTCAACTGATTCGTAAAATATTTCAATTGGTACGTTGACGAATTCCTCAAGTTCAGGGAGATCTAGAGTAGATAATCTCCTACCATATCTCATATGCATACAACAGAACGAGAAGTAGGGCTATTTTTGGTCTCGTCTTCTTCTGTTGTTTTTTATCTTTTTCATTTTCTTATTTCTCAAATATTTTTGTAGTTATTTTCTGTATTTCGTCGACCAGATGATGGATCAGAATGAAGATCTAACCAAAGTGATAATGAACTCAGATCAAGATTAGATCGGGATCAAAATAAAAGTCAAATGGATGTGAAGCGGTGTAAATGCAAATCCAAAAGACAATCAAGGAAAAGAAAATAACAAGAAAATACAGATGGGTTCTAAAAGTAAAAAATTCAAGAAAATTTCAAATTTTCACTGTGGGCGAGTAATACAATGCGAGTAATAAGTTTTAACTCGCCGAGCTGCCTGCCTGTCTCTGTTGGTATTCAGAATAATTTGTCAAAGTGGCGAGTTAAGTGGAGAACTTGGCGAGTAATACTGTGGTGAGTAATAGGAGGGCGAGTAATAAAAATTATAACTCGCCGGTCAGAGCAGTGTGTATACATGCCTATGTTCTGATGGCGAGTTATTAAACATTGTTGGCAAGTTATAACTGGCGAGTAATAAAAAATGGCGAGAACACATAAATGGGTGGGAAATTTGAAATGGCGAGTAATAGCCTTTTTACTTGTCGACCTCTAGAATGATAGCTCTGAGGTGCTAATCACTCTGCTCTGATGGCGAGTAAAGATGGCTAAAAAAGATGTCAAAAAGAGGTCTGGAGAGTAAAAGTTGATAGGCGAGTAATAGTACTGTTGGCGAGTTATAATTTATAACTCGCCGAGATCATAGAATAGAGCCTGAACTCTGCCTCGCTCACTAGAATACTGGCAAGTAAAAAGGACAACAAAAAGATAGAAAAAAGTCTGTAGGTGAGTAATAAACCTATCAAAATACAAAGAAAAATCAAACAAAATGCAAACAAAAACCCATCTAAATAGTAGCTTAGCACCATCTCCCTGGCAACAGCGCCAACAAAATGTTGAACCCTTTTCGTGCCTTCCTAATCAAGAGTACAAAGTCAGGGTCATTTGGATCTCCAACTAGGTGAGTTGTCGTGTAGTAACAGGCTTCGATCCAATGGGGAGGGAGTTAAGCTACAGATCTAAATGAGATCTAAGCCTACCAAGGGTGTCAATCTTGGCATTAGATCTAGATGTCGAATGACTTAGATGAGGGGTGAGGTTCTTGACTATTTTCTTGGCTTTGTTTGGATTTTGGTTTTGAGATGATCATCTTCTTGGATCTTGGCTTTCTTGGATAATCTAGGCTTCTTGAGCTCTAGATCTCCTCTTGAGGCTTATCTTCTCAAAGGAGGGGGGCAATGAAAGTAAACCTACCTAATGGATTCTAATGATCACTCCAAATGGTTTTTCTAACACCTATTTTGCAAATGTGTGATTTTGTGGATTGATGGATGAAAGCATGAGCTAATGATCATTCTGATATGTGATAGTATGATTATGAAACAACAATCAAACATTCATACATCCACAATCAACCATACAATGGCAAAATAAGAGGGCTTCACAAAGTAAAAAAAATGGAGGAGGAGGCTTCTCTTCTCTATCTCTCTCTCTCTCTCTCTCTCTCTCTCTCTCTCTCTCTCTCTCTCTCTCTCTCTCTCTCTCTCTCAATCACTATTCTTACAAATGAAAACTGATTACAAAATGGTGTCACATGCCCTTATATAGACAAATCTAGGGTTAGGGATTTTGGTGCACCCTAAACCATGTGCTATAAGAACTTGAGTTTAATAGAAGTTTAAACCAATTGGCATTTTAAACTACTTTGGGTCCTTTATTATTTTAGGCCCATTGGAGCATACATTGAAATTTTATTTCTCGTGCCATTGGCTTACGAGTACAGTGCACCTTCTAAGGGTGTCTGACGTTATATTACGAATAAATCTGAGTCTTTATGCCAACTCAGACATGCTTTTGTTCCCGTCACCATAAGATATGCTGGGCTTTGTTCGATCGTTGGCCGGTCCCTCCGCGACTTGTCGCCCTTCTGATAATGACGTTCCTGGTAAATCTGGATTTTGGAACACCGTCTCAGTTACTTGTCGATGCTCCTTCATGTAGTTTGGCGGCATGATTCCTTTATTTGATATCCACTAGACTCTTTTGGCATCTGGAATCCGTTAGAAGAATCTTTACCAAAATCTTTTAACAGAGTCCTATATCATGGGTGATTACGCACAACCTCGGGTGTAACAAATGCTACTAAAGTCGATTATACTCTCTCTCATTCTTCTCTGCCTCTCAGAAACCGACAAACCCACTCTATACTATCAACATTGGACATCAAATCCAATGTAACAGGTGGAATCATATGGACACCTACAGACCCTACTTCAGATGTACTCGACACAACATCATGTGGCAACTCAAGCCCACCTACAGACAAACCAATATCCACTCCACTGGTGATTTTTGGACTTATGTTTCTAGCATAAGTAATCTTGATAATCATAGGAAGTGCATATTGTATGGTCATAGTTTTTGTGATCATTATGAGACATGGAGGTCTCGGATTTCTATCAAGAAGGAGCATCATGAAGAGGATCTTAAGGAGTCATCTCAAGGTTCAAGTGTGCCAATGATTGAGGAGGAGAGTCCTTCTCAAGGTTCAAGTGTGCCAAGGATTGAGGAGGAGAGACCTTCTCAAGTTGTGAATACAAGAAGAATCTCAAGAAACATGGTTGAGCCCAGGTGGCTCAATTTTCAAGGGAAAGAGGAGCATATCTCATGTGGTATACATCTCATACTTACTTCTCTTATGTCATTTAATGAATCAATCTGCTTTAGTGAGATCATTGCATCTCAAAATTGGAGGAAAGCCATACTAGTTGAGTACAAAGTCTCTCTTGAGAACATAGATGACGTTCTTAAAAGGTTGAAATTTATTTTAAATCAATAAGAAAGCAAATGGTTATTTCATCAAATGTATGCTCTTGAGTCATGCAAGAGCAAAAGTGATTTGTTCACTCATAGTTTGAAAATTTGTATTGAGGGAAATTGTAAACTCTTTATGAGAGTAAGTGAATCATCTTCTAAAGACACTTATCTCCATAATGACGTATTTAGCCTCATTGGATTTGAGATTAGCATGGTAAACAAGCATGAAGATATGATGCAAACACTTTGTTATTATAGCATGCATAGTCTTGCCAATTCGGATGAGTCTAAATCTCTAGATCGTGGAAACATGATGTTGGATCTTTGTGATCCTAATAAGTCAAGAAGAAATCTTTATTTCCTCATGGAGGAGCATGCACATGAAGAAGGAACAAGTATCAAGGTCAAGCATCTACATAAAATTTGGAAGGAATCAATTTTGGAGGTGCTAGAATGGTGCAAAGCTCTCAAGTTCATCAAAGATGTCAACATCAAAGAAGCACTATCATGGATATGGTGATCTCGGATCAACATCAAGCTCATTGGCTGATCTTCACACGTTTTGAACCAGCAAAGACCAATTCAGCCCATGGAGTCAAGTTCAAGATCATCATGTTTTTATCAAGTTGGTTTTGAGGAGTGTGAAAATTGGCAAAAGCAAACTTGATCAAACATTGTAAATATCATAATGACTTGTACCTATTATGATTACACATGTGTGGATCCTGTTCCCACGTGTGAAATAAATGTACTTTTCATATAGTACAATCATATAGCTTGTACAAATAGTCTAAATTAAGTTCTAGTGGCTAAAAAGGCCAAAATCAAGTTTTTTTAGTCATATAATCAAGTTTTGCATGATGAATCATCATATGACAAAGCACCCTCACACATGTGGCATCAGAGGGATGATAAGTACCACGGGCTCCCACTTTTTGTATTTATAAAGCCATATTTGGCCATAATCATCAAGCAACACCAATCTTGGTTTTGGAGGCAATTTCTTGTCAATCTCTCCATTTGTCTTCATTTGTTTTGGATGTTTTGCGTTCCTATCATATTGTACTTTGATTTCAGGCTGGATTTCGTACTCTAATAGGTTTTCACACGTGTGAAACCAGCAAGTACAATTCCCTTTCATTTATGATTGTTCTTGTTAGATTTTCTCATCAGATAGATTTGATCTAGATTGTCTAAATCTTGTGTAGATTGATGGATCAATTGTATCTAACATCCAATCACTCTTGTGGATCATTTTAGGATCCATTCTTTGTCCAATTTTGCAGATTTCCACATGGTATCAGAGCCAAGTACAAGAGGATTTATTGAGTTTTGATGGGGTTAATCCAAAACTAAGCCCAAATTAGCAAGTTTTTGGAAACTAGCCAATTTTGATATGGCGAGTTGGATAGGATAGGTATACTCAAAATTTATGGACAAAAACTTGTTGTGGACTGAAGGGGTACTTTTCACACGTGCTAGAATGTACAGAACCATTTTTGGAGCCTTATGCTGCAATTTGATGCTAAATCTCCCAAATTAACAAGTTTGTGCAAAACTAGCTAATTTTGAGGCAGAGAGTTTGAATTGATAGCTAGATTCAATTTTTTTGTACCAAAACTTGTTTTAGGCTGTAGGTGTACCTTCCACACGTGTGGGGCCGTACAAAACCTGTTTTGGTTGAGAAAATTCAAATTGATGCATAATTTGACTCATACACCCAAATTTAGAGACTTGTAGTGCAAATTCAAGCTTTTTCTATAGAGATTCTATTCCTATGATTTGTTCTTGGATTAGATCCTCCAAATAATTTAATTTGAAGCTTGATTCAGGTGCATTAAATGTGTTTCTCTATTTTTTTGAGTACATGTCAAAGTTGAGAGAGATATTGCCAAAAATCATAGATTGAGTGATATGCAAGGTGAGAGGTCGAAATCCATTGTACCATCACTCTAGATTTGTTCAAGAGTGATAGGGTCAAGCTTAGAAGCATCAATATGCTAGAAAACATCCTTGGATCTGTCCGCCAAGTGAAACCTTTGAGAGTTTCTAGTGCATATATAGCATCTACGCAAATCTTTTGTAGAATTTGACATAGATTGGCTTCAATTGAGAGTTCTAGAAAAGAGATTGAGATCCAAGTCACATTATTCAACCCTACTCAATATGTTTGAGTGTTTGTGAGGCTTGAAAAGGTTCACTAAGGTATGTATGGCAAATGTGTAGAGAGAGATCCAATTTTCTAGAGTTCCTTCCTTTGTAGAGGGCAAGATCTAGAAGCTCATTTTGTGTTGGTATTGGTGGAGAGTTTGTCTTCTCCTAGGTGATCAAATCTTTCTAAGTGGCATTTGCTCTTTGAAGCACAATATCTTAGTGATAAAGAAGAATCACAACTTTTGATTTTGAATTTCATTCCCACTCTTAAGAGGTACAGTCATTGGTGGCATCCAATAGGGGTGGATGAATTGAATTTAGTGAGCAAAAATTGACATAGTATGTATGAAACTCAAATTAGTTCTATTCAACTTTCTTTGTGAGAGTGTGAGGGTCAAGTTGTGATCCCATTGGATGTCTAGAACAAGGAGGAGTCCATATTTGAGTGTTCATACATGGTTGGGATCTTTGTTAATCTCTATGTGTCTGATTTTTAAAGCTTGGTGAAAAATTCTTGACATAAATTGTTATCAAACTATTAAAAATTCATTCTAAATCTCAAAAGTGAGATTATTTCGGTCAAAGGTGAGTCCAAAATAAGTCATTAAGTTTAATTTTCATGTGTTTTGAAACACAATTCATCTTTTGTTCAAGAATATCAAGTGTTGAGAGAACTAGTCAAGTGCAAAGGAATATATAGGTGCCAAATCTTTTGATATCCATTTCAACTCTCAAAAGAAAGAATCATTGGTATTTGTTGAATCCAATAGGAGTGTTTGGATCTGATTTCTATTGTGATTTGATTCAAAGATTGTGTTCTTTTGTCTTAGTGATCAAAGCAAAGTTTCCAAGTGACTAATCATTAGTGTGAAAATTGATTCTTAGGTTTGTGAGCTAGATCTTTTGTAGATCCTTCTAATTTTTAGTCCTTCTAGGGTATTGGGCCACACATATTGTGACTTGAATCTAATTTGGCCCAAAATACATTATCACATTCAATAAGTTAACTTAATCACAATCTCAAATGAGACCTCTCAAATTATTAGAAGATAGCCCAATTTCAACCTTCAAATAGATTCAAACACTGATGTATTCATTCAAGCTTGAAGTTATGCGAGGACGTAGGGTTTTGGATATGCCTCTAACCATTCAAAGCTATATTGAGGAGTTGAATCTTGACATAACCAATTTGGCTCATATGGAAGTGGTCCCTAGAATCTGTTGGCATGTGTCTAGGAAACCCTACATCACTTGGGATACTCATGTGTACAATTTATTTCTTGAATCATCACCATGTAAAATTTATTTTAGCTAATAATGCACAATCATGAATTATCTATTCTCAAGCTTGGAAATATCACATTATCAGACAATCAAATTACAGCAATTTTAGATGACTAGAAAGATTCTTGGATATAGCTCCAAAATGACATCAAATATCCATGGAATGGATCAATCTCAAACTCCACATGCTAACCCACTATCGAACAATTTGCTTGAACTCAAAGTTCTAAAAAAATTCAAACACTTGAAGTAGAACAATCATAAATGTCAAGCTTTCAAGATAGGAGGAAAGAATCAATGATCTATCAATTAGCTTCATGATCAATTGTTGGCAGATTCCAAGGAATCCCCAAGATGCCGAGCCGAGATATATGAAGAGCACCTCTCACCCTAGACCAAGGAGGTCTCAGAAGGAAGAGAAGAGGTAGAAGATGAGATCCGAGCATGAGAGCCGAGAAATACTAGATAGGTATACAGTTCTACGTTATGTGAGCCTCATGGTGAATCCCAAAGAAGGAATGATCATGTAGGAGATGAGATTCTAGAAATTCTTCAGATTCTCATGAATCTGATGAATATAGGTGCTGTGAAGGATTTCAGATCATTCAGGATCCAAATCCGTGTCCTTGATCTTTGGTTACAAAGAGAGCAAACCAACAAGTAGAAAAATCATCTACATACAAAATTAGATGCAAACTCTAAGAGATATTGATCAAACATGAGCCAAAATATAAAATATAGTTGTTGTCCATACATTTATAGTACCCTATTGTATTTCACACATCTGGACCCAAAAACAGCAATAAATGATCATTCTACACATAGAATTGCAAGATAACATCATGAGAGTGCACCAATGAGTAGTAGAACCCAAAGAGAACCATGTATAATGATGAAATGAGAGAGAGAAGCGAGAAGATGTGTCTCTCCATGAGTTACATCCTTTTATAATAGGTCCAGACCCTATTTGGCCACTTGCCTTTCCCTCCAAAATGTAAACCCTACTATTTTTGGGTCTAGATTCAATGTACCCACAGCTCAAATTTGAATCTCTCTCAAACTTGACTACCAACTTTCCCACACTTTCAAAAAGTGTTTATTGAATGTATTTTAAACTAATATAACTTCAAAAAGTTTATCTCTAAGCCTCAAATGAGTTTTGGCCTCAATTGACAATTTACCAAAATATGACTAAACTTGTTGAAATCTCTCACACTCCCTCTTCAACTAGTTTTGGCATGCTTTTAACCATACTACTTCAATCCAACTTTAGAATGATATCTATCCTAAGTACAGATCTCCTTTCTAAGGTTCCAAAGTATCTTTCATGCTTCACTATCTCTTACATCAATTTTACACATCAAGATATAACTAGAACATGAAGAACCAAATAAAATGTGAGTGAAATGATCCCTCCATGTTTCAAACTTTGAACTCTCTTGAAAATTACAGCAACCAAACAATAAATGTGAGTGATGACCATTTGCTTGCTCGTCTCCTCCAACTTTGTCCTTTCTTGAGATGTCTCCACCATAAAACTCTATGAATGAGCCTCCATCTCCATCTTGTCACAAGAAACCATCAAACCTTGGAAATCCATGAGTAGGTGAGTACATCAATGATGCAAATCCAGCACCACATGACTCCATAAACCAAGTAGGTTGCACTAGTCCATCTTCAAGATCTACTTGACACAAGAAAATGACCATGAATTCACCAAAAATTGACAATCTCCAAACATTGGCACCAAGTAACTCAACACTTGAGAACTTGATCATGGATGAGTGATATAATGAACCTCCAATAGCTTCATTTCCATCAGCAAAACCAGCCAAGAATGCTAGTACAACTCCAACAATAAGTTATTGCAAGACAATGTACCTAGTTTGTGACAAAATTTCCAGAATTCACACGTGTGGGGAAGATCCACAAGTATGATGGATCTAATTAAGCCTTACGATTAGCACAATAACCTGATTCTAGATTGATTAGCAAGATCTAGTATAGAAGTTATGGCTTAACCACAATCTAGCATGCTAAGCAATAGAGAATGATAGCAATGAATCATAAATGAGCATAAGTACAAGAATTTAGTGTATTAGCATTAGCCTCAACACGAGTTAGAGAGAGAAAGATAGAGAGATAACAAGCAAAATTTGTGTGGATCCAAAATGGCAAGAGATAGCTACAAAGCTTTGGTCCTTCATAAAAAATTATGAGGAGAGCTACACATATTTATGGAGTTTGAGGTAGCTTGAGGTAGAACCACATCCATTCATCATTTAATGACATCTAAAGTGAAAACTAGAGTCTATGTGACATTTGTCACATCTCATGCATGAATCTCTACCTACTTTTTCCAAGTGTCCTAGTTCTAACTAGAAATGTACAAATCATCATGCATGTGTCCATTTCACTTTGTGCATGCCTTGCATGTCACTATGGATCACTTACAATTAATGCATGTGAATTTCCACGAGTTTCTACGAGCATATTTTTGCTAATTCTAAGTCTACAATCTATATGCAAGTTGTAATCATCAAACTAGATATGTCAAATCCATATATCTCGAGTTCTATCTAGGCCAAACTTGACATTTGCATTTATGAACAACATACTTGCATGGTACAATGTTTGTAGCAAGCCTAAAGTCAAGATGGATTATTTTTCCATTTCGACACTCCTCCTAAAAACAATCTATATTGACTTGAACATGGATCTTGGTATTACTCCAAGATTGGCTCTATGCTTGATGAAGGAACTCTTGCTCAAAGGTTTGGTGAGCATATCAGCAATACAAGATTATGTGTCGATGTGCTCCAAGTAGATTTCCCCTCCAATGAGCTTCTCTCTCATGAAGTGATGTGCAACTTCACTATGGCTCCTTGCATGAAATATTGGATTGTTGGCAAGGGCTTGGGCTGAAATGTTGTCACACATGATCATAGGTAGATCATCTTCCATGATTATCTTTAGCTCCACTAGCATCCTCTTGATCCAAAGCACTTTCTTTGTTGTTGTAGTGAGTGCCTTATACTTAGCTTCACAAGATGAGAGTGATACAGTATCTTGCTTTTTGGAAAGCCAAGCTATCAAGTTTCCTCCAAGATATATGACATAAGCACTTGTAGATTTTCGATCTGCTATATCACTTGCAAAATCCGAGTCAAAATAACCAACAATAGAAAGATCTTCACTTTTATACAATAAACCATAATCAAAAGTTAAAGATATATATCTAAGCACTCTCTTGGCCATTTTCCAATGATAAATAGTAGGATTTTGCATAGCCTGGCTCAACTTATGAATCCTAAAGCTTATGTCAGGTCTAGTTATTGTGAGCCAAATTAAGGAGCCTATAAGACTCCTAAAAAGTGTGATGTCCATGAAGGATCTTTCATCACCTTTGTTAGGGTCTTTTACATTTTGCTCCATAGAGTTTCTATACTCTTACACTCTAACATATTGAACTTTTTTAACATTGAAAGAGCATACTTGGATTGACATACAAAAGCTTTATATTTAAGAAAGTCAATCTCTAATCCTAGTATGTAGTGAATTTTTCCAAGATCTTGCATCTTGAAATCCTTTCCAAGTGCAATCTTGGTTTCCTCAACTAACTTGATACAACTTCCTGTTAGAATGATATCATCAACATAAATAAGAAGAATGACAATATCTTTATCAAAAAACTTGACATACAAGAAAGGATCATAGTTACTAAGATTAAATCCTAGTGACTCAAGAAAGGTGTTAAGTCGAGAATACCATGACCTTGGAGCTTGCTTAAGTCCATATAGACTTTTGAACAGCAAGCAGACTTTGTCTTTGTCATGGATGAACCCAATAGGCTGATCCATATAAATCTCTTCTTCTAGATATCCATTTAAAAATGCATTAGAGACATCTAGTTGAAGAACTTGCCAATTGAAAAATCAAGCAATAGAAATTATGATTCTAATTGATACCATCTTTGCAACTGGAGCAAAAGTCTCCTCATAATCAAGTCCATAAACTTGAGCAAAACCCTTAGCACAAAGTCTAGCCTTGTACTTGTTGATTGTGCCATCTTGATTATACTTTACTCGAAAAACCCACTTGCAACCAATGGTGTGCTTGTTGGATGGAAGATCCACAAGCTCCCATGTCTTGTTGGCAATCAAAGCATCATATTACTTCTTCATGGCAAGATACCATTCCTTCGAGTTGAGTGCATCATATACATCCTTTGGCTCCTCATGTGAAATAAAATAAGCACAATTAGTGGAGTTGAGTTCCACTTGCTTGCCTCTATCTTCATAAGTAAGCCTCCTAGGCTCGGATCTTTCTCTTTGAGATCTCCTTGGTGAAAAGATTCGAGGTGACTCCTCCTCAATTCTCGGCCCCATCTCTCCATGATAGTCTTCAAGGGTGATGATTGGAGTCTCTTTGTGAGAAACTTTGAACTCGGCCTCCTCAAGAATGTATTTTTGATCCTCATGGAATATAACATCCCTACTCTCAATTATAGTTGAGATAGAGGGAACATAGATTCTGTAATCTTTCTTGTTGGATGCATATCCAACCATGATCCCTTTAATAAAATTAGGATCATCTCTTTTCCTTGTTTCCAAGGGCACATGAACGAAGCAAGCACAACCAAAAACTCTAAGGTGATCTACCTTAGGTTTCTTCTTAAACAAGACTTCAAAAAGTGATTTTCCAGCAAGTGCATTGTGAGGTAATATATTGCACAAATAGTTTGCACAATTTATAGCTTCACCACAATATTCAATAGGCAAAGAAGCTTCAACTCGGATTGCTTTAGCACATTCACATAAAAATCTGTTTTTCCTCTCAGCAACTCCATTTTGAGATGGAGAATAAGCACAAGAAAATTCTCTCTTTATTCCTTCACCTTCACAATATTCATGAAACTTGTTGGAGATGTATTCACCTCCTCCATCACATCTTAAAGCTTTAACTTTGAAAGAAAACTGTTTCTCAAAATAAGCTTTGAAGATTAGGAAGTGATCAAATACCATAGCTTTTGAAGAAAGTAGATACAACCAAGTATATCTAGTAAAGTCATCAATAAAGGTGACAAAACATGTTGCACCACCAATACTTTTAGAAGAGAAAAAATGAACATCCCCCGTGTATCAGCTCCAAAGGATGAGTAGTCTTGATAAAAGACTTCTGATATGGCTTTCTATGTGATTTTGCAATAGCACAAGTCTCACAAGGCTTAAAATCTTTGGAAAGAGATTTTGGAAGACCAATAGCCTTCACTTTCTTGACCATAGAAGACATGGATTTAAAGTTAGGATGTCCCAACCTTCTATGCCACAACTCCTCCTTAGATAACAAAGCAACTTCGCAAAGGTTTGCATTCTCATAAGAATTCAGCTTGAAAATTCTACCACATCTAGATCCATCGGCTAGGATCTCATCATTTTTCTTGATAAAGCAAGTATTGGAGTTGAACTTTACATCACAACCATTATCAAGCAACTTTCCCACACTAATCAAGTTCTTTGTAAGTTTTGGAATGAAAAGAACATTAGAAAGTGCAAGAACTTTTGAAGAAGCAAGTTTCAATGGAATGTTGCCAATTCCTTCTATAGAGCATTCATGATCATTAGCGGTGTAAATAGATCTCTTAAGTCCTTTGTAAGGTACAATTGAGTCAAAAGACTCCTTTGAACAACACATATGTGAGGAAGCTCCACTATCTATGTACCAAGCTCCATCTTTCTTGAAAGGTGATGAAGAAAAACTAGACACCATAAATGATCCTTCTCCATCACTTGCAACAGAATCTTCTTCAATCTCTTTGGAAAGATTTGCTTGCTTGAGTTGGTTTTTCTTCTTAAAGCAATTAGAGACATAGTGCCCCTTCTTGCCACAAAAGAAACACTTCACTTTCTTCTTCTTGTTCTTTGAAGTAGAGGGATGAGATGAATCATTCTCTTCACCATCTTTGTCTCGATCTTTGGCTTTGTCTTTGTTGGATGCTTGAGAAAACTGGTTCTTACTCCTTCCTTTATGCTTGTCCTTGACAAAGAGGTCTTTGTCACTTCCACCATGCCCGAGTTTGTTCATCCTGGAAAGTTTATAGCTTTGCCTAGATTCTTCAGAAATAAGAATTCCTTTGAGAGTTTCTAGATTAGGCAACTCCTCCTTAATGGCAAAAGACTGAACAAGATTATCATAGTCATCTTTCAAGCCATTTAAAATGACTTGAACTAGCTCATCTTGGTTAGTAGTAACACCAACACGGGAAAGCTCTCTATGTAAATCTTTAACTCTCTGAACATAGTTTGATGCACTCTCCTCACTTCTTTGAAAACTTTGGAAAATCTGATTTCTAAGAGTGAGTATTCTAGAAGTATTCTTTGCTTCATAGATGGACTTAAGTGTATCCCAAGCATCTTTAGCTGTGGTGCAAGATCCTATTTCTCTCAAAATTTCATTAGATACATTCATCTCAAAATGTAGAGCCATTCTAGCTCTTTTCCTATGCTTAGGAATTTCAACCTGTGCTTGAGGCTCCTCCTCAACACCAAGCACAATGTCCATAACATCCTAGAGTATCAGAATAGACTCCATTTTGAACTTCCAAATTGAATAATTTGAAGTATTTAGTCTTTCTTTTGCTTCTAGAAGATATCCTCCCAGAGGTGCCATTTAGATGAAGACTTCTTAGTTATTGGACTACAATATGTTTGAGCTTGTTCCAATCAGACTTAATGTTGTTGCTCTCTTTCACTATAGGTATTTTCAAGGATGTACTACCTTCCTATGTGAAACACTTGCAACTATATTTGAGATGGATCTCAAATATTCCACAAGACAAGATTATCTAGATCAGACACACAAAGTGGATTGATACACTTTGGCAAGTTTGAACCCTACTTTTGGCACATGTGAAATGCTTTCAAAGAAAACACTATTGACACTCAGAAGGCTCAAAGGTGTTCAATTACTTCAAACTTAGTCTTGATCTTCACTTTCTTGTGTAGGATGCTCAAAACAATGGTTTCAGAACAAAGCAAGGTTGAATCAAATCAAAATGTTGTCACTCGGATTTTGGACCTATCCCTATCCTCTTTAAGAGCCTATAACTCTTGATTGACATATCAGATTGATTTGATTTTAATTTTTATGGAAAATACACATCATAAGCTTTCCATCAAGCTATAACACCACTATCTTTGGATCTACAAGCAAGGAGATAGAAGGGAATGAAAATATCCGATTTTCACACGTGCGGAATTCCCGAATTCCGTACTACCACTTTTCAGGTCTAAAAATTCAGTCCAAATCCGATTTGATCCAAACACACTTCAAAGAAAGGTGAGCAAAAGTGTCAAACTGCTTTTTTGCTTGATTTAGCTCTCAATTTCTTGTACAATCAGAGATGTTAGCATGCAAAGCTTAATTTGGCTTTGATACCATGACAAAATTTCCAGAATTCACACGTGTGGGAAAGATCCACAAGTATGATGGATCTAATTAAGCTTTATGATTAGCACAATAACTTGATTCTAGATTGATTAGCAAGATCTAGTACAAAAGTTATGGCTTAACCACAATCTAGCATGCTAAGCAACAGAGAATGGCAAAAGTACAAGAATTTAGTGTATTGGCATTTTTGAGTTGATCTCAAAAACCTTAATGCGGTTACAAAGAAAGACCATTTTCCCTTACCCTTAACTACGCAGATCCTTGAGGAAATGGCAGGAGCTGAAACTTTCAGCTTCTTAGATGGGTTTAGTGGCTATTTTTTGGTCCAAATTGCTCTAGAAGATAGACACAAAACTGCCTTTGACACGGAAGACGACGTTTATGCTTATAATGTCATGTCTTTTGGCTTATGCA
Organism: Diphasiastrum complanatum; assembly: GCA_029204225.1. Taxonomy (NCBI): domain Eukaryota; kingdom Viridiplantae; phylum Streptophyta; class Lycopodiopsida; order Lycopodiales; family Lycopodiaceae; genus Diphasiastrum; species Diphasiastrum complanatum. The sequence continues at coordinate 100,990,371 of CM055092.1, read as the reverse complement.
ATGCCCCTTCCACGTTCCAACACGTCGTGCGAATGGTGTTTCAAGATTTGTTACATCAAATTGTTGAGATTTATCTCGATGATTTGGGTGTACATTCTTCTATAGACAAGCACCTCAAAGCCCTTGAGAAGATATTCATTCGCTATCGTAGGTTTGGAATCTCACTAAACCCTGAGAAATGTCAAATCTGGGTAACCCATGGGGTTTTCCTTGGACACATCATTTCGAAAGATGGTATTTCTACATATCCTTCAAAGATCAAGGTTATAGTTGAGATGCCTCTACCCGCAACAGTGAAGGAAGTTTACATCTAGGCCACACTAACTATCACCGCATCTTCATAATCGGCTACGCCGGTAAGGGGAGACTCGTTTATTTAGTTGTGCTAGACCCTAGATGGACCGAGGAACGTAAAAAAACTTTTGAGGAGTGAAAACAACACTTACTACTACACCCATACTTCGTTCCCCATATTACACTAAGGAATTCCATGTGCATACCGACGCAAGTAAGTATGCCATAGGGGGTCTCCTAGCACAACCAGACGAATACGAAAAGGATTTTTAGATACGTTTCTTGAGCAAGCAATTGGTGTCTGCTGAAGTAAACTATACAACAACTGAGAGAGAAGCACTGGCCATGGCCTACGCCGTACAACAATTCAGACACTATTTACTAGGCCAAACCTTTGCATTCTACACATATCATCAAGCCTTGTTATATATTGTTAATAAATCTTGTAAAACGGGACGTATAGCTCGATGGCTATTAATAATCGAGGAATTTAATTTCTGAGTAGTTGTTAGGAAAGGAACCCAGCATTTCATGGTTGATCACCTTTCCAAACTTTCCAATGCTGAAAAGGTTGATGCACCAGTCAACAACGATCTTTCTAATGCATGCCTTTTTCCAATCGATGCCACTCCCTTGTGGGATGAGGAAATCACTCAGTTTCTAACCACCGACAAACTCAAAGAAGGCCTAAGTACAGTAGCAAAAAAGAATTTTTTTACTAAAAGCAGCACCCTTTCAACTCATAGCAGGACAATTATATAAAAGGGGCATTGACAGTATTATACGTAGATGTGCTTATGAATCTGAGATATGTCCTATCATATCTCAGGCATATGAGGGCATTGGCGGCGGTCACTTCTCAGCTGAAGCAACTGCTAAAATCATCCTCATAGCGGGCTTATGGTGGCCATCACTGTTTAAGAATACCTTTGCTATCATTAAAACATGTGATGTTTGCCAACTAGCCAAAAAGAATACAAAAACAGACTTTACCTCGCTGACACCCATTATAGAAGGCGAAGCCTTCCATAAGTGGGGTATAGATTTTGTTGGGCCCATCAGCCCAGCAGCAAAGAATACCCAGGCACACTATATCTTGATAGCAACTGATTACGCCACCAAGTGGGTAGAGAGTGATTAGAGACTAACTTGTAGTATAGGCATTGAACTGAAGCTATTGAGACATGTAGACCTCAAGTTTGTTCTAGTACAACATACATCCATCCCAATTGCTTAGCTATTTTGAGTCGATCCTTGGCAGAGGGACTAAAGTGAATTATGGCTCCATGTGAACAACAATTGGAGGAGTGCCAGAGCAAGCTAGAGCAACTAGAGTATGATCTACGTGAACAACAATTGGAGGAGAGCTAGAGCAAGCTATGTGTTTGGTTGTACATCCTATGTCCATGTTCCCAAAGATGATAGGAAGAAGTTAGATGAAAACTCTGTTGGAATTCGATGCTCATCCTCAAATCCATTTGTTTTACCTACCTAACTAGTGTCCCACTCATCGATCATCACCCAGATCGTCGGCCGCCCCGTCAACAAGTTCTAAATGGTCGTCTGCTACTGTAATATATGCTATCTTGCAAAATATTTTATGAAAAGTTTTAGCACTAACATGCAAAGCATTTTTTGGGCTTTGCTGAGATCCTGAGCTCAACCCAAACACACGCACACACACATCCATAAAGACCCACTCTAACCCTTACCCTAAGTACACACACACACACACACACACACACACACACACACACACACACACACACACACACACACACACACACACACACACACACACGCACATGCACACAAACACAGCACACACACAAATACACATATACACAAACACACGCACAACACACACCACATAGTGCACACACACACACACACACACACACACATTTTGTTTGAAAAGATAGTCTTAGTGCTATTGCTCCATGTTTTCTACTTATACAAAAACTAATTGAGAAATATATTGGGTGGTGTGTCTCTTACTTTGAAAGTAACTTTGTGATGCAGGAGTCAAGCAAATGTGCTCATCTTTTGGTCAAAAAGTGGCTTGATCTCTACTTAATGGGAATGCAATGGTTTGCTATAGAAATGTGCCTTTGCAATCAACGATTGACTAACAGCAGAAGTGCGATTAATTGCCCATTGGAAATACAATTTAATTTTGCAAAAATCTCCTTCAAGATCAGTGAGTATCTGCCACATTGAGGCTGTGAGCTAACAATGTCTGGTGGTGGTTGAGTGGGCTGTTGGGAGATAATAATCATGTTGTTATGTATGTTGTACTGCAAGCTTTGTTGACTATTGCTACCATGGCTTTCTTCCTCATCTTACCAATTTTGTAGCTTTTGTACAAAGTTCCTCATGTTTGTGGTAGAGGAATGCATCATGTAAGTCAATCTGAGGAGATAAAGGCAACATTTCTGGATGTTTTTTTATAACAGGCTACTGCCGAATATGGTAATCATGCATGGCATTTCTTGGAACATTTCCAATTCAGTCAAATAATTGAACTAAATTTTGCAAACCCAAAAAGTCATCTAATAGAGTTTAGAAAAGTGTGAGGTCAAGAGCTTACTGTTTTTTTGTATACAACCTCTGTTTTCGTAACTCTCAATTGCAGCTTCACAATCCTTTGATGCACATTTGAAGGTCTTTTACAATATATAGTATATATCATGTCATTATTTCAATTGAAAATATGAAGCAGGAATTTGAAACCCTGAACGATGTACTAATTGGTTACTCACCTAATTTTACAGAAGTTTTACATACTTCCAAGCTTTTGATTTTTTTAAAACTGATTATTTAAATACATAGAGCTATGTGCAGTGGTGGTCTATGGTCCCATAAATCTAAACATTATGAAAATGTTTAGAATTTGGCCGATCCAAGTTCTAAGTTTATGATAGGCAATAAGCGATCAATTCATGTTCGTTCTAATAGTGATATTAGCCATGATTTACATGTTTCCTTGACTATCTCAAGAATGACGTTGAGAGTGTAAGTTACAGCTCCTGGGGAGACCATATACAATCTTTGGTTTGTGTCCTAGACAACACCACTCCAGTATTGCATAGAACTATTCCACAAGGATAGCATCTCATTGCCACCCCGCATGGGGAGGGAAAAACGAACACTTCTTGGCTTATTCGTAGATCGTCAGAATTACATTCACCACAAGCAATCTTTGCTAGACTGCGATTATGTGATAGCATTTATGTTTGAAAACATCTGCTAAAAACAAATGCTTTAACTTATTCTGTCATATTGAATGGTATGCTTAGCCTTTAGACTTTTGAAATGAATGCTATTTACGGCAATTTTAGGGCATGTTGGAACAAACTCAAATATTTGGACAAACTCAAATTTTTTAACGAACTCGAATTTTGGAACGACTCAAATTTTGAAATGACTCAAAACATCATCTAAAGATTTGAAGTAATTGTAATTCGTGCACTCTGTATTTCGGCCGACCGCTGGCGCCGACTGGTGCACAAGGGTAGATAGCATTGGCAGTTGCATTGTGTAGGATTGTTGCACTATTGATGAAAGGTGGTAGGACCGCACACTCTCAGTTTAAAATTCCTCCGACGGAATTGAATGAGAGCTCAACATGCAACATTTCCAAGCAATCTACGTTAGGTATGCTTTTGATGGCATGTCAACTAATCATTTGGGATGAGGCTCCCATGGCACCTAAATATGCTATAGAGTGTGTAGATCGATCTCTATGAGATATGTTGAGTATCGACGCTCCATTCGGAGGAGTTCCAGTTGTTTTCGGGGGTGATTTTTGACAGATTCTACCAGTGGTACCGTGTGCTACCGAGCGCAGATTGTCAATGCTTCGCTGAAGTGTTCGCATTTGTGAAAACACATAGAGGTGCACAAATTGACAAAGAACATGTGCGTCATGGGCGTGGAGGGTGGCAATAAGGATGAGCAGTTGAGGTTTGCAGATTATTTGTTGTGGGAGATGATTGTGAGCCCATATTCGTGCATCGTGATTTGGACCTGATTTTCCTACCAAAGGGCATGTGCCTAAGGATGCGTGATGTGGGCGAATTGATTTCATTCACATTTTCTGATGTTGCACGACATTTTAAGGATCTTGAGTTTTTTAGAAGTGCAATATTGACCCCATTGAACAAAGATGTGGATGAGATCAATGCGAGGGTTATTGAGTAGCTTCCAGGTGACATTTTCACTTATTATAGTGCCAATAGTATTGTTGAGTGTGAGGGCTCTAATGTCCACCCTATAGAGTATCTGAATATCCTGCAACCGAGTGGGTGTCCTCCACATAAGTTGGTGTTGAAGCTTGGGATGATTGTGATGTTGTTACGATCGATAGCATCGCACAAGGGATTGTGCAATGGCACAAGATTGATCATCCTCAGATTGGATAGACAGGTCATAGAGGTGAAGATAGTGACTGGGAAGAATATAGGGAGTAGAGTCCTTATTCCACGTATTCCTATAGTGCCAAGCTATTCGAATATACCGTTTGAATTGCAGAGAGTCCAGTTTCCTATCAGAGAAGCATTTGCCATGACAATAAACAAAGCACAGGGGCAAACTATGGACACGATTGGTTGTATTTTCCTTGAGGCCTGTGTTTAGTCATTGGCATCTACATATTGCACTTTCGAGAGTGTAAAATGCAGCAAGTCTTTTTGTGCTGATTATTGACAAGGACAATCGATTTACGGATGTGGATGAAGTGGCGAGGTACACTCAGAACATTGTGTATTCATAAGTGTTGTAGTAGTAAGTTTGAAGTGATGTTTATGGTTTATGGTTTTGAGATGCAATGTACAGTTAGAGTTAAAATTGAATTTAGACTTAGCATTTGAGATGTAGGATAGAGTTAGTGTAGAGTTAGAATTAGAGTTATAGTTAGATTTGGAGAGAAAAATTTGTCAAATTTTGTACACAGAGAAGGTTGTGTAGAAGGAGGTTCTTGGGTATAGTCAGGATTTTGAGTTCAGTATTTGATTTGACATAAGGCTTATGCTAACATTGTATTTCTTTTTTGTAGATTTCGTCGAGCAGGCTGTTGGAACGAGCAAGTATTTTCATTCCAATTTGCTATTGACTATGTTTTAGGTAATTGCATTAAATTAACAAGTGTGTATGCTTTTGCAGATGGTGAAGGTCATTGTCAATCGACGAACGTTCATGCGGGACTTTATGGAGCAGTTTGTTTTGCACAATGGCGAACACATCTGCACAATTATTTGGTTGTTGCAACTATACGCGAAGTTTTTAAAGGATTTACAAGACGTTAGATATTTGGTTCCACGAGAACACCATATGTTATTAGATGTGGATTTGTTAGCACAAAATCTAACACACGTTTATAGAGCAGTATTGGTTGTAGATATTACTAATGCATCACAGATGATATATACCTTGGTGTGCTCCCAAGGCTTTGGATGTGATTCGTGGGAAGAGTTTTTGGAGAATTATTGATTTTTATCTATTATATATATATATATATATATATAATAGATTCAAATTTTATGTATGTGGAATGTCTTCCTTTCTTGATTGATTTGCACTTAACTCAATGTTGTACACATACTAATGCATCTTTCACACATTTTTTATAGTGAATATGTGGTTTTACATATATTTTACACATAGAATGGCTTTACATGTTTGTACGCATAAATAGCTCAAAGTGGCTAATCTTTTGAAGTTTGCATTGCATGTGATTATAAACACATTAAAATTTTGAAATTCAGAGCACGGTCTTCTAAAATATACGAACAAAACATACACATACATGCACATGCATGTACAAAAACATACATGTACACATGCACACTCTCACTCATACATGAACACTCTCACTCATACACACACGCATGCATAGATATATGCACTCTCATGAATACACACACATACATATTCGAGATGCGAGATGTGCGAGATCGGCCATGATCCAAATCATCGGCCGCCACCTATCTCGGCCTCTGTTGCCCGTCAACGACAGGCACTGTGTGTGTGTGTGTGTGTGTGTGTGTATTGTCTCATTTAAAAACATCATTGTTCAGAGCTATGATATGAATGATAGAAGTCCATGTATTTTATTAGAACTGCCAAGAGAGTGAGAGTCTTGGGGCCTTGTGAACTTGAAAATTACATATAAAGAAGCTATTATTTTTGTAGCAGAAGAATGAATCATGATTGTTGATTCAGGCACCCTTTGACCAGTCGGCTTGAAGGATTGCATAATTAATTTTTCCAGAGCACTCTAATTCAAAAATTTTGTGACACTGAGCGAAGCCGATGACCCAATCTGGATCATTCGCATGTCCAAATGCCACTGGATTTCAAGTAAGAAGTGCTTGTTGCCTTGACATACTCCACACTTTGTCAAAATTGTACTCAAATGGAATGATATTCTTTAGAGCCCCGAACTAGTTACTAAATGAAACTTATTTATTTGAACTTCTTTCTTGCAATAAACAAAGTTGCAATTTCTAAAGTTGCAACATTTATCCCTCCCTTCATCCATTATGTCTCGTGACATGTCTCCTAGTCATGGATTTGGCCTAACTCTCACTCTCACCACGTGTTTCCCTCTCAGCACATTTCTCAGAGCGTTGATTCATATTTGTTGCATGTAGGTACCGCAGTCCCAATTCTATGCATCGTAGTCACATGAGTCTAATGTCCATGGCCAGACGACTCAACTGGATATAATTAGATTTTTCATTCTAGCACATACATATGTATGCCTACTGATTTAGTTTGTAATATATTTCAGTAGTTGGACCATTTATGAACGACTATTTTGTTAATCATAATTGTATTTCATAAGTCTTTCATTGCATGAAACGTAACTTCAATATTTGCAATTTTTTTAATAAAAATTATAAAAAAATGATTTTGCTTACCTGCTTAAGAAGTGGTGCAGAAGACTCCAGGCGTTGGATGGAGTCAATTTTTAAGATAGAATGGAACCAGTACACTGGTTCCATTCTATTCTAATTTTTTTTTATTCCTATGCCCTTGGAATAATCATCATAGCATTGTCCTGTATAGTCCTCGAAATAACCCTCACAAACTACTCTTTGTTAGCAGGGGTCAAATATCTCAGATACCCCGGGCCCCATTGGAAATTTCGAGAGATCTCAAAATATCCCTCAAAAAATACTCTTTGTTAACGAGTAAATTCCTCTGATATTCCTTTGGTCATAATGCAAATTTCGAGGGTCTCTTATCAACGGATCTACCATTGGATATACCTTTGTAAGAGGACTTTTTTTCTAAAAAAATTGCTTAAGAAAAGCCTTGAGTTTAGGGTCGAAAATGTTCTACAATGTTGTAATGTGGGCTAATATTCATTGTATTTATGGGATATCGATATCAATTACAGGTGGTCTTTCACCCCTACCGTTCAGTCCAGATGGTGATATGTGATTCAAGTTTTGGTGATCACGCGTCTTGTTGTAGTGATCTCAAAAAAAAAAAAGTTTTAAAACATGAAAATGGCCTATGGATTCTACCTCTTATATCCCATAACTCTCGCACGTGTGGTCAAACGGTCTTCGCATGTGTGAATGTACGAACCAACCATGCAAAGACACGTGTCATTTGTACGGACCAATCATGCAAGGATACATGTCCTTTGCACGTCCGAAAACATTGGAGCAAAGAAGACTCACATGCGTAAATGAAACATATATAAGACACAATCCACGATCAACTTTTTTCATATTTTTTTCTCGTGTCTGTGTGTGTCCTCGAGGGGGGGGGGGGGGGGGGGGGGTATCATATCATCCTTGGGTGTCCAAGACCATGTAGATTTTTGAGCTTTTTTGTATCTCAAATAAAGTCTAGTGGTAAATAGAATTCTAAAACTTCATTGCAATTTGTCATGAACATCACATAGTGATATTTTATCACTCGACAATATTATATTACGTATAAAAGCCATGACTGACACTCATTGCACCAAGATAGGCAACTAGAGAACCCTTATCTATAGGCACTTATTATTTTATTAATATATATATATATATATATATATATATATATATATATATATATATATATATATATATATTCCATCTGTCATTTCCATAAAATCCACTATAAAGATATATAATCATACTCTTAACCACTCTATTGTAACACTTATGAAGTAATATAAACTATAGATTCACAATGTGGTTTGAAGATTACAATTTGAAAATTGTAAAATCCACTTCTAACGTTCAAAACATGTCCAGATTCCCACTGTTTTAACACTCAAGTAGAAATATTAATTATAGGCTGACCAACTCTCACATGGTCGCAATATGCAAGTTGAAAAGCTTATTCTTACTCATGTACATGCCCTTGATCATAATACATTTGAAAATGTTAGCGCGTAGCATCACTAGTCAACAATACATGATACCCCAAGAAACCATGCAAGGTCCAATCTCTTCAAAGCGCGTGCAATAATTGTTAGAGTCCAATCTTACAATTATATTAGACTTGAAGAAGATATATACTATAGAGTCAAAACTTGTGACAATGATGTCACAAACATGATAGGATAGGTTGCTCTATCTATGGTTAGATCACCTCTATGGTCAATATTTGTTTTAATATACCTACGATTCTTGCCTCCTTACTTAGTCAATTTCTATGTCATTGAGCAAGATGTTTGTTATATAAGGAGGTGGTTTGAATATGATTTCTCTTATTCCAAAACCCTAAGTGAGTGGGATAGCAGAGGTGTGGAGCAATTTCTTTTCTCATTGACACTTGTTACATTTTTTTGTGAGTGAGTTCTTGTAATTGCTGGAACTATAAGAGTTTGGTAGTTTTAGTGCTCTCCATTTCTGTTCTATTGTTTTGAATTCTGAGTTAAAAAGGACTCTAAAAGGTGAAAAAAACCAAAATAGAAAAAAAAGGCATATGAATTTTAGACTCTACAAGTTGGGTTTATTAATAAACTAGAAATCCATGTATTAAATGAAATGATGTGACGTTGACATAAAAAATGATTTCATAGCGTCGTGAGGGGCCCGGTGCACCGGAGCGGCCGGAGGCGGGGAGAGCGCGCGGCGGGTATATCAGGACCAGGCGGCCGGGGCCCTTGTAGGCATGTTTTTTTTTTTTAGCTGCCTGAGGAGGCTTGCCTGAGGAGGCTTGAGGCCTATATAAGAAATCTGGTTCACTCTCGCTCTCACTTGCAAGCGTAAAATTGATCTCAGCGCTCTCAGTACTCTCGACTCGATTGATTCAGCTGCTCATCTGATCTTCATCCCATTCAACTTTAATTTCAAAAATGGCGCAAACACTGCCCTCGACCTCAGTGCCAGCAGTACCTCTCAGTCACACAGAGATGCTTTACAAATCTGATGTGAGCGGAAAAGCAGAGACAGCCACTCAGTACCTGTCTCTCGACATCAGTGTCGGGAGCAAAAGTTTTGAAGGTTCTGCCACCGTTGACACTGAATCTTCTGAAGTGGCTTCGTTTACCGGCAGATTGTACGCCGATGACGCGTCTAAGCTCTACAAAAACACGGTTACCTTCTCCTTCGACTCAAAAAGCGATAAATTCATTGTTTCCTTCTTTGATGATAAAGACAAGAAGCTGGGTTTTCTCGAAGCTGGGGCTATCAAGAACGTCAAAGGGACTGGTAAAGGCACTGGAAATTGGTCCTAAGATTTATAGTAATCATCTTATTTTATAAATAATTATCGGCATGATGCATCCCGATGATGTCACTAATTGAAGCTCGTTATAGTTATAGTATAGCGTTAATTATGCTGTTGTTACTGTTAGTGTGATCATTGCTGTTGGATCACCTGACTGTAATCACTTTGTGTCGGATTACTGAGTTCGTATCTATCTATGATGTTGCTGCCAAGATAATAAAACTTAAATAAGATTTATGGTTTTGTATTACTTGAGCTAAATACCTGCCTTTCTTTTGGTTGAGTGCGTAAGTATATCGGATGTTCTGTTCAATGGTGGCTTATCGACAATTGCCTAATCCACAGTATTTTGAGATCTCTCCTGATTTCTTGAATGGACGCAGCACACACAACCAGATCTGCGCTATATATACACACACAACACACACGCGCGCGCGCGCACGCACACACACACACGTACAAAATAATATGCATATACATATGTAAGCTGCCGGTTGATTCTAATGGTTCATTATAATTACGAACAGATCGCACTTATATAAGTTGCCCGCGGTTTTTTAGCATGCATAATTCACTCACCTCATTAATCTCGCTAATTTTTTCTGTCTCGTAACTGATGTAATAGACGGTGATCACTCCCCTTTAACTCCATTGTCAAGAAAAGATGAGGAGACAAGGAACTTTTGATCGGTTACTATATAGCATGTCAATTAGACACCTGAAAACATGCTGAGTTTTCACCAACCAGCCGAGGAGAAGATCCATATTGTAATTTCAATCAATCATGCTATTTATGCAAGATAAAGATTTGAGAGCTTTTTGAGTATCTTGAGTTTTAGCCTCATTTTTGTGTTGATCTTATGATGCGATGGTAAACAATCCTTGATTAGGATCATTCTCAGTCCGTACCACACACGTGTGGGGTTGGGTTTGCTTGATTCGAATTTTTTTATTGCTCTTGATTGTATGATCTAAATTGTCAATCTGGATCAAGGAATTGGACTCTAGTTTTGCAATAGATAGATAGATCAATCAATGAATCACTCTTGGAGTCTTTTGTAGGCTCATTTATTTTCCAAAGTACTGTACTTCAACATTTAAGATCAGTATTCACAATAATCATGATCAAAATTTGCAATTTACGATCAATATTTACAATAATCAAGATCAAAATTCACAATAATCACGATCAATATTCAAGATATTTGCAGTATTCATAATTTTAGATAGTCTTCACCAATCATCAATCATGTGGTCTTTAAGATGCATCTCTGAAAAGTCGATCAATTCTTCATCCAATATATAGAAGACACTGTATACACCCTACAAAAGAGGACATTATTAGAAACAACAAAATATATTGTCAAAGAAACTCCCAAAATACATTATCACTTGTCATATTTCTTCACTCAAGCATGCGAGAGCACAATAAGAAGAAGAAAAAATTAGACCATTGTGAAATACTCATCACCTTTCAAGTCTCCTACTCACATATGTGATTATTGTAATCTACACGTTCACAATCAAGCATGCAATAAAATAAATTGGTATGATTTCTTTTCTTTATGTAGGCTATGTTTTTTTCCTTCTTATGTGCACGCTCACTTCTATGTTGGGTAATTGAGTCTCCTTATGAGCAGACAAATTAGGGATGAAAAAAATCAACTTGAAGTCCTAAATTGTTTTGCAATAGGGATGCTCTTTGGTTGTATGACATGTTGCTAGCATTTCCAAGAGTTTAAGCTTTTCTTTAACATTAAGCTTTTCTTCTCCTTGTAAGCAATTTCAACCAAGTTATATTGAAGTTTACAAATTTGCATCACTTAGGATAGTGCACCCTTTCTATAAATTCATCATTGAAAAAGATTTTAATCTATGATTTTTGAAGGTTGTTAAGCTCACAAGTACCAAATTTATGAGCAATTACAAGAAAAATCAACCACACAAATACATAAAATCAATTCAGACACTCACAAAGAAAACTACAATCCTTTTGAAAAAAAACAACGAAAAAAACAAAGCAAGCAAGCAAGCATGAAACAAGAAGGAAGGACTGAAGGAGAACGAGGGAATGAAAGAAGGAAGGAAGGTCGAGGATAGAAACACTTGTGAGAGAGCAACATTGTCAAAATCGTCAATTAGACCAAGGTCAAAACTTAAAAAGTCGAGGCCTCCATCACGGTTTGTCCACTTCAACTTTTTTCCAAACTCCATGGACCAACCTCAACACATAGTATTGTCTTTGCAAGGCAAGGCCAACAAAATTGGGGCTTTTTTCAAAGGTTAACTTTAGGAGTTGACCTTAAATTTGGTATCAACTACAGAATTGAAAATTTTAGAAAAATATAATAGCTCAAAAAATACAAGTTTTAGATCAAAGGCGGCCCCTGGAAGATACGTGTAAACTTGAAAAAGCATATTCATTATAGAAATTTAGCATCATGGAGACTTGCTCTCAATGGTGGCTATGCCTTTGGAATTTATGCCCTTCCAAGGCAAAAAAAGACAAAAAAAAAAAAAAAAATCATGTTTGTCAATTGAATGCAAAAATTCATCTCAATGCCAAAGTTTTTGGGGCACATGAGGCTAGATATAGTGGTAGCTCCAAATTACTCGCCATTCCAAAGACACCTAGCATTATAAGTATGTAATTGTGAGAAATCAAGACAGTTGTGTGAAATGGAGAGGGGTGAAAAATTTGAAACTAGTAGAACGAGAGAGAGAGAGAGAGAGAGAGAGAGAGAGAGAGAGAGAGAGAGAGAGAGAGAGAGAGAGAGAGAGAGAGAGAGAGAGAGAGAGAGAGAGAGTAGGCTGTCATGGATAAAAGACGATTCTTGACTGTTGATTGGGCCACGTGTGCCCTAAGTCTTCAATGGCAGGCAGTTGAAGGGCACAACTGAAGGGTGACAACCAGTTTTTTGGAACTTTCCAGAAAAGAGTAGAGAGAGAAAAATCTAGAAGTTTCGTAGAGAGAGAAAGGGATATATATATGTGTGGAGAAAGAGAGCACATAGGAGCCAACGTGATTAAAGTGAGGGAGAGAGACTTTTTCAAAAACAATTAGGGCTTTTTTAGGGTTACACTTTTTTGAGGGTTTAGAATGTGAAATAGCCATAAATATAGGTGTTGGGGAGAGAGAGAGAGAGAGAGAGAGAGAGAGAGAGAGAGAGAGAGAGAGAGAGAGAGAGAGAGAGAGAGAGAGAGAGAGAGAGAGAGAGAGAGAGAGAGAGAGAGAGAGAGAGAGAGAGAGAGAGAGAGAGAGAGAGAGAGAGAGAGAGTCATTTTGTATTCTAGAATGTGAGAGAGAAGAGAGAGCGTGATGGATGAGGTGTGCAACAACGAACAAGCACAAGTAGGCTTCAAGACATTTTTGTTGAATACATCGAGAGCCAGTTTGCTCATAGATACGGATCACTGAGGTGTTATGATCTGTCTTTCAATTAAAAAAGGGTTGATTTGCAGTTTACAAAAATGCATGAGTTGGGGTGCTACGTTTTCTAGGTGAAGAATTATTAGCTTGTGAAGAAGATGAATAGTTGTGTTGATTTGGGTGCCATGGCATTCAGGTTGAAGGTAACAAGCCATTGTGAATGAGTTTTGGTCTGCTTTTTTGCAATCCGACGTGGTTGTGAATTAGGCTTTTGAGAGTGCTACGCGCGCACACGAGAGAGAGAGAGAGAGAGAGAGAGAGAGAGAGAGAGAGAGAGAGAGAGAGAGAGAGAGAGAGAGAGAGAGAGAGAGAGAGAGAGAGAGAGAGAGAGAGAGAGAGAGAGAGAGAGAGACTCCAAATCTGAAACTTCGCTTAAAACCTCGCTTATCTCATGCGCAACAATCAACAATGTCGATCCATGTCGATTTCCCTGCATGTACAAACATCAAAGCACACGAAACATGGTAGAGCTGGCTGCCTTGTCTCCTCCCAACTTATGTTGCATAGATTATGATCAGGAATGCCTCTCTCTAGGCTCACTTATGCACAGTCCTCAAACATCCCTTAACCCTAACCTTTCCTAACGTCAACACATGGCCAATTCCATGCACAGTCAACACTTGCCACTCGGTAGTACCCTGACACATAGGCAAGTGAGTAGGCTGACATGTGTCACTCATACACTAGACCACGTGTCCCAGTGAGCATGTGACACATGTCATGTTTTGACCGGTCAACCCTGACATGTGGCCTACAAAAAAAATTTGTAATAGGTTTTGTGTTAGGCTGAAAAAAAAGTTTTCCGCAAGCCCATTATTCAAACTTCAAATGTCTTTGAAGTTTGAAGTTTGTGAATCTCAATTCCAATATTAAGCTATAAATCTTGAAACTTGCAAAGAGTCAACTTTCAAGTTTTAAAAATGTGTCACGTACTTATTATAACTTATACAAGCACACTTAAACTAAATTGTAGCCCATTAAAATGAAGATTTTAAACAGATTATGCACTTCAGTCTTGACGGCCTAAACTTACAAGTGTCTGTCAAATACGTAAAGCACTTAAAAATAATTGTGTGTATTTAGTAATAACCTTAATTGCAGGAATATGACAGTTGTATCAACTTGAAACATTACGGGAACCTTACAAATATAAAATGTTTTTCTTAGAAAATAGTTATTTTACCAATAGTAAAACAAAATTCACTTACTAAAAACAAAAATATTACCATATGTAAAAGAAATTTCACTTACTAGAAAAAACTACTGTAAAAATTCTGTGAATTGCAAGCACAATCTTATAAAACTGAACATATTAACCTATGCATGTAAAATCCATAAATGTAAAATTAGTTTTCATGTTATTGCTTTAGATTGTATTTGATGTTATTGTAATTGTCTACCCAAATACAGATCAAGGCTAGGTTTTGTTGAGAAATGAACTTCATTTCCTTCAGGCCCAAAAGAATTCCACATGGGACAATCCAATCTCACACAACGACGGTTGCAAGTACAGCCTGTTCAAAAAGATGCAGAGAGCTGCAACTAATCGGGTGCTTAAACGCAGCCATTAGTTTTACAAGAAACTTAGAAGAAGATCTAACAAAAGAATATAACAATGCGCCAACATAGTGTAGAACAGAGAAATGAGAGAGAGTGAGAAGAGAAGCTGATACAGCTATTGAATATCGTAGAAAAGAGAACTTGCACGCTGATATGCGGCAGGCTGTGTACTCACCTCCAAAAAAATTCATAAAGCAATTGTTTGTGTGTATAGTATTGTTCTGATGAATGAATCATATTGACTTCTCAATTAGAAGATAGTTGTAGGGTCTCGATGTCCAAAAACTAAGTTTCAGAAACTAACTGGGTTTTTGCACTTTTCGTATTTTTTGTGTTCTCTCTCTTCGGAATTATCGCATCACATTCTCTCTCTTCGGGACTTTCGCATGTTTTCTCGTAGAATTAAAATGTGCTTAAGTGCATAAAATTCATGTGGTTTGGTATCAGAGCACTGCAGACTAGAATCAAGAAAACAAAACAAAAGGCTATCAAATGGCAATGAACCTACAGTAGAAGGTGGTAAGTGTGTTTGATGGCAACAACTATGTTGTCTGGAAACACAAGAAGAAGATGCTACTCAGAGGAGATGGAGGCTGATTGAATTAAGGCCCTGCCTGCCTGGCTCACTCACTCACTTATTAGTAGTTGTAGATAGAGATTATGATCACACCTACTCACTCATAATCAGCTTTCAGAAGTGTAGCAAGTCCTACTTACTATACCTCCAACCCAGGATCTGCACTTACAATTGCAATGGGAGTGGGACTGCTAACAGTCTCTTCTACTTCTGCCCTCATCATTCCCCTGTGGAGTGGAAAACTATTCTCTCTTGCCATTTGTGATGTTCGGCAAATCTCACAAGTAGGCCGGATTCGGTGGTTTGGGTCTGCAATCATGTTTTGGGATCTTGAGGTTGAGCCTTTTTGGCCTTGCCTCGCAAATTCTGTTTAGCTGCCTGAGGCTCTACCCGAGGTTTGAGGGATTTGAACGTATACGGGAAGGCCCCCGCCCGAGGGCCTTCCCTAGCGTAAAGCACATTCAAAAAAGTTTGTCTCTAGAAACTTCCAGAGGTAAGTATCGTGTTTTTACTACGCGCCTTTTCTGAGAGCATCGTGCATTGTGTTGGCTATGGAGCTTGTGAAGGAGAAGCGTCGTGCATTGTGCTGGCTATGGAGCTTGTGTGCATCGTGTTGGCTATGGAGCTTATTTTGAATGTGTGTTGGAGCGCAGGAGCTCGTAATGAGGAGCGATGGAGCGCTCTGGTTCTAAAGGAATGGAATGCTTTGGTTGTGGCTTGGAATTAGTGATGGCTCATTTTATGGAGTATGGTTGTGTGAGGAGAGGGGGGGATGGAGCAGTAGTGATGCATTACCATCGAGCAACGTGAGGAGCAGATTCTGGGTGTATTTTACTATATGTTTTGCGTTTGTTGAGTGTAGTTTGCTCAGCATTTTATGGAGTATGGTTGTGTGAGGAGAGCGGGGGATGGAGCAGTAGTGATGCATTACCGTCGAGCAGCGTGACGAGCAGGTTCTGGGTGTATTTTTCTATATATATTGCATTTGTTGAGTGTAGTTTGTTGAGCATTTACGTAAGTGTCTTTGATCTCTTGTCAACGTTTCTGTTCATTGCTTTTCCGCGGCTGTTGATAGATTTGTTTACATTTGTGTTTGTGATTTTCTTGCTTTTGATTCAAGATTTTGCTTTAAACAAGGTTTGTAGTCATTTTGCTTTGAAAAAGGTTTCCAGCATTCTGTTTCTAGTTGATTATGGCAGACTTCATGGATGTTGATAGTGAGGGCAGAGGGATTTCTTGTCCTTCTTTTGAGCTTGATTTATCGCAAGATGATAATGTGTTAGAAGATGTTGCTCCTAAGATGCAGGTTGTTTGTGAGGCCTCTCTGTCCATTGAAGCAAATAACGTGGATCTTTCTGAACATGAAATATTAAAGATTTTGTGGAGATGTTAGCTTTGTTCTTATTGCAAGTTACTAAGAACGATGGACAGTTGTACCCTCCTGGAAGGTCCAGCTAAATTGTTCTTTATGTCTTGTCTTTACATTACATGTTTTACTGCTATGATAGCATGATTCATAAATTATGATTTTCTGAGATGTTTCTGATTAATTGTAGTATTCAAGCCTTATTCAGAGGCATTGGTAGATTGATACGTGGTCGTCAAGCTCAACGTGTACTTGAAACTAGGGTTACTGTTATCCCTTTTAACATTCTTACTGATCCTCGATATAACTGTGCCAAGCTTGTGATGAAGCTGTGATTCGTTCAACATCTCTTGCTGGTTTGGGCAAAACTGTAGAAAAAGGTGATGTGTTGTCAATTAATGAGGAAAGTAAGATGCTTGCACAATAAACATGTCAGCCTATTAGCCCTTTTAGTGCGAATCTTAGATTTGGCTACTTTTGTATTTGAAATTTTTTTAATCGAGGTGCTTCTGAGCTTTGCAAGCTTGATGATACTAATTTCAATCTAGTATTTGATTAAAGTGGCCGTACCATTCTAAGGTAACTATGGTATACGTGTGTGTAACTTTAGTATGTTTTAGAGATTATGTTTTGTGTGTTCGACAGTTTATTTGAAGGCTTTTTTGATATTGTCATTTTTCTAGAACAGGTACAGTTAGGGTATTTCAAAGAATTGGCATTTTGATGTTTTTCGTTGTGGTCAATACTTACAATGTTCTTATCAGTCATCGTCCTCAATGGTCTGATGAGGAATCTGGGCCCCATCCTTTGTTTTTGACACCTCGCATGAAATGGAAACCTTCGGATGTTGTTTGGTTTTTGAAATGTCCAATCGGGAGGAATACACTGCGGACTTTGACATTGCAACTGACTAGTGATCTAATTAACCTGAAAAATCAGATAATTAGTAACAAAATTAATAGGGGTGTTGGAATCACTAGAATGGAAGAAGCGTTTGTACCTGTGGAGTATGGAATGCTATTGTCTAGTCATCGTGATGCAAAGTCATATGGGAAGTATGATTTGTGATTGCAATTTTTTTTTAATGCTTCGTTTCATCAATGTTTTAGTTTTACTGCATGTTATTTTGGTTCTTTTTTTAATGTTTTTGTTGTCTTTTATGTAGGTACAATTGTAGTGAAAAATTGTTACATGATTGAGCTATGCAACACATAATATTTGGAGAGACATGGAATGGAACATTCTAGCGTTGCATAATCTGCCAGAATTTTATAGGCATAACTTTTCTGAAAAAGTTTTATATTACGAGTCTCTTCATTTCTAGTTATTTCTATTCCTAGGAACTTCCTAGCCTTTTCAAGGTTTGTTATTTCAAATCGTTGGCTTATTTGCTGCTTGGTTTCTCGTATCATCTCTAAGACGTTATTACGAAACATGAAAGTGTCATCAACAAAAATTGCTAAGATCAGAGAACTATTACCCTCAGTCTTAATGAGAAGTTTAGACACTCTTTTGTGCCAAGCTCTTGCGGCTTGTTTCAACCCATAAATACACTTCTTCAGTTTGCAGGATAGATAAGGAAACTGAGGGTCAAGAAAACCTTCAGGCTGCCTCATATAAATTTTTGCATCAAGAAATCCATGAAGGAATGTAGTCTTTACATCAATATGATGGACAATTAAGGAATTCTTAACAGCCAAAGCTAATAAGAGATGAATGTAGACTGTTTTACCATAGAGGAAAATGTCTCATGATAGTCTATTCCATATTTTTGAGGGTATCCTTTGGCTACTAATCTAGCCTTGTACCTCTCGATGCTCCCATCTGGTATCAACTTTATTTTGTAGACCCATTTGCAATCCCCAGCTTTTCTTCCTTCTGGCAGGTTTTCCAATGTCCATGTCTCATTTTTATGCATCGAGTCAATCTCCTCCTAATTGTCTTCCCCCATTCTTCTAATTCCTGACTTGCAATTGCTTCTGAGTAAGTTTCGAATTCTGTTATCACCAAACATCAATTTTCATCGTAGCTGTTTGCTGCAGCTTTCTGTCGAATTTTGGCAGAGCGTCTTGGCTCAACAAGATTCTTCCGCTATTCATGTTGTTCTGGTTGTTGTGGGGTCTTCACCTCCTGTCACTAATCATTTGTTGATCTTCTTGATCAGTCGGCTCTACAGAAGTTTGCTCTCCCTCTTCAGCCCAGTCAAAGATGTAAGGAGTCAGATCAAAGAATTGATAACCAGTTTGGTTTGCATCTTCCTAGAATGTATGTTCATCAAACTTGACATCTCTGCTTACTTGCACCTTTTTGGTTTCAGGATCATATAACCTATAGCCGGGTGAATTGATTGCATATCCCACAAATATCATGGGTCTAGATTTTTCATCAAGCTTGGACCTCTTCTCCTAAGAGACATGCATGTATGACCTGCAACCAAACACTCTAACATGCAACAAGTTGGGCTTTTCACCAGTCCATGTCTCATAAGGTGTGGCATCGCTCACAGCAGCTGTCATGCACCTATTCTGTAGATAAACGACTGTCAGTATAGCTTCTGCCCAAAATTCATTTGATAGTCTCGCCTATGCCATCATGCACCTTGCTGCCTGCATCAAGGTCCGGTTCTTTCTGCTACCATGTTGTGCTGTGCTGTGTAAGACACAATATATTCCCAATCAATTCCTTCATTATGGCTCCACCATTATCAGATCTCATAATTTTGATTTTCTTTCATGTATGTCTCTCAGCCAAACTTTTAAATTGTTTGAAAACTGTGAATCACTTTTTCTTCAAGAAGTAGACAAATGTCATATGTGTGTAATCATCAATGAATGTGACGAAGTACTACGATTCGGATATAGATGGAACCTTCATAGGTCCACATAGATCAATATGTATCAGCCCAAAAACCACCTTTGCTCGTACTCCTTCGAATTTGAATGGTTCACGGTGTTGCTTGCCCTTCAAACACGATTTACACAGACTGATCTTTTTGTCACTCACAAACATGCCTTCTGCCATTTTGCTTCTTGACATTCTGTAGAGTGTGCTCATGCTGCAATGGCACATCCTCTTATGCCACAGTTCATTCTTGCTTTCTTCATTTAGGACACTTGTTCGATACAAGTTGCCCTTTCTTTCAACTATCACTAGGATCTGGTTGGTTTCACAATCCTTTATGTGACATTTGTTACTCTTGAAAGTAACATTCAACCCCATATCAGTGATCTTTGCTACTGACAGCAGATCAATCTTCAGTGTGGGGACATGCAGGACTCCCCCTAAATCTTTATAACCAAATGTGGTCTTCATACGTAGAGTTCCTATCTTGAAGAAAAGGCATGCTACGACCTGCAGCAGTGGGGACGCATGGCCAATGCCTGCCCGATAGTAGAGGCCCCAGTTTCCAACAACTTACGTAGTGGACAATGGCTCGCTAAATACTGTTGTAGCCCAATGCCTACTCAGTAGCAGAGGCCCCAGTCTCCAACAACTTACGTAGTGTAAAATGGCTTTCTAAATATGGCCCTAGGGAGCTGCAAACTACCCACAAATACATTCTGATTAATCATTGGAATGTATTATGGGCAAGTGGCAGTATGCTGATAGCCCACCCAGAGTTGTGTGTAGGAAAATCATTTTAATTGGTTCTGCCCTTCAGTTGACAGGTGTATTTCATGTTTTGTAAGGTGATCTTTGCCAAGCTAACATAGTTGTGGTCGGTGATGGACTATAAGTCTGATCGTGTAATGTGCCTCAATGCTTAAGTAATTAGAAGAAAATTTAATGTGACAGAACTAATTTACGACCCAATTAATTTAGACTTAGTGTGGTGGTATATTGTGCTTCGGTTACACTTGTCCAACCAGGTTCAATTCCATGCCCATCCATGGCAGATACACATGCCAAGGCCTGTTTAAAATTAAGATAAGAAGAACTAGTTAACAACCCAAGACACTAGGCCACACACAAAGTTAGCCTTCAGTGAATCAAATCAGAATCAGATACCACAGCTCCAAAGACTTATGATTTGAACAATCGTAAATTGCTTTAAATCACAATTTATCATTTTGAATCAAATTTGAAAATTTTGTTCCAAAAAAAAAAGAATATTTCCATGTTTTCTTTTTTTGAATCTCTTAAAAGAACAGGGTGTTTCTAATCAATTTGCAGTAGGCTGATTCATACTTTCAACAAAGATTCTAAAGTGCTTCGAATATATTGGAAACAATGTTGGACACAAACACTTTCAGAGATGATTGCCAATCGATCGATCCCGCCTTATACTAGACTTTGGGAAGAACTCTCATGTGATTTTGTGTCTGTGAAGCTAAAAGGTATCCCTATGCTTAAAAGAAAGAGAGTCTAGCTCCCTAACAGCATTGTTATTGGTATTTTGGTTTGGACGATGCCCAAATTTGCCATCCGCACAATTGCACCAATGGGAGTAACGACATCACTTTGCTGAAATTGACTAACAAAAATCGTGGTGGCCACAACTACC
Organism: Diphasiastrum complanatum; assembly: GCA_029204225.1. Classification (NCBI taxonomy): domain Eukaryota; kingdom Viridiplantae; phylum Streptophyta; class Lycopodiopsida; order Lycopodiales; family Lycopodiaceae; genus Diphasiastrum; species Diphasiastrum complanatum. The sequence goes on along the minus strand of CM055092.1, from coordinate 100,968,956 downwards.
AATGCAAAACCATTTACTTGGTCAACTACTTCTATTATTTCCATAGCAAAAGATCCATGTCTGTAAAATTAAAGTAGAGAAATATAGGTAGATATTCCTTGACAAGCTTATAATTCATACTCCATTTATTCCACTTCCATATTGCAAAAGCACCTCCATCATGATAGCCAATTCAAGGTACCAATACAACACACAAACTATCTATTTGTTCATAATCTTATTTGGGTTATATTCCAAGCAAACATTTTTACATATCAGAAAAACTCTTTATATGGATGATTCTTGCCATGAAATTGCAAACTAGATGTTACTACTTAATAGTATGAATGGAGTGGTTGTATGTGCGAGTCGTTTAGAGATTTAAGATTCTTATTGGCGGTTGTCTTTATTTCAGGGGATACTTTTGCTTTGTATTCTTTGTTGTGTCGACATGCCATGCAAAAACAAATGATGTTGTTTCATATTCAAATTAGGCTTGTCGGGGTTTTCTTTCAAAATAGCATGTGTATAGATGGTTGTTTTCTTTTTTTTCACAAAAGTGTTTATTTGATGCTTATTATTCTAACTTAACAACTAGGGTGTTTAAACTTTTTGCATGTTGGATGAGGAGTTGATGGAGTGAGATGTGACTGAAATGTGAATTTCGTGAATACTGATCGTGAAACTCTGAATACTGATTGTGAGACGCTGAATATTGATCGTGGAACTCTAAATACTGATCGTGAAACTCTGACTACTGATTGTGATACGCTGAATATTCATTGTGAAACTTTGAATATTGATTGTGATACTTTGAATACTGATCATGATACTCTGAATACTTTGATCGTGACATTATTTTAACAGTACAATTGTGAATAGAAATTAGCAAATTTTCTAAATACTAAAATTGTGACTTTTTATATATCGAATGTGAATTTCATTAATTATATCAAATTGTGAAGTTAGTGAGTACTTAATCATGATATTTGTGGTTATTTGTTTTTGTTTAATTGCACAAATTGTGACCATTTTGTGAATTCAATCATAAAATTGAGAACAAGTAAATTTATCACTACTTTCATCAATTCATACACAATAGATTGTGATATTCAATTTTATGCAATTGTGTAAATATCACATTGCGAAATTTACTACCACTTTCATGAATATTCATTTTGAAAGTTTTATATTAGCTAAAATACTACAAATACTTAATAATAAAATTTGTTGTTACTTTTCAAAATTCATTGCAATGTCGTGAATCTACTATTTTAAAAGTTATGCATATATTTGTGACTATTGATTCTGAGTTTGTATAGTCAAATATAAAAATAATTATGATTATTTGTAAAGTTAGAAATTGAGTAAATAATTTTCATCCATTTTTACTCAATGGTCATATCTCATGTCAAAAATTTACAACACCACACTCACAATTTCAATATGAAGTAAGATTGCATATTGAGATTTAAAAAGGTTAATAATTGTGTATGAAATGATTTTGCCAATAAATAGGTGATTTTCACTTGGTGATAGTTTTTCACAATAGGTTTGATATTTTGACCACGAAATATGTCCGTCATTTTGGAATATCGATGTTGGCAAAGATTTAAGAATATTCACGATCAATAAATGATTGTCTTCATTCAAACCTATAGAACAATTTTACCACAAGTAAGGAAGATTAGCAAGCGCAATCTTTATTTTGAATAATCACGTTTTAACATTCATAATTTGTATCATAGTTACACTACGATTCAGAATCGCGGTTCATAATCGCGTTTCGAAATTTTCCTAGAATCGTTTAGAATCGTGGTTTTATTTTTTTATTTTTTTTGGGCAATATGGGTATCTGATGAAAGCTCTAATTAAGAGCATTATTACTATGTAGTTTGCCGAATATTTGGGGTACATGATGGTCCAGTTCAAGTGCATTAATCCATGTTGGGTTCTATCAAGGATAAAAATTCAAAGCTAACCTCTATCCTGTTTGTTACGATCACAGATGGTCCCAGTGGGATTGAGACAGAGAACTGTAGAGCAAGTGTACCTTGCAATTGTAGAGCAACTGGACCCCTCCGGCGACAGTAGTTGGGGGGCGCTGTCCCTCCTGCACTCCCTAGTGAATGAAAATGGGGTCCAAATGCGCACCGAGAAGGGCCCAATATTTATGCCCCCAACTGAATGCACATTGCACTCACATCTCCAAGTGAAATGATTGCAAAAGTTTATCCATAGAGTTAATAGTTTGGGCTGTTTAATAATTACTTCGAAACGAGAGCAAATAACAACCAAATAGCTATTTACTTTTATCTCTTTTGTGCCCTATCTACTGCACTTTTGGGATTGGGAGGCCAAAAATTTCACTTTGCTGTGCTTTGCTTGCTCTTTCTTGCTTGCCACAAACGCAGCATTCCTTCTTCTGCTCCTACCGGTTGCACGAGGCGCTACTTGATCGATCGGGGAGAAAGGGCCGCAAACCAAGCTAGCATCAGTGGCGGGGCGAAATCAGAGAGAGTTGTAAGTGGAGAGCTGCAGATCTGCTGGCGGAGGCATAGCGAAGTTATAATTTGCAGGACCAGTGAGGTCCATGAAATGAAGGGAATGGGGCAGGAGCGTAAGAAAGATAAGGGAGCTTTGCCTTCCTACAACGCAGTGCCTCTTCCCTCATCCTTGTATTCGCCTTCGCCTCCATCTCTCGTCTCTTCCCCGGCGCCCATACCAAGCGCAGCATCATCGCCCGGGCCATTGGAGAAGCCAAAAAGGTTCCACGCATGCTGTTGCTTTTGCAAGTTTACTGTTCATTACTACGAAATGGCTTTTTATTTTGAGGGATCGACATTCTTCCTTTTGACAAATAAGGGGGATCAGGCATTTGTATTCCACATCCTCGAGATATATTGCTCATCTCTTGAAAGTAGAAAAGATCACCTGTTTTTAATTTAATTAAAAAAAACGTTCCAACCCAGCACGTTCGGAACGTACAGTACGTTCATACCCAAATGGGTCGGAACGGGTTTCTAAGTTCACAAGTGGATTCAAATCAAACATTTTGAACCATGACTTGAATCTATGAAAGTGTTTTCTTTTTTTGTGTGGCACCTCATTAGGGTTAGGTTAAGTTCAGGTTTTTCAGCCTTCACCAACATACCTCATCAGGTTTAGGTTTACAGAAATCCACCTGGCATCACGGTTGTTAGGTTGCAGTGTATTGTGAAAATTGAAATGATTTCTTCTCTGATTGGTCAGCCCAGGACCTGTGCGAGTAAATTGTAAGGAAGATGGGCGCTTTTCAAATTTCTAGACAAATAGCATTGGACAGTTGCTCCGTTTGCCAGCATCTCAGCTGCTACTGCCGATAATATTATTTCTTAACTTGCACATAGATAGCTTGCCTTATAGATGTCCAATAGTAAGGCCTAAGCTTTTTCCAAATCTTGAATGTGAAGTTGATGGCCTTGTCAGTAAGAATGGAGCGAGGCAGACCATGCAGCTCGTAAAGTTATGCGCATTGCTCTTTTGTGATAGTGCTACAAGCCAAAATGATTTAGCAACACCAAAGAAGTGTCGTGCCCTATTGTGTCCCTAGAAGGCCCATAGTAAAATCCTTAGGAATTTTTCAATTGGCGACAAGAGATGGCCAGGTCCTAGTGCTTATTCTTGGAATACTTGTTTTTGGCACAACATGACTAGCAGTTTCGTGGATGGTTGATCACAAAAAATGGGTGCCTTTTCTTGGAAGGGCACGAAGAAAAGAGATGAATGACTAGCAAAACCAGGAATGGGCATTTGAAGGTGAGTATCCACATGAGATACAACCATGTTAGCTTGAATGTACACAATCTCTCTAACAAATAAAGAGTTTGTATTGATGAATAGCATAAAATATGCTTGCTCTGTGCTCCTGGACTTCAATTGACTTGAAAAGACCTGAAATGTGCTTTTGATCTTCATGAGGGTGACTTCGTCTACTTTGTTTCACTGATTTGTACTTCTGATCAACCATTTGTCATAATTGGGTGCTTTGTCAACTTTTATCTATGAAAGAGAATATGCTTAACATTTTACTAAAAGGTGCAATTATTAGCTTTGTGTCAAGCTAACAAATTAAATTTTTCTACTAGGAGGGTATATTGTAAATTCATTAACTTTTGTGACTTGTATGGTTCAGGTTGTGATTTAGAGGAGTTGTCAAAAAATGGAATTGGTGCGAAAAAAACTGAAAAGGAGCACATTTGATTATGCTGATATGGGAGAAGAGGAGAAAGGTCATTTGCCATGCCTAGAAGGCCTTAATGGCAAAGGTTGGAGTGGAGATAAACAAATAGACAAGAAGGTTTTCAATTTTGCTAACATAGATTCTGGCTGTGGGGATTTGAAATCTACTCATGATAATGACTACCTGCAAAGGTTTGAAGTTGAGCCTTTGAGTAAGGGAAAAGAGCCAAAGAGGGAAACTCCACGAGTGAAAGTTGAAAGTTCATCTAAAATGAAAATCGAGTGTCAGATGCAGGAGAAGAAAGTCGCTGGGGCTGTTGTAGAAGCTTCCAATTGCCAAATGGGGGAGAGTTGGACAAACTTTCACTTTCCTTCCTTGGTATTGCTCCAACCCTTGCCACTTTGTCTCATTTTATTTTCTCAAGTTGAATTTGTGTCTTAAAAGCATTTTTATGAATGAAATGTACTTCGTGGACCTTAATTTTTGTTTTGGATCTTCACATGTCAAAATGCTATATAAAAAAACACCTCTACTATTTTAAAGAGGATGAGAAGACTTATGTTATTGTACATCATCTTTTTTGTCCCTATCTTGAAGCCCTAATGAAGTATTTGCTAGCACACTTTATATACTATTATCCATTGTTATCAGTTGAAAACATAAGTCTTTTAATGAGATATCTTAGCGCCCACCCTTGTACACTATTACTTCAACCTACTAACTTAAGGGTGTATGCTAGGGGCTATTTTCCATTTAGTCATTGCAGTATGTCCCTGTCCACTTAAGTTCAACGGCCGCCGCCATTTGGCTGGCTGGTGGATGGTTTTCTTTTTCTAAATATTAAAAATATAAAAAATAAATAAACAATTAACCCCCTAGGCGAACCATCAGGGCTAAGGCGAGCATTTAAGAAAAAAACAGAACAAAAATATTGAAAAGTTTGAATCTGCCAATTCTGACCCACTCTCATTAAAATGATGGTAACTTTCTCAATACCGATCCAAATTGGATAAACTCAGTACCTCTGGAAAGCTAACTTCAAGCTCTATCCAGACAGAGTTTAACAGTGAAAAAATTAGGCTAAAATCGGTTGCCTAAAGACAGATTGACTGCCTGGCATAACTCTACCTTATGATCAATAGCCCATATTGCATCCTCAAGAAGATTGCAATGGAAGATGACTGAGGAGCTTTCTTGGCCATGGTAGTTTCTCTAGGCAGAGAAGCCTTCACAGCGCTGGAAGAGATGGAGCCCTGCTGGCCAGGGACAGGCATTCTGATATTTAGCTTGAAAAAATACGGTAAATTGTATGTGAGAAAGAGTAGCATCCATTGTAAGTACTTTAGACAATAAGTGCATATGATCTCGGATGTAGTTTGGCAATCAATTAATTCTCAATATCATCAATGATGACCAAGGCCTTTTGAAACTCATCTTGAGCCTGATTTTCTGCCGTTGCTCAAACCAATGAATAGAAGTCAATTAATAGTTCGAAAGAGCTGAAGGCAAGTTATGACAAGACACTAGAGCAGTAGATAAAAGAAAAGATCACGAAAGATGAATGCATGCTAGTGATCCTCCATGCCCTCTCCCATCCTACCTAATAGACCAAGGGTGTTGTTTGCCTCACCAAAGAGTCAATAGCTTGGTTTTAGAGAGAAGAAATTAGCCAAAATTATGATGCTAAAGTGTGCCACCCTATTTGACTTGCTATTTTTTTGGTTAAGCCTCCAACATGATAAACTAATCATCATGCCTTCCCCTGATGCTACTGATATTGCAACTTCATTCTGACGTTCTTTGGCAGTTGAGTTTCAAGATTATGTGAGGGGCTACATGCTTGCCTTTTGGGGGGGGGGGGGGGGTGGGGGGGGGCGGGGCACAAATTTTCGTGGAGGACATCTCATATGTTGTTCATTTAACTCTTTATCTTGCACTTCTTAATGGTTCCATATGTAAAGCACATGTTTAATGCTTTCCCTGCTGAATGCTAAAGGCCTAGAAAGTTGATTGTTGAAGACAGGGATGAAGAATATGTAGACAAAATCATGGTAAATTACTGCCTGGTACTCAAGTCATGATTCAATTAAAATTACGAGTTTTTCTTGCTTTTCCCAGGATTTAGTTGCAAGCATTAAGGAGATGGCAAGGGAACGTATGATCAGTTCAGCAAACGAATCCTTTGCTGACATACTGAGGTGGCGAGCTTTACGGGCTATCGGTAGGTTGTTTCTATCTCTGAGAAGTATCACATTTCTTTTGTTATCAGATGTACAATCAGCAGCTGGTATATGAAGATTAATTTGGGCAAATAATTTATAATTGTGGTTGCTGGTGGGCTATAAGTGATGGTGTAATGTGCCTCAATGGCTAAGTATTCAGAAGAAAATGTCATGTGGCACAACTACTTTAACAATCCAATCCGTTTACAATTAGTGTAATAGTATATCGTGCTAAAAGATATGCCTATGCTCAAAAGAGCCAGGCTAGCTCCCTAAAAACATTTTGGACGATGCCCAAATTTGCCATCCGCACAATTGCACCGACGGGAGTAATGAAATCACTTTGCTGAAATTGAATAACAAAGATTGTCGTGGCCACAATTACCAATGCAGCACATAAACCATTTATTTGATCATCTACTTGTATTATTTCCATGTCTCTAAAATTAGTAGAAGTAGATAAAGAGATAGATATGCCTTGATAAGCTTATAATTCATAGACTGTTCCTTCTATTTCCATATTGCAAAAGCACCTCCATCATTATAGCCAATTCAAGATACCAATGCAACACACAAACTGTTTATCTGTTCATTTTCTTATTTGGGTTTCATTTTAAAAAAAAAAGCTACATATAAAAAAACCCCTTTATATTGATGACCCTTGCCATGAAGTTGCTAGAAGCAGAAATATATCGATATGTAATTCCTTGATAAGCTTATAGCCTAGTCTGGTTCTTTCTATTTCATATTGCATAAGCACCACCCTTTTTTTGAGCTAATTAAGGTCACACAAGCTTGGGATTGATAAAAAGTATCATAATGTTTCAAAATCCCTCTATATTGGGCACTGGACAAGCAAAACATTTTCCGGAATCTTTTCCCTTGGCTTTGAAATTGTTGCTTAACTGCAAAGCTCAGACTAGACGGTACTACTCAATAGTGTGAATGGATCAATTTTGATTGTATTGGGGGTACATGCACTTGATTAGATGACCAATTGCAGAAAATATTAAGTGGCCATTATCTTTGGAAATATTAGTACCAATCACCCACCTAAAGTGCAGCATTTGACTCTAGTCCCGCTTCAAATCAAATTGGGTACATGAACCAACTATAAATTTACCAGAATCAGGTCGCGTTTACCAGTGAAAAAGGACGTCACAATCGGAAGTTCATTGGAGAACAAAACAATCACTATGCGCTGTACAGGCTGAGTCATGGAATTCTATGGGCAGTTTGGAAGGCAGCTGCTGTAGCGAATCTATATAAAACCCATTCTAGATAGAGAAATATCATTAGCACGTGTGTAAAACAATGATGGACAGCTCCTTGAATAAAACATGGAAGAACATAATGATACGAAATCAAACGATGTTTACAATAGGCATAGATAGAAGTAGTAAAGTAGTGGATTGATTTTAAACCGATCAGTAAACAGATCTAGCAGTCGCGCTCTAGAGCAAGGCTAGACAGTGCAAACTAGAGCTAGGCTTTTTCATCTTCCCACATGTTGCTGTTACTATGTTGGATTTAATTTGAGTACTTATGGGAGTAAGTTTCTATAGCCACACAATGAAACAATGTTTTTTGTAACTCCTATTATCAGCTGGGCTTTGAGCCTTAAATGAGTAGCTTGAAAAACTTTGCTGGTGAGTGTGTCCTATGGTTTTGAAGTACAGGTTGAAAACTTACGGATAGACATGATGATTATAGGTGTTGCAGTTTGTAGTCCATTTTATCAAACTATTGTAATGTAATTGGTGGACTAAGGAACTCCATTGTATTTAGTCCCTTTCTAGCATCATACTTGACATAATTTTACAATTAGATTGGATGCATATTACTAATGAAACTATCATTTCTTATAGGAATAGTTGCAGAGGAGTTTGTGAAGGATCAAATGGAATTGTTGGACCCTTGTCTCCCATGTGACAATTATGAGTGTTATGAGAATGTGCAGCATGAATCACTGTCATCTTATGGAAAAATCACAGAAGAGAAAGTAAAAGCTTGCAAGCAAGACATATCGACTTTTCAAAAAAATGGCAATGAAGAAGTCTTGCAACCAAAACATGAAAATAGAAAGAGGGAAGATTCTTCTTAAAAAAGGTTGTAAAATTTTGTCAAAGTTACAAAATGTTAAAGCCAATATTGCTATTTTGTATTGAAAATGGAGTTCTTTCAATCACCCCCCCCCCCCACACACACACACACAAGTATAAACAAAAAATCTAACAATATTGATAGGATTTGCAAGTGAACTATATGACAATGTTGAATGGAATTATAGCTAGTTGTAGTGTAAAACTTACTAGGGATCATGCCTAAATATAGTTGCTCAAGGGTTCACAAGTTAGACCTAATGACCCAGGTCCCATCAACTAGCGAGTTTGGGCTTGAGGGGCTGACAACCAAAATATGCCAAAGATTATGTTGAAAAACACATACATAAAACATTGAGTGTGCATACTGTATAAGCTTCCAAAATGTGTATATGCATTATTTAGATGGGGGGTGAGTTGAAAAAGTATCCATATGCACAAAATAGATTTCTTAGCTTTTGAAAATTTTAGCTAATTGATAGTCATCACTTACTATGTTTGCAATAACAGTAGATTGGCACCCCAGCTTTATGAGGCATGATTTTTTTTCGTGTATGAACTAGTACGCCTGCCCACTCGGGCGGGCGGGCGGGCGGGCAAATTCATTGACCAAAAGAATCTCTTACTTGAGAAAAGTCATGACATCTTGAGGCCTCTTTCACTCTCAGATAGTCTTGAACCGTCATAGATTTTCTCATGTCAAAAAGCTGTGTCATCAATGTTATCTAAAAAGTATTTGGAGGACCATGAAGTCCACACTTTTTAAAGAACCTTGACTTCATGAGCATCTTCTTTTCCATTTGCTTATCTGATGATAACATAGTTTCAAATTGATTTTGATGAAGTAAATTACATAACAATCAATCCATGGGGTAGTCCATCATAAAGGATAAGCATTTGACAATAAATTCACTAGACAAGACATCTTAACACATGGAGCAAATTTTAAGTCGCGTTCAGCTTCTTGCACTTCAGTTTTGACTTAGCATACAACACTTGAAATGGCAACTAATACTGAATCTCAAACACATGGAGTGAATTTTAAGTTGCCTTGCAGCTTCTTGCACTTCAGTTTGACTCAGCATACAACACTTGAAATGGCAACTGATAATGAATCTCAAAAATAATTCTATAGGAATATGTAGGGCAAACATAATTCTATAGGAATATCTAGGGGTGTTCCATAGTGATCCATCAACAATTTCTAAACTAAAATTAAAAGTTACTTTTTGGGTGAATTTTAACCTTAAAGTGTTGACAATCAACATCAATCTCTCATTCCACTTATTAAAATTATAATAGCTAGCATATGCCACCATCAATAGCATAGAATTTTTTGGAAAGAGAATAAAAAATACAAGTACTTTTCTTGAAGACTTATGATGATTATAGATAGACAACCACATGTTCTTCAATGCATAAATGACCAGTATAATTTTTGTGATAGTCTTATTCGAGCTTATGGGGGAGTGTGCTTCTTCGATTGTTTAGGATGGTGTTCCACATTTGCGAGTTGAGCATCCTCCTTTGGTCTCAGAACTCTCTCCTTCATGAATGGCTCTTTCCATCTTGATGCTTGCTCTATGGGTGGATAACCATCTTTCAGGAGGAGTGGAGCCTCCAGTTGGCTCATTTGTTGAAGAGACCAATGCTAACAGAGGTGGCTTTGGATTTGCAACATCAGTGTCTTTTGGACTCCTCTTCCTTATCTTCACTCCTTTATTGCAGCTGCTTTTGGAAAGCCCCTTTGGGTACGTCACCTTCTTCCATCCTAGCTATATTGAGGGCCAAGAAGCATGTCGCTAATGATCCTTATTGCAATCGGTTAGCATTCTGAAGGCAAGATTGTTGTCTAATTATGTCAACAAGTTTGGGCTCCTTGCTTCTTTTTCAGATACTCAAGAGGTCATTTTCTCCGTTCCTACTTTCTCGTGAATAGCCCAAAAACTCTGCATCAAAATCCACCACTAGACGCCCCTCCATGGGCTAGTGGAGGATCCTCTGGTTCATTATACGTGGGAGAACATCCAAGCCCTATGACCAAAAACAAAAGCTTCTTAAGTATGAAGAAGTAGGTGAAGAGGAGTAGGCCAAATACCATAACTTGAAATATCAAGAAGCCTTAGACCTTGACTCCATACCAATGCCAAATCCAATCCCCACTAGACTTCACTTTGATCTTGTAAACAATAATGTTGCACCAAAAGACCTAGTTTGAGGTGCTAGGAGTCCCTTGAGAGCAGATTGATATGTGTACTTTCGTTGGAGATACAAATATGGTGTCTAAGCAAGTTTTCATTTAGACTATCATATGCCCTTTGATGAGTATCATTCAAGTTGAAAGTTATTCCTTTCTTTGTGCGAGGACGTCAAGGGTAAGACAAGTGTCAAATTCTTTTTAACAAATTCTCAATAGGAACTGATGTCTCCTCACATCAATGCATTCCTCATATTGTTTACTAAGCACAGATTGTATTAAACTATGTGATTGATGGAAATGAATTCATTAGAATAAGTGCTATGTATGAAATTTGAAACACAAAGATAAGTTCACTACAAAATATTGATTAGGAATAGAGCACACTCACTAATCATAAAGAATGATTAGAGTTCAATCGTAAGTATCATAAGCCCATCGACAAGAATTTGATAATCATTTTTTGGTTTTGAATACTTGTAATATTGATCTTGATTGTGTTTTTGAAATGGAGTTGTTTAGCTGTAAAATTTTTGCAACTCCACATGAATTGGAAAAGTCAACCTTTTTAAATACTTGCAAAAACATTCAATCTAAACTTTAGGATTGTAGGAGATAATGTAGATTTCTTAATATAGTGTATAAATATATAATGAACTCTATTTGATTTTTTTATTAGCATATATAACTGCTACATTATAGATATATTTTATATAAAACTAGACCTATTTATATTGTTAATATAAAAAGAACAATGCTTGTTTATTAACACCTAAATATTTTGTTTCCATTAGAGAAGTTCCTAATAATAAAACAATTCTTCGTAGAGATTTTTAAATGTACTTTTCTTCATTTCGTTCACTATCTGGGCCAATCAGAATACACAATTTTGAAATCTATGCAACATAGCTCATATAAATCAGAAAATAAATATATACTAAAAGAAATTTTAAAGTTGTCATTTAGCATGGGAGCATACCATTGGGGGCCTTGACGTTTTGCGAGTAAACATGTGCGAGTAATACGAGTTTATGGATTGGTAAATCATGGATTTTGACAATCTCCATTTTGTCAACAAAAAAAGAGGACTTCTTTTGCTAGAAATGATTTGAAAAATTCACTTGAAGTTAGGCCATGCATTCAGATCACAAACTTGCACATATAAGACTATTTCCAAAAAAAGAAAGGGACTTAGAGAATAGTGAGCACTCAACAATTCTTTGTCAAGAACACAATGATATGAATAAAAAAAGGAAAACCCAAAAGAAACATTAGTACCTTCAAACATGGCATTTTGGCCACAAAACAATATGCCACAGAAAAAGACATGGTTGACTCTTGACAAGATCCACACCCGAGGCCGATGCTAGTGAAGAAATTTTGAATAGGAAATATCTATCCTTCTTGTTGTGCTAAACAAGAACCAAGGATATGAAATCATATGTACAATGTTCAACTCTTAGATTTAGCAAAGATGGTATCTCATGAGATAAATCTATTGGTTGTAGTTGATTTCGTGTTATCCATTTTTTTAATTTGCATTTAGTACCAACAAATGTCAAAATTGATTCATTGGAAAAATCCGTACAAACAACACATCAACATAAACATCATACATAACAAGAGACAAGCTTTACCCACCTCTTGTTATTAATTGTGAACTCAAATGGAGCTCATCCAATTTTGCAGAAAACATTGCAGATATCCCAACAACATATATCAATAGATGCTTCAAAATGAGATCTTTTGTCAAACACTTTTGCATTTTTTGGTCTCTGTTGCAAGCTTGATCAAGCTTTTTGTATTTTTCATGCACAAGAATGATACCTCTCCAATTTCGTCTACAATTTTTTTTGAAAACCTTGTATCAAATGGAATGCAATAATAAGCCTTTGCAAAGCACTGTTTTGCGCATGATTGTACATGATAACAATTCGACATTTCATTGAGCCACTCCTAGCAGCAATTGGTCCCAAAGCACACATCTACTATTCTGTGTTCCTACAAAATGATCTGCCTTCATTGTTTCGGCTTTCAATAGATGACTATAATGGTCGTTCACTCATTGAACCACACCACCACATGATGAAACCTTAACATCTCCTAGAGGTCCTTGGATTGTTGAAGTCACCTCAAGAGCCTTAGACCCATGCTTTAGATCTACTTGTTCCACACGAGTGGAAGGGCTCAAATATGTTCCTAGTTGGTTTATGTCTTAGCAAATTTAAAAAGGCTACAAGTAGTTTACTCCATGTTATACTACTTAAATGTCTCTTCTACTTAGGAGAAGTACATTGATTAATTAATGTGGTCTTCGCTCAACTTCGACTTACTTAGCTCTAAATTTTAATCACAACTGTTCTTTGAACCTAAATCTAGACTGTTCTTGATGGATCTTTCATCAAGATCTTGACCACTTAACCATGAAAGATGTGAAAACAAGTTGACCTGTAAATGGCATCCTCTTTGATAAATCTTGACAGAGTAGCTTTAGAACTATTTTTAGGATTTATGAATCCGCGTCTAAAAAATGCATTAATGCAAGAGGTTTTGTTGTGTGCATTATCAATAGCCTTCGTCTCTCTGCACATAGTTTGACTAGAATGGAGACGATTTATCAGGTTTGAATCTTCCAAATGTACAACAGAAGAAAAATAATGACTCAAGCTCCTCTTGAATGTGTCATCACTATTTTTACTTTGTTTGTCTCATCCGAAACAACATTTGTTGCACCTCTTGAAGCTTGCATTCTTCTTTGGACATTCTAAATGAAGTAAATCATTACTTGATGAGCAAATATAGGTTTTTTTTTACGACTCTCATCAAGGCATACATTCAACTGCAGACACATATTTACTTCTTATGCCCAGCTTGATGCCATGACTACTAGTTTCCCTCGAAGATATAATAAAGTTCACTCCCTCAAATAGGAGGCACATATGCCATCTAAGTGCCAAAAATGCTTCCAGCAGATGAAGAGATCTTCACTCATTTTGATTTTTAGCAAAAGATCAAATTAATGTCGGGCTTTTATTTGAAAAGAATATTCTTAGGAAAAAAAACACGGGGTCTTTATTGTAAAGTATCTAAACGACAATAGCAATTATTACGTTTACCTATTAGGTTTGAACTTTAATATTGGGTTTTGAACAAGGCTTACGGTACATAAAGAGTTGTGCATCTCTTTATTTCGAGACTAGTTGACAGTTTTCACATGTCTCTGGCCTCCTTATAACCCTCGTTATAAATCTCGGAAAGTAAAGCAATTTTGGGATTTTTGAAATGTCTTTGGTCTCTTTATAACCCTTGTTATAAGCCTCTTAAAAGCACGTTCAAAAGTACAAGACTTATTCCGAAGCTTGAGCTTTTTGCTTTCCCCGTTCCCATTTTTTATTCTATCTTTTCCAAAAAATGCTCAAAAAAAGTGCTAAAACTCAGGCGTCTTGTTGTAGTGATCGCAAAAAAAAAAGTTTAAAAAATATGAAAATGGCCTATGGATTCTACCTCTTATACCCATGTGTGGTCAAATGGTCTTTGCACGTGTGAACGTACGAACCAACCATGCAAAGACACGTGTGATTTGTACGGACCAATCATGCAAGGATACATGTCCTTTGCACGTTCGAAAATATAGGAGCAAATAAAATATTGCCAAATGTCTCGTTGACATGTTGACTCGCATGCGTAAATGAAACATATATAAGACACAATCCACGATCAACTTGTTTTGTATTTTTTTCTTTTGTGTGTGTGTGTGTGTGTTGGGGGGGGGGGGGGGGGGTCATATCATCCTTGGGTGTCCAAGACCATGTAGATTTTTGAGCTTTTTTGTATCTCAAATAACTAGTGGTAAATAGAGTTCTAGAACTTAAATGCAATTTGTCATGTCCAAATTCCCACTATTTAACACTCAAGTAGAAATATTAATTATAGGTTGATCAATTCTCACATGGTCTCAATATGCAAGTTGAAAAGCTTATTCTTACGCATGTAGAATACATTTGAAAATGTTAGCACGTAGCATCATTAGTCAACAATGACATGATACCCCAAGGAACCATGCAAGGTCCAATCTCTTCAAAGCACGTGCAATAATTGTTAGAGTCCAATGTTATATTTATTAAGCTCCAATTATATTAGACTTGACGAAGATATATACTATAGAGTCAAAACTTGTGACAATGATGTCACAAACATGACAGGATAAGTTGCTCTATCTATGGTTAGATCGCCTCTGTGGTCAAGATTTTTTTTTGCCATACCTACGATTCTTGCCTCCGTACTCAGTACAATCAATTTCTATGTCATTGAGCAAGATGTTTATTATATAAGGAGGTGGTTTGAATATGATTTCTCTCTTTCCAAAACCCTAAGTGAGTGGGATAGAAGAGGTGTGGAGCAATTTCTTTTCACATTGACACTTGTTACATTTTTTTGTGTGTAAAGTTCTTGTATATTGCTCGACTATAAGAGTTTGGTAGTCTCTCCATTTTTGTTCTATTGTGTTGAATTCTGAGTTTAAAAGGACTCTAAAAGGTGAAAAAAACCAAAATAGACTTGGTATTTAAAAAAAAAATATGAATTTTAGACTCTATAAGTTGGGTCTAATAAACTAGAAATCCATGTATTAAATGAAATGATGTGACGTTGATATAAAAAAGTCGTGAGGGACCAGGCAGGGCCCTCCGATGCCGGAGCGGCCGGTGCCAGGGAGAGTGCACGACGGGTGCACCAGGACCAGGCGGCCAGGCCTTGCCCGAGGTGGGTAAGGTTCACACTTGTCATGCATTTTTTTTCTCTTGGCTGTCTGAGGATGCTTGAGGCTTTAGGTGTATATAAGAAATCTGGTTCACTCTCGCTCTCACTTGCAAGCGAAAAATTGATCTGTCAGTAGTCTCAAAAAATCAACCTTGCAGCCCTTCCGACGAAACTGACCCCATGGTTCCAAGCAACCGGCCCTCTCCTCCAAGCAATGGGCATTTACCCAATGCCTTTTGCCTCCGCCATTAACATGGACCTCACCCTCATGGCCTACGCCACATGGGATCAGGATAAAACTCATCTCCACATCCTATACCAAGATACCACGCACCACGTGTGTGTCAACGCTCACTCCGTGGCTACCATCGGGATTATTTCTGGCGATAGACCCAGGCCTAGCCACCATCATGCACCTATCCTACTTCTGAATCCATTTTACATATTAACAATGGTTATTTGATAGAGGCTATCAACAACCCTACCATCTAAGCTGCAACTCATTTGTTGAACAATTTACTAGTTGTGTCAAGTTTGCGAAAAGATCGCATTCAATCCAACCTCCTCCACCAAATTGTGGAATCCTACAAAGAATTCTTGTGCCCCTCGGTTGTGCCCTATGATTGGCACACCTTCATCCTCAACGAGTTGAAGCTTGCCATAAAACCCAACATGCGGCACACCTTCATCCTCAGCGAGTTGAAGCTCACCATAAAACCCAACATGTGCGACTGGATCGCCACGGGACCACTTCTTTGCACCCTCGTCTGTACCCTCTTTGAACATAAAGTTCGATATTTTAATCGTTCTGACATCCTCTTCACCACCGTTACATACACTACTCTTGTTCCCCCTACTATTCCGACTAACTCACCGGCCATCAAGCCTATGCGTGGCACTGCCTCAACCTCCGCAAATCTTCCTGCCACCCAACAATGCACCGCACCTTCATGCCCTGCACCCGCTTCTATCGCTTCCGCTTCCACATCCACTACTGCCACCACTTCTAGTCCCAATGTTCTCATTCCTCCACCTTTTGTCGTCATTATCACTTATGTTCCACCCTCCATCACCATTCTTCTTCCATTGCTCATGCCTCCCTTACCCATTTCCAGCTCTCCCCCGACTCCCTCTCTTGGATGAAGCTCATCAACCTCACACCTCCAAACTCTCCTTTCATCCTCGACACCACCCTCAAATTTTCAATCGTTCCTCTTGTTTCTGCCTTCGAACTATCCATTCCCTAGCCTCTCCACATTTCCACAATCCCCATCATTCCACCATCCGCTCCATCTCATCAGCTTGCCGAGGGCGACGCGAACCGTTGTCCGATGAGGCATTCGTGCAAACTAAGTATGTTGTATCTCCTGTGCGTGCCGACCCTACAGCCAGATGACATGATTGAGCCTGAAGAGCTGATCGAGGATGATGAAGACGTACAAGAAGTACGACCACCACCTCCACAAGCATCAACAAGTAGCGCCACATCAACCGTGCCAACCAACATCACGACGGCGTACCAGGTCTTGGGCACTTTTATCCGAGATCTGATAGCAGCCAAAGCCTCATTGGATGGCCGTCTAGTGGATTTGGCCACACGGGTCTAGGAGATCCAGCAACAAGCATCACAGGATCTCGCCCTGCTGCTGCTAATACTCGAAACGAAAAATCAACGCCTGGGAGCGGAGGTGCAGAGCCTACAACAACAATAAGTAGTTTGGTTAGCCCAACCAGTCCCCCCAACCAGCCCCCACAAACCATCCTCTCAGTCAAAATGAGATGGACTTTTTAACAACGCAAGTGGGACGGTACCAACAAACATTGAACGGCTACCAACAAACGTTGAACGACCACCAACAAGACTTCAACAACTACCACCAACGCGCCATCCAAGAGCTTGCATAAGCAAAAGGCGCTCTTAGGGCCTGCCAACCACATATGGAGCAACAAAAACCTCCAACGCCACCCACACTTGAAGATGGACATGCCAGTTCAGGCCAAGACAAAGAGAAAAGCGCAGTGAGGCCAAAGTTTCACGATCAAGGCTCAGACGCAACTGAGGCTAGTACACAAGACCAAGGCTTGGACACTAGTCAAGGAATGGATCAGAGCCAAGGCCGAGAGGAGCGACAAGCTTCCACATCTCAAGGCTCTCAAACCATTTTTGCCAGCCGAGTCTTTCGCAAACCAAAGACGGTGGATGACGAAATCAATGCGTATGTAGTCCAATACCCATATGAATCCTCACACGGCGGCTATCGTCCTCGATCCAGAACATCAAAGGAAATGAGCTGGCTCCACAGCCTAAAGTTGCACTGCCGACGATGGAAAAGAGTAGGATCGTCACCTGCACAGGCCTCCTCGGCGCCGAGGAGGCATTTGATGATGTCCACGTATCTTCAGTTTTGAAAACCCACTGCTCATCTTTGACTTCTTTGACCGAACAAACCCATGGCGGATCGGACT
This sequence comes from Diphasiastrum complanatum, assembly GCA_029204225.1. Classification (NCBI taxonomy): domain Eukaryota; kingdom Viridiplantae; phylum Streptophyta; class Lycopodiopsida; order Lycopodiales; family Lycopodiaceae; genus Diphasiastrum; species Diphasiastrum complanatum. The sequence continues at coordinate 100,951,010 of CM055092.1, read as the reverse complement.
CGGCCATCTACTGCATGTTTCCAAGAGGATCAGACTTGAACATCTACTGTGCATTTTCAAATCAGGAGGATCACACTTGGCCAACAAAACCACAGGTGGATCAGATAATCACATTCTCAAAACCGGAGGTGGACCGGACTCAGCCATCTGTTGTGCATTTTCAAGAGGATCAGACTTGAACATCTATTATGCATTTTCAAACCAGCAGGATAACATTTGATACCTGAGGGCCATGCAGGCCTCCTTCGCACCGAGGAGACATTTGGTGAAAAACATTTTTTTGCTTCAAATGGCAGTGGGTGTATGATCCCACCTGTGGTCTGTGGGCCATCGCTGTACGGGCCATCGCTACAGGGCTTTTTTATACTCTGCCAGCACAGTTCATCTTAATCTCACTCAATTTTTTCTCAGATTCACGTCCTCAGTAGCTCGTCTATGAATCTAATTCCAGCGATATGACTGAAGCGCAGGCCTCCTCGGCGCCGAGGAGGCCTGCATAGAGTAAAAAAAATCATGAACTCAGGCCTTAGCTGCCATCGCTTACAGATGAGGCAATTTTTTTTGTCTCAACTGCCAGCCTCCTCGGCGCCGAGGAGGCTGGTAGCTGAGGCAAATTTTTTTTTGTCCCAACTGCCAATGATGGTGGGTAATGTCTCAGCTGCCACAAAAAATGCACTAAAATGTGTGTCAATACTCACTCGATGCAAAAAAATTCCAAACAAGTAATAAGACTTACGAAATCTTCCAATCTTCAGCTCTCTCCTGATCCAATCATCCAATCTTCAGTTCTCTGCTGATCCAATCTTCCAATCTTCAGCTTTCTCCTGATCCAATATTCAGATATTGCAATGAACTAAGCCATTGTTGGCTACTTTAGAGATCAGTGTACTTTGTTACATTAGGGTTTAGGGTTCTACCATCACTTTAGGGTTGTTTACTATTTTAGTTATTAACAAAGACATAACTTAGGCCAAAAAAAATTTCTTTCAAACTTTCATTATAGTCGTTTATAATGGAATTTTCTTGAAATGCAAGAAATATTTTCTTGAGACTTTATTAAGTCAATAAATTTTGCTGCCATTGTACGATTCTCGCTATAAAGATCTAATATGAGCTATTCACTATAGGCAAAATATTTAATTTATAGGTCGTTTATAATGGAATTTTTTTGAAATACAAGAAATTTTTTGTTTATTAAATTACATAACTTTATTAAGTCAATAAATTTTGCTGGCATTGTACGATTCAAATGGCAGGACTTTAAAACATTACACAATGTAGGATTCTCGCACTAAAAAAAATAAGAGCAAAACTATAAGTTAAAAATCTATAAAGATCTAATATAAATATTCACTTACAAATTTCGAGTCTCTAACGTTCAAGCTATGATTGGTAATTATCTAAACGTGTCGCCCTATCAATAAATACATATTTCGTCTTCATTAATCCCTCTCCACATAATTCTGACACAATAAATATATTAATACAGCTTGTGTAGTGCCATTTCATTTTTGTAATATATTTAATAGAAACGATATGAAAATTACACAATTAAACATTCTGGAAAAATTTTTAATATAATACATTACAACATCAACTAAATATTTTTTGCAAATTATTTGATCATTATTATAAGATACCATAATGCAAGGCAGATTTCACATTTTTTTTGCAGAAACTGTCCGAATTCTTCTTGCATTATCTTCACTCACTATTTCTAATAACATCACAAATGAATGTGTTTCCTCTAGTAGATTGCACTGTTGACAATACGTCTAGTGATAACAGTCTGATTGAGATTACTAAATGTTATAATTTGATGGCAGGAGCTGGTGTTCAACCAGTAATTCCTCTGTCTGTGATCTGGTGATGAGTCTTTCATTATCTAGCAAATTGCGTAGGTTGTTTCAATTGTGTGGAGCACCATTAAAAGTTTCAGAGTTACCAACAATGTATAATGGCAATGTTGCATTTGAGCTACCACCATATACAATCAATAGTATGGCAGGCATGAAACATGCATTTGATGGACACAGATGGTTAAAATACAAGCCCACTATCATGCAGGGTTTTGATGGAACAGTGAGGCTATCTGATTGTGCAGGTGGTTTTGTTTGTAATAATCCAAGATGTGGTTATCTAGAATCTTTTGGGACAAAAAATATGTCACGTTTCATTGGCAAACTAAAATTTCAGTGTAGTGTAGGTCAGTTCCCATCCAATGCAAGCAATTTGAGATGTCTTCACTACGACGTTGCTCCAGTTTGCACAAATGTATGCCAAGCAAAAATATACTACTGTATTCCAAATGATGTCTTGTACACTAGAATGGCAATACACATTGGCCACCATGACCACGAGATTAGGGAAGACGCTTCCTATTCAACTAGGTTAGCGGCTGAGGATACAGTCAAGAACTTGTTGAACTCCACTTCAACCAAAAGGCCAAAGTCAATCCAAAAACAAATCGCAAAGAATATTACATCATAGAAGTTGTTGGGAGTCAACCATAATAACATGGACGAATCTGCATTCCATGATCTATTATCAACATTGGAACCAGCCACTAACAACATAAGGTTAGTTAGTTTTTTTTTTTTCATTTCATTTTTATATGTTTGTATTGAATATCTATAAATCCTTTCTCACATTGTTTTGTGCAGATTACGTAACTGGATCACCAAAGCCAGAAAGGAGTTGCAACCAATAGATTTATCCCAAGATATCACAGCCTTGATTTATCTTAAAGAAAATTGCTCCTACCAATTCTTTCATGGTTCGTTGTTCCCTGGGCAGACACATGATTTGGATGATAGATGCCATATTTTTAAAATGTCAATTATTGGTCCAGCATCTAGGGTTGAGCTAGTAAAAAGAATGCAACCTGGACATGATTTGAGTAATGCATGGTGTTGTTTTGACCATGTTTTTTGAGTCAGAGAGTGGGTGACCATGGCTGCCCATGTGTATGACACAAGGTTAGTACATCTTATACACATTTTTGAGACGATTAATAAATCTATCATTTGTTTCAAAATATTTAATATTTTGGGCATCTTACAAAGTTGTTTGAGTTTAATGTTGCAGAATCCAATCTATGCAAACTATTGCAACATGTGAAATGAAGGTGCAAGATGTTAGAGGTCAAGTTCTATTTTGGCGCATGTTGAATCGTGTAACGTCTAGACATATGGAGTTACCAGTCATATTTAAAGGATTCATGGCTGACGAAGCCCAGACAAATTGGATTGCAATTCGTACAGTTTATGGAGATGATCCTAACAAACCTATGGTGGGCCGTGAGAGATCTTGTCTCTTTCATTTCATGGATAGTGTTCATAAGCACACTAAAAAGTATATAAAAAAGGATTTCAGAAAATCACACATTGAGATGTGTCAACAATGGAGAAATGCAAATAGCAAGTGAAAAGCAGACGAAATATTCAATCAAATACGTAATTGGTGGAAAATTGGAAATGCTTGTAAAAATGACTTTCAACAGTTGGAGGCTTGGTTACTATGGTGGTGGAATAGAATAAACAGATGGGAAAAATCTATTGTTACGGTAAGGTTGAGTACATATGTTGTTGTAGTTCAATATAAATGTGTATTATATAACAATATTGGTCACATTTTGATGGATGTACCGCAGATGATGGGCCTCAAAGAGGAGTCAACAACACCAACCACTAATTTGTTCGAAGTTGTGCATAGCGTTTGGAAATCTGTGGATAGTTATTCAAATAGATTGAGCTTATATGATGCTGCAGTTGAGGACATGGCAAATGCTATATTGCAAAGTGCAAGAGAAGAGTCCTTTTTGGCTGGTCATCATATAGGTGCAGGTCCATCATTGCAAAATCTAATGGATAGATTGAGATCTGGCCAAAGGTCTTCCATTATTGGTTCTTCTTTTTCAGAGAGTGTATGTAATTTTGTTGAAACAATTGATCTTACTACTAACGACAATACTGCCAGTGCCACTGTTGAAGCTGTCAGACACAAAAGACATTGGACAAGTTGGAATTCAGATCATGAAAATGTTTCTCATCCACCAGATGTGGAATACATTTCAAAAATGTGTAGGCATAGCCATCCACTAGGAAGTAGTCATAAAAACATTCGGTCAAATTTAAACTCAAGTGTGGCTTCCTCTTCACATCTGCAAAGTATCTCAAATTTGCAAGAACGTGTTGTCCATGATAGCCTGTCGGCTATACGTAGGGTCAATGTAGGGAGTCATGTAAAATGTCAAGGAATGAAATATGTGGGTAGAGGTAGATGCAATAGCCAGATTAGTCCCGTTGTTGCTCCTTGTTTCTTCGGGAAAAGAAAACATGTTAATGGTGAAACTAGTCAATTCATGTGGTTCTGTGCTACTGGTGTTAGTTGCAAATGGTCGATGAACAACAATATTGTAACACCTCCTCTACCGATAGGAGAAAATTGGTTTGTCCAAACACGCACAAATCTGACTCAAAATGAACTTGATTGTTTGAATAGCGATGGTTACATTTTATTTTTGGATATTGGCACATGTTTTTGTCTGTCGTGCCCCCACTGTATGGCCATCTATATGTTGTTAATGGTGCATAAAATGTCAATGATATATATTGCACTTTTTGGCATTTTTTTTTTTAAAGGATGCTTTTAAAATGGTCATTTCTATAGTTTGTTGCACCCAAAAGACACATTTTCTATGTTAATTGGTGATTGTTATGATGAGCATTTTTTGACATTTAAAACTCACTAAACTCATAAAAATTTACTCACTAAATACCAAGGAGGGCAAGCTGGTAGATGGACACTCTGACACGTCACTCATGCATTTGACCAAGTGTTCCAATGAGAATATGACATGTGTCATGTTGATCGGTCAACCCTTCATACTTTCTAGGAGGTCAGTCCAACAGACTCTCATGAGACCCAGTACCCCCTTGGCCATCTCGAATTTAGTCACTATAACAGATATTTACATTGCAACTTACAATTGTCTCCACAGGTCGGTGACGTAGCCATTTACAATTTACCATTTACATTGGGCAAGGGATTCAAAGTACATGTGACATCTCTTCGCTGCTCAGGTGACATCATCCTCAATGGCAAAGTCTGGATACTATATATGCAACCCATGTGTGGTCTCCCAGGTAGCATCACTGAGAGGTCGTCCATGCCATGCAACCAAGTACTCACGGAGCAAACGATTCCACAACCGTCTCTGCCTCTGGTCCAATACTCTTGTTGGTCCATGCATCACCTCCCCATGCTCCTGAAACAATACAAGTCCATCAGCCAACAAGTTATCTGTGAAGGATTCAGATCATTCAAGAGTTAATCCATGTCCCTGATGTTAATTGGTTACAAAAAGAGCAAACCAACAATCCTGCCAATATAGAAAAATCAGCATCTACATACAAAATGAGATGCAAACTCTAAGAGATATTGATCAAACATGAACCAAAATATAAAATATAGTTGATGTTCGTACGATTACAATACCCTACTGTATTTCGAAAATAGTGATAAATGATCATTCTACATATAGAATTGCAAGATAACATCATGAGAATGCACCAATGAGTAGTAGAACCCAAAGAGAACCATGTATAATGATGAAATGAGAGAGAGAATAGAGAAGATGTGTCTCTTACATCTTTTTATAGCAGGTCCTAACCCTATTTGGCCACTTGGCTTTCTCTCCAAAATGTAAACCCTACTATTTCTAGGTCTAGATTCAATGTACCCAATGTTCAAATTTGAATCTCTCTCAAATTTGACTACCAACTTTTTCACACTTTCAAAAAGTGTTTATTGAATGTATTTTAAACTAATATAACTTCAAAAAGTTTATCTCTAAGTCTAAAATGAGTTTTGGACTCATATTGACAATTTATCAAAATATGACTAAACGTTTTTGAAATCTCTCACGCTGCCTCTTCAACTAGTTTTGGCATAGTTTTGGCATGACTAAACTTGTCTTTTCGTAAGACTAAAGGCTGAAAGCTAGCAAAGCTTTGGTAATAGAAACGTTTTGTTTCTTCACAAACAGAATGTATCTTTGAAAGCAGCTGATTAATTTCAAGATGGAAGATGGAGACTATGTTGCAAGTCATATCTCAAAGCTGAAAACATTTGTTGATCAGTTGGCAGCCATTGGTTCAATTGTAATGGAAGAAGCAATGTGTGTTGTGTTGTTGAATAGCCTTCCGGAGTCCTATGAGAACTTGAATACTGTCTTGAGTACTGTCTCAAAGCAAATGACAATGGAGAATCTCATAAGCATTCTTCTTCAAGAGGAAATAAGAAGAAAATGACAAAATATTGTTAGTACAACACAAGGTGTTGTGGCTCTTTTCTTTACAAGAAAGCAAGACAGATTCAAGAAGAAAAGTGGGAGCAGTTCAAATACAGTTGACATGAGAAAAAGAACCTGTTTCTATTGTGAGAAACCAGGTCACTTTGCAAGAAACTGTAAGCAGAAGATGCTACATTAAAGATGGCAAAACGAAGCAAGAAGTTCTTCTTTCGTTTCACAAACTTAGATGATTCTATAGAAGAAGACTATTCACAAGGTGAAAGATTGTTTTAAGACTGTGGTCTAGTCAATGTTGGTTAGTGAAGGTAGCAAGTCGGTTATGGATATCAACATGTTAGTACGTACGTTAAGTATATGTAAGATGTGATCAAAGAATTATCCTACGTGATAGATTCTTGATCAAGTGAGAGTGTTAGAGAAGTAGGTTTAGGTCATGTTAGGTTTAGGGCACTTCAAGTAGTTTTAGGTAATGTGAAGAGTCACGAGTACTGAAACGCCATGTTCAATCAAAACGTCGCTTCGCTCAAGTCTTAGTTGTTCATGTAGAGGCTACGCCTTATCTCATTCATTCATTTCAATAAAACATGTAGTTAGTTATCTCTCTCTTTCATTATGCTATTGCGTGATCTCTGAAATATATCACTCTAGTTCTAGACTGCTGCATGTAGGCCGTGCACTTATTCGCTTTGGTGTTATGTAACACATCTTTAGAAATGCAGGAATTTACACTATCGGTAGAGCTCACTGCATTTCATTTGCTAGTGGAAAAATTTGCAGGCGACGCATCTGCCTTCACCGCTCAATTCATAATCTCAATCATAAATTTGGGCAATGCCAACGAAGAGGAGTTTGGACTTGTAAATCTGAAATTGCTAAATACCAGTTTGTTATTGAGTTCACATGAAGAAATCTAACATGATAAAATTTCTTGACAATTATTATTCTATTGTATTAGACAACACAATTAACCAAACAAATTTGTCCTAGAATTATGCTTTCCAATCTAACACCAATTACCAGCTATCAAATCATTACTTGTCTTTGGATTTTTTCAAATTAAGTGTTTTGAATATTACAACATTCTTCTATGTCATGTACACATATTTTCCAAGCCAACCCCTTGGAAGAATTTAATGTATATTCATCCGTCTCTCTGCAGATTAAAAATGGACATTTTTTTTAATCTTGCGCAACTTTCTAGAGCATGTTACAAAAATTTCATTTTTCTAGAGAGAATGCATTTTTGGACATGCGTGTGTGTGCGTGCCCTAATGGTTTTGTGTGTGTGTGCGCGCGCGCGAGTGTGTATGTGCATGTGTTGTGTGTGTGTGTGTTGTGTGTGTGCCATGTGCGTGTTTATGGAGGGTGTATGAGTGTGTGTATGCGTGTGTTTAAATAGTGTGTGTGGGTTGTGGATTAGGAATAGGCTGTAGGCTTAGGTTGTGTGTGTGTGTGTGTGTGTGTGTGTGTGGGTTTAGGGTTTAGGGTGTGTGAGAGAGAGAGAGAGAGCTCGAAAGTGTGTGTGTGTGTGTGTGTGTGTGTTTTTGAAGGTGTGCGCAATGTGTGTTGTGTGTTGTTTTACTAGACATTCATCACATAAGATTTAGCATGACAAAAACAATTATAACACCATGAAAGACAAAATATAGTAAAATAATTTTGCATCATTTATAAGCATTTTTGCTTAAAAAAAACAGAATGTACCAATACATCCCGGTAAAAAACTGAAGAAGAAGGTATACTAACCTGCATCCATCCACAAGAAAAAACCAAGTTAGAACAAGGTGTATTCTGTGGGAACTACAGGTATCAATGCATACCTTCAGTTGTTATCCATGTCACTAAGGAAGTTTACACGGGTAGCTACATTTTTTGTCATATAAGCGTAACAGACTTGTATAAATACTCTGATCCACCTCTCTTATGACCACATAAATAAATAAATTTCAGCCATAAAGCTTACTCTACCAGTAGTAAAGTATCAAATGATGGTAAGCTAGTTAACAGTTATGCTATCCAGGAAAAAATTAAGTATCAACGTATACCAACATTTTGTATTCATGTCCTTACGGCAATATACATAGGTAGCAACACAGTTTTGTAAAAGTAGCATATCATTTTTGTATATACCCAGCCTGAACCACCTCTACCACGATCAAAAAAAGTACAATTCAACACGAACACACTAAATAAGTAAGAAAGTAACACAAGAAAGGAAGACTGTAAAAAAACAATTCACAGTCCCGAAAAAACCAGAGAACTAAAGGTATCATAGCATACCCAAACAAATGAAATCTGGAATAAAAAACGAACTCAACACATGTAGCTATCAAGTTAGCCACAGCTACACAATAGAAGAGAAAATACACAGCACGAACTACCTGCAAAATAAGAACAAACCAGCCACAGAACTTATACTATAGACAGTAAAAAAGTAAGAAAAGAGAGAAAGCCACAAAAGAAAACCAGATCAAACCGGAAAAAAGGCCAAACACCACAAAGCGAGAGAAATACAGAAGCAGAAAAAACCAGAAACCATTCCAAAACAAGAGCATTCAAACCAACACACAACATAAGAAACAGCCAATAATAAAGACAGAAACAACGTAAGCCAGAAAAAATGTTAAAACAACATTAGCTGAAATTGTTTTGTAGCACAGCTTACCCTATTTTGAAGTACAAGGAAATTCATCGGTCAGAAGCAGGAAACGCAGCAAGAGAGGAGCAAACAAACAAAGGCTAGAGGAACAGACCTTAGGCGCAACCCGCAGCATCAACCACCACCACAAAGAAGGACCAAGAAGCACGAACCAGGGTGCAATACACCCCAAACCAAACGAAGGAGAGTTATATACAGGCAAAACCAACAGCAGACACCGATCAAAACACCCAAAAAAGTAGCAAACCAGAGAAACAACGCCACAAAAACTCCTCCAAGACCACGCCAAGGCAAACCACCAGAAAGGAACCATCCACCAAACAACACCAAGAGACCGCCAATCCATGAGGGAACAGAAACCAGCAGCACGTAGCATAGAGAGGACCCAGAAAAGAGGGCAACGCGTGCCAAGCAGTTACCACCGAGCCAGAGAGAGGAAAAAGGACAAGGGAAAAAAAGGGGGAAGCCATCGAAAGCATAAGAAAAGTGAAACCAAACCAAGCCCACCAAAGAATCCGAAGGGAAACAAAACATAACCCACACCAAAAAACTCAATCAGACCGTAACAAACGGAAAGCCAACAAACACACATACAAGGTTCATAATAGAAACCAAGGACCAAACAAAAAGACCCTAAATCAACAAAAAAACCTAAAGCAACATAGAAAGCCGATACAAAATATGACAACTAAAAAAAATAAATTAAAAAAGTAGCATATTTGCAATAAGTATATGAAAAATTAACTTTATTAACAATCCTCTCATGCCAAGGATATCAAAGTTAATACAGATATCATATAGACGATTTGAGATACACACTAATGCAATAAACAGAATAACTAATCAACCAGTAGATACAAAATGTCTATGAGTCTCATAAATCTCTATAATCTACTGGAAGTCATCTTATGAAACGGTTCTGAAAATAAATTCTCACTATAAGTTCAGCCAGACTTTCATTTTTGCCATAGCAAACACAACTATTTTAACACTTCTCAATTTTCTTCCTATTGCCAATCTGGTCACAGTTTTCATTGCAGTGGCCCAATAAGACACGATATACATTTGGTGCGTCAGGTAAGTCCATCACTACAAAAGTGATGACAAACTACACTCCAGCAATTTTGACAAGTATATCTTCTACCATTCCCTTAGGACGGACTGTCATTTGGCACTATCGTTTAATCAGCTAGCTTAATGGCAAAAGTTGCAAGTTTTATCTTGGTAAGGCCCCACTTTGCACATAGCTTTGTTGACATCAATTTTAACTCTTGAACCTCCATCTATCACGGCTACTTCTTTGCCAAACTGTCTATGTTATATGCTTACCAAGTAACGACCTTGTTTTTGTCAACAACACCTGCTCATAGAAAATTTATCGCTTGAAAATTTGAACACATGTCTGCATAATGTGTCTTCCCTGAATCCATTCTTTTTGAAAGTCGATAGGACGTTGTACATTTGAACAACAACCTCATTTTCATTAAAGCAAATATACAGTATAGGCAAAATTTGTGATAAAATAACTTTATATGAAATAGAGGTAGGTCTATTAGCATCTTGAAAGATATATTGCATAGAAGCAAAGGGAAGTGACTTTCTAATGATACCACGATCATTGTAGAAGTCAGTGAAGCGATTCGAGATGTATTCGCCACCTCAATCTGTTCTGATCTGCTTCACCTTGTTGCCTGTACATCTCTCTGCCCAATTCACATATTCTATGAATTTATCGAGTGCTTCAGATTTATTCTGAATAAAGTACACTCTGGCAAATTTGCTATAGTCATCAATGAAGGTTATATAGTATTTTGAACCTCCTACTGAGATCACGGTGAATGGTCCACAGATGTCAAAATGCACTAGCTCCAGAATCTTTGCCGTTCTATAGGAGTCTTTGACGAATGGAGTGCGCAACATCTTGCCTTTCAAACATGCATCACAGGTGGTCAAACTGGTTGCATTTGAGATGTTGACCCCTGTTATCGCTCCATGATGACTTGCCTGGTAAAGTGACATTGAGTTCATGTGGCAGAGTCTTCTGTGCCATAGAGTGTCTGGCGAGTCGTCATGAGTTTGATGCACCTGATCTTCAGGTAGGCGTACCTTTAGATGATATAGGTTTCCTTTCCTTCTGCCTTGAGCGATGAGAGTACTGGTACTGGCGTCAATCACGTTGCATGCTTCGTTAGAAAACATCACACGCATTCCTACATCTGCTATTCTTGCTACAGAGAGCAAGTCTTGCTGCAGAGTTGGCACGAATAGAACGTCTTCGAGTCGTCTGTCCCTACCGTTGGTGTTGAGCCATAGTGAACCAATGTCGTTCACTTGATGTTTAGATCCATCTCCAAGAACTATGAATCTTGAAGGATCTGCACTTCTGAAATCAGACATTATTCGTCTTGATGTCACGAAGTGTGAGGTGGCTCCTGAATCTAGGATTACCTCATGTGTGTCAGACGTCGATGCTGCATACACATCTTCACAGATGTAGGTGGTCGAACAATTTCTGTTCGTTCTTTCTTCGCCCACCTTCGAGCTCTCGGGCTCCTCGACGTAGGACGAATTATTGTTGTTCTCCTGTTTGTTCTGTGTTGATTTGTTCCTTGGGTTCTGGCACTCTGCTAATCTAGATCCATTCACTAGCTATTGTAAATACTTGTATAGACGCATACTCTTCAGAAATACACTTGTTTCTTGACAGTCTACAGAAATACAAAGAAATCGATAACAATGTTCTGTCGACTGAGCCGACACCGACTATTCGGCCACCCTTCAACTATTCGGCCAACCTCGACTATTCGTCAAAAATATCGACTCATCCGACGACGACTATTCATCGGACATCCAACATCGACTATTCGACTTCACCAACTGGACATTGTGGGAGAAGATGCTCTGATACCACTTCTGTGGAAGCAAGCACTGATATCACTCTATGGGCAGAAATAGATATCAGCACTAATACCACTTCTATTGGGAGAAAAACAAATTGTTATAACCAGCAGGATCGTGGATTACTTGGAGAATGGAGTTACGAGCAGTTCTTTGTGTGTGAAATCAGATTATCAGTGTAGGAGTCATAGACTGTCGTGAAAGAAAGATTGCAAAAACAATTAGGCGTCTGAGACAGCCATGCAATCCTCTAATACTGATAAGTTGATATTAAGAGAATGTAAAATCAATTTAGGCATCGTAGACAGCCATACAATTCTCTGATAATGGTGTTTGTGTAAAAGGGAGTGAGAGTTATCATTCAACAAGAATGCAATGAAGTAGAACAATAGCGAATTTGTATAATGAAAGGTTGTAAAAACAACAATCAGACCACAATACAATTGTGCTGATAAGCGTGTGATCCTACTTACAAATCCAAGAACAATTGCTCAAGTTCTGAATTCTCTCTCTCTATATAATCACTAACTCTAAGGAGTCAGCTATTGATAAAAGGCGTTCTCCGCTATCTGACCTTACGTATCATAATCTTCTCATCTATCATCTCACCTATCTCTGCCCTCGATCAATTACATGTATATATACATATCAGCTGAAGAATCTTGTACTAGCTTAACTTTACAACTACAAGATTGATAACAGTTGTAAAACTGATTAGTTCATTGATGGAGCGTGAAGGCTTTCTGGTCTGATAGCGAAAGTCTGTGTATTTTTGCAGACTGGAAATGCGACACCCTTTGGCCTTTTGGCCTTTTCCTTTACTTGAGGACAGCCTTCGAGATTTGTAAGACACCTTCGGCGTTTGGAAGACACCTTCGAGATTTGTAAGACACGGTCTTTATCTGTAGGACACCTTCGGCTTTTTTAAAGCAAGTGTTGTATTTTTTGCCTGTCAGAAAACCCATGTAAAAACACAGTGTTGGGTTTTTTGCCTTTTTCGCCTGTTGAAAACTGCATGTAAAAAAATGCAGTGTCGGGTTTTTCGCAATTTTTGCCTGTGTAGAAACTCGTATAAAACTGCAGTGTCGGGTTTTTTGCCTGTGTAGAAACCTGTATAAAACTGCAGTGTCGCCTGTCAGAAAACTTAGTGCAAAAACACAATGTCGGATTTTTCGCATTTTTCAGCTGTGCAAAAATACGAGTAAAAAAACCCAGATTGTAGCAACATTGCAATTTTTCTACAGGTTACATTTGAGAGAGTAAAATTTAGGGAAGGAAGGAGGGGAGTTAGATTAAATTTCAACATGTGTTTGACTTTTCGAAGTTATATTAGTCTAAAAGCATTTGAATAAACACTTTTGGAAAGTGTGGGAAAGTGTAGAACATGATTTTTAGTAGATTCAAATTTGATTAGTAGAGACATTGAATCTAGTCACAAAAATAGTAGGGTTTTTCATTATGGAGGGAAACCAAAGTTTGAAATTAGGTGGGAAGATAAGATCTCTCTCTCTCTCTCTCTCTCTCTCTCTCTCTCTCTCTCTCTCTCTCTCTCTCTCTCTCTCTCTCTCTCTCTCTCTCTCTCTCTCTCTCTCTCTCTCTCTCTCTCTCTTTTCATGCTTATACATGGTTCTCTTTGGGTCATCTATCCATTGGTGCACTATATTGGTGATATCTTGCAATTTTGTGTGTAGAATGCTCATTAAATGTTATTTTCAGATCCACACGTGTGAAATACAGTAGCTTACTATTTTTGTATGGACAACAACTTCATCTCATGTTTTGATTGATGTTTGATCAAGATCTATTAGAGTTTGCATCTCATTCATAGAGTAGATGTTGATTTTTCTACATTGGCAAGATTGGTGATCAGAGGATAGGATCGGCGGCGATGCACTCGCGCGTGTTAGGCTTGATAGTGATGGAGAGTTCATGCAGGTTAGTATACCTTCTTCTTCAGTTTTTTACCGTGATGTAGTGCTACATTCTGTTTTTTTTAAGCATAAACACTTATAAATGATGCAAAATTATTTTACTATATTTTGTCTTTCATGGCGTTATAATTGGTATCAATGGAAAAGGCTTAAACTTTATTGAAAGAGCCATTAAACTGGTTGCTTTATTAAAAAGCTACTAAGATAATCCTCATAAAAGACCTAAGGTAGGGGCTGTTAGAGGACGCATTGGTTGGAGGGGTAGAACAAGAGGTGGGAGAAACATGAGAGGTGGGGCTATTAGAGGATATAATTCTTTGGAGCAGTCTGTTATGTGAAGTTTTTAGCACGTGTGAACTTCACCACACACCCTACAGGATCTTACTGAGGTGTTGTGATTGCACAAGATTGATCAAAGAACAGTATGCTTGAAAAATCTAAGGCAAGAACACAATGGCATACATCTGATGAAAAAATCTAACTCTTCACTATGAGAAATGAATGTCTTAAATAATTCTGAGTGTTCAGTATGGGAAAAAGAGGCTGCTCTCGGGTAGAGAAAGAAAATCAAGCATAGAAAACTCGGGTAGAGAGAGAATGAGTCCAAAACACCAAAATTTCAATATTCACAATGTGGCAAAACATGCCCAGCTTTCCCTACATGAGAGAGACTCGAATTCCACTTAACTGAACTAATTCACCTACCAGAAACCCAAATGTGTAACTGCATGCATGTATGTTGCATGTACTGCATGTCAACTCATAAAACTGCCTAGACATGTGTAGATCACAGAAACTACTTTGCATGTTGCATGCATTGATTGCATGTGGCTTGCATGCATATAGTAAGACTTTGCATGTTATCTAAACATCTGCATGTCATTATAATTGAACCTATCTAACTCAAATCCGAGCTACACTAGAAGGATATGTGCTCAATTCACACTCCTTTTATGTACAACATGAAATTTAGTGGAAATCACCATGGACATGACCCCAAACTCGAGATAGGAAGATAATATTTTAATAATCTTCACACCTCCTCCTTAAAATTTATGTTCCTATCAACAAAGACTTCGAAATTAGGCCAAGGTTTGACCTCATCTTCATAAATACATTCTTGAGTAGAGGTTTGGTGAGAAGATCTGCAACACAATCCGAAGATGAAACATGCTCCAATGAGATCTCTCTCCCAATGACTTTTTCTCTTACAAAATGATGAGCCACTTCAATATACTTGCTTCTTGCATGAAAGACTGGATTATTTGCAAGAGCCTAAGCAGAAATGTTATCATTCTTGATAATTGGTAAATCTTCATCTGCATAACACTTTAGCTCCAAAAGTAGCCTTTTGATCCATAAAACCTCCTTTGTTATGGTTGTAAGAGATTTGTATTCAGCTTCATAGAATGATAAGGAAATAGTTGTCTGCTTCTTTGATAGCCAAGAAACCAAATTTCCTTAAGCACTTGTGGATTTCCTATCCAACCTGTCTCCTGCAAAATCTGAATCTGAAAAAGCAATCAAAGTCAGATCTTCTCCTTCATAGAATAGTCCATAATCCAAGGTAGAAGATATATACCTCAAGACTCTTTTAGCCAACTTCCAGTGATATAACTTAGGATCCTGCATGTGTTGACTTAGCTTATGAACACAAAAGCTTAGATCAAGCCTAGTCACTGTTAACCAAATAAGTAAGCCAATAAGACTCCTATAAAGAGTGATGTCCTCAAAGGATTTTTCATCATCTTTAATAGGAAATTTTACAGTGTGCTCCATAGGTGTATCTATGCCTTTACAATTCTCCATATGAAATTTCCTGAGCATGGAAAGTGCATATCTACTTTGGCTTATAAATGCATGACCTTTCCAAAAATATATTTCAAGGCCTAGAATATAGTGAAGAACTCCTAAGTCTTGCATCTTAAACTCAGTACCAAGTGCATGCTTAGTTTCTTCAACTAACTTCTCATTGTTTTCACAAAGAATGATATCATCTACATAGATGAGGAGAATAATTACAAAGTTATCTACAAACTTATAATACAGAGAAGGGTCATATTCACTTAGACAAAATCCGAGTGATATGAGATAGGAATTGAGCCTTGCATACCAAGACCTTGGTGCCTGTTTCAGTCCGTACAGACTTTTGAACAAAAGACAAACTTTTGATTCATCACCTTCCTTCACAAAACCTGGAGGCTGCTCCATATAAATCTCCTCCTCAAGGTAACCATTGAGAAATGCATTAGAAACATCAAGCTGGAACATACTCCATTTGTGAAAACATGCAAGAAAGATGAGTATTCGAATTGTTACCATCTTTGCAACTGGTGCAAAGGTATCTTCATGGTCAAGACCTTTGATCTGTGAATAGCCTTTGGCACAAAGTCTTGCTTTATACTTATTGATAGATCCATCATGATTATACTTGATTTTGAATACCCACTTACATCCAATCACATGCATGTTGTTTGGTGGCTCCACAAGCTCCCATGTTTGACATCAAGGCTTCAAATTCTTGGGTCATTGCTTCAACCCACTATTTGGATTGAAAAGCTTCTTGGACATCCTTAGGCTCTCCATCTGATATAAAAAGTGCATGATAGGAAGTTTCACCTTCCAATTGCAATCCTTCTTCATCATATGTGAGCCTCCTTGGCTCAGATCTTGCTCGTGTAGATCTTCTGGGTGTGGTAGCTTGAATTTGCTCCTCCTCAAGCCTCGACCTCACCTCTTCTTGAACAGCATCAAGATTGATGATTGATCTTGTATGAGTCTCCTTGATCTGTGCATCATCCAAGCTAAACTTATAATTGGTTCAAGCCCAGCCATATAGGTCATCAAAGCTACAATTTCATACGTGTGCATAATTTCTTGTGGCAAGTTACCAATGTCAAGATTAGCAAGTAGAATCCATGACTTCCACCTGGATTTTGTGCTTTCGGTCTACGAAGAAGCACCGGCTGAGTCATCTCACCAGGCCTCGAGTTCTCATAGTTGTCGTCGTCCATGCAGCGAGCTCGTTATTCCTGACTCGCCTTCCGCGTCATGACATCATAATAGGCATACCTCGTCAGCTGTGCTTCCACCCCCTGCTGGTGTTCACACTGAACTTCCCATTCCCCCAGCCTCTGATGCTTCCCTTGCCTCTGCTTCCAACCAAGGACAGTTTGTTACCATTGGGCCTACCATTCCCATCATAGCTGCCCAGGCTGCCTCACCCCCACACACCGAAGCCACCTCACCAAACACACAGTTCTTTATGGATATATTCGATGATTCCGGCCCCCTTGGGGCCACCGAAATTTTTGAAATGCCCCAGAGCCCTGCGCCCTTTGAACTCCAATCCCCTGGAAGAGGATTTGGACATATCCATGAATCTACTGTTGGTGTTGAAGATGTCAGCCAACAGTCTCATACGGAAGATAGTCCATCCGCACTTCGGGTCGACAAAGCTGTAAAATCACCAAAACAGTTCGACGCCACGGTGCCTGAAGGGTTTGAAGAGGAAGACCTTTTTGAAGAAGAAGACGTAGTGGCACCTATTCCATGCCAACTGAGTATAGCTCCATCAAGTCCTCTTGCTGCTACCGCCTCCACAACCATCGATTCTAGGGATGCTCTAGGTTTGGTTTCAAGCCTTGCGCAAGTGATCCAGTCGATGCTGGATAAGAAGAAGAAAATGGAGCAGAGAATCTCTGATCTGGCGTCCGAAAATACTCTGATCAGCCAGAAACGTTTCCAGTTGGATCGAGAGCTGAAGCCGAAAAGAAGTTGGCCCGACAACAAGCTGATTGCTTGGAAGAATACATCAGCTCCTTACAAAATGCCTTGACAACCGCACAGGATCAGGTGGATAAGGCCATGCAAGATGCAAAGCAACAGGTGCAGCTACTAAAGGGACAATTACAAATGGCTGAACAAGATCACACGCGGCTTCAAGGTGAATTGGATGTGATCACCCTTGAGCGTGATGCGTATCTTCATACACAAATACCAGATCATCCTGTCACACCGACGGAGATTGCATATTTGTTCAAAAAAGTGGAGACATACAAAGTGGCCCTTCAGGGATTTCAAGGCCACTTTGACAGATTCAAAGGAGCAGCTTCAACCAAGTTGGCAAAGGCTAAAGAGACCATCATTGCCTATGAAAAGGCAACCGCTCGAGTGTTGGAAGCCGGACCACAAATCCCCATACCGGTCATGCCGCAATTCTCCCCTCCGTGCCAAGAAGCCGTACCAATGGATACAGGGGTTGATTCGAGCATGGACCAGGGGGGAGCTCTAGATATAGCAGACCAACCGCCAACTATACCGGCAGTACAAGCGGGTCCATCTTCATCAAGGACAACACCTCTATTCAGAAGGCTTATCAATGTTGAGGACTAGATCCATACCTTCTTAAAGCAACATTTGCATGAGTCCTCGCGTGGTGGATGGGTTCTGAAGTTTAAGACCTCCGAGATCGAGGCCGGAAAAGAGTTGGACAAAATACCTGCATTGGGAGAGCAGCTAGCATGGAGAATCACTGTTTTTGAGAAAACTCCGAATCAATTAGGAGTTACGTCGCCAGCCCTCGCCAATTGTGGGTAGATCCCTATTTCGTGCCAATGTCGCGAAGAAATAAATGGAAAGATTTGGGATTGGCTATGGACAAGATCACCATCCATACTCAGCCTTACTGTTGGACCATCTCAGTGGATTTCCACCGCGCCTTACAAGCCTAGCAACAAGAGTATGTTCACTCTCTAGATCCAACGGTGCAACAATCGGCAATGTTTGCTAAAGATCTAACTCTGTTGGCGCTAGTGGCAACCAGATGGGATGATTGCCTCCCTCCTCTGGCATTCGATCCAAATAAGCCGATGGCCTCAGAGCAAATCAAAGATTAGCTGTCGGTTGCTCGTTTATATTTTTGTGCGGCAATGATGGGAGGCTCCTGGGAATCACGCTTCACATCATGGACAACCTCCAAGTGGATTGTCGGCACTCCTCGATTTTATGGAGAAGGTACAGCATCATTTAATCAAGATTCGACGCGAAGCCAATAAAAGTCCCCAATAACTGCATATTGCAGGTGTCGTGGGACCGCCACCAGTTTTGGTGGGGGATACTGTTGGAGGGTTTGAGGATCTCAAGGCAACCCTAACCCTAGTTAATGAGTGAGAGGGATTTGGCACCCTGCGTGTGTAAGTCCAACCCGATGATCACACAGTTATTTGATTGATTAGTTAAAAGTTAATAAAAGGACTTTAGGCCTTTTTGCGGGACTTTTTATGTCGCAGGGCCTAAATGTCAAGTTAGTGAATAAAGTTGGGTTTCCCTCCAATTTTGATGGTTCCCACACTTTTTTTTTTTCTAAATCTGAATAAAAAGAGAGGCAAGACCGGACCAATAGGATTCAGAGGCCAGGGTCCTCCTCTCTACTATAAGAAGGGACTAACTCGAGTTGCTCCTCATGTTCATTTTCTCATTTCAATAAAGCAGATTGGTTCTCTTCAGAAATGGATTGATGAATGTCCTTGCTTTCTATCACTTTTCCTCCATCTCTCATGCTTATTTGGATTTTGCTAATTGTTGGATTTGAGTGTTATTGGGATTGTATGTTATTATGCTTTTAATGAGAGAGAAAGGGGGAGAGAGAAACAGTAAGCTATCTCTGTTGTGGATGTGTAGTGTTAAGGGATTGTAAGTGTTAAGGGATGTGTAGTGTTAAAGAGTAGGGTTAATGGATGTAGAGATAGATGTGAATCTTCCATTCATGTTGAAATCTGAACTAAACTATCGCTCTCATGGGAACGAACCTACGCGTGACAACTAACTTCGTCTCTTTGATGCTAGATTGACTAGATCTTGGATTTACGTTAGGCAAGGAAAGAAACCCACTCAAAATATTGAGGAGGATATTTGGGATAACATTATGTTTGGGTGGTGTTCTACCCACAATATATTGAAATTCCTATATAAACCCAAAGAAGTATTTTGCAACTTCAAACTAAATGACGATAGTGACTGCATTTGTAACAAAGATCACAGGTTTATCCCATTTATTTATAATAAATTGTGTCATGTAGTGTCTCCCAACACTGACATCATCGAAATAGAGTCAATAAGAAACGAAGTTAACAAGGGACTAAACCATATACCTGCTAGTAGACCTTGTAGTCAAGAGGTTTTGAATGAATTAGAAAGGTGAAGAAACGAAATGTTTCTAACTACAAAGCCTTGTTATTTTCAGCCCTCAACCTGACAAAGATGTTCGCAAACTCGAAATCTGGAGACACAAAACACGAAGAGTTTCGCGAACACGAAAGTCAAAGGAGACGAAGACGAATGGTTTGCGAACACGAAAGTCAACGGAGACAAAGACGAACGATTCGCGAACACGAAAGATTCGGGAACGAGATTCCTTTGCGGTCTAGTACGAGAGAAAGGGATACGAGCAAAATGAAACCTATTTTGCCCTCACGCTCCAAAGAGTACCAGCTGAGATCATGCAAGTACCCAGAAGTACAGAGATCTGATCTAATGGCATGACGTCAACATATACTTCCTAGGTCGTGGCTAATCTGCCACTCTATGTCTGAAAATGGTTCACAGTAGTGTCGCGTTATATGATGTGATCCTACTATGTTGATTACAGATTAAATTATATCTCTACTTCTTGAATTGCTCTCACTCTCTTAAGAAATTCAGATTTTGAGAAATGTGTGTGTACAGTTTGAGTGCATTCAGATGCACTATCTTTTTGAAACAATAATTTGGATATAGAGAGAAAAATCAAATAGTTGTGCTCTAATTGAATGTCTGATCGATTAACCTTTATACTGATGTGCTATTGAATATTTATACATGGTAGCAATACAATTGCAAGAATGCTTAATATAAGATTTACAACTTGGATTAAGGCACTACATGTTGTTAGCAGTCACTAATGGACAAAATCTGTTCTGTTGGAGATTCTGCAGAAATCATAGGGTTGTGAAAATAGATGTTCGAATCGACAGTCAATAGTCAAATCGATAGTTGATAGTGGATTTGATAACAACTTCTACAATAGGCAATTGTCGATTCCAGTAGAGTCGACAACTCTCAATTCGAGTGTCTTCAATGAGTTTGTCGACAGATGTTGAGGTGCCAGTCTATAATGCCAAATTAATTCTTTATTCATAAAAAATGAACTGCTTAAAACACATTCAATCGTAGAGTAACAATGAGTAAGCCTAGAGAGATATCCTTTCATGTTTCAAAAACTCTCTTACATTTATCAAGAATCTTGCATGAATCTGATTCGAACTCTACCTTATGTCCTAAATCAGTCATTCTGCTGACTGGCAATAAATTTGTCATCAAATTTAGGATATCCAAAACTTTTTTGTATGAGCTTCGATTGCCCATGCTCAAAACTCAGTCTAATAGTATCTTCACCTTCGATCATGTGTGAATTGTTGTCTCGAAGGTGAACGAATTTCTTGGTGATGTAGGCTAAATAGTCAATGAAGTATTCTTGATGCTTGTCATGTGTTCTATCACTCCAGAATCGAGGAACCATCCTCAAGTTGTTCAACATGGCGATGGTTCACCATGAAGGCATTATGCTACATTATGCTTCGAGTCGATAGTTGCATTGGCCTGTTGATCCAATTGTTTCTTGTTATTATTGTTGAACTTTAGTATTTGAAAGTCCCAGATCTCGTGGTTTGTCCTTTTGTAGTATTTTTTGTCTTATTCTTTTTCTTCTGTTGATTTGTTGAGTCCTTCTTGGTGTATAGGGCCTATGAGTCTTCAATGGAGGACAAGGATGCACCATTCCTTTGAATCTCCTCCTACAGTAACATAGTTACAACTATGGACAAAGTCATTTATGAGTGAGTCAAAATCATCATCACCCAATCTTCATAGGAGGATGGCAAGCTAGACAATAAGGTCATGACAACATCTGAATCTTCAATCACTGAACCCATTACCGCCATCTGCTCTAATAGAGTCTTGAATTAATTTATGTGATTATGAATAGAATCACTTTCTGACATGCTGAGTGAAAAGAATTTATTTCTGAGATGCAGTTTTGAAGTGACATCTCTCACTTCTTAGAGTGTGCTCAAAATGTCCCAAGCCTCTTTCGAAGTTTGGGCTTGTCCAATATGGCCAATCTGTGTGTTTGAAATACTGAGAGTGATTAAGGCAAAAGCCTTACCATCCCCAAGCTTCCATTTGGAAATGGTTTGCTCATCGACAATGGGAATTAGTTCGAGACTTGAAACTAATTCTTTGAGTTTTTTTGGCCATTAGTACTTCTTTCATCTTGAATTTCCATAGATGGTAATTTGTTCCATGTAGCTTGTCTACCATTAGACCAGACTCAATTGCGAATCCATTGGAAAATTTGAGATGGATGTATGTAGATAGTAGATTGTGTGACTTCAAAACAGTTCAATAAATGTCTACTTTGTATCGAAACGTGAAAGTTCTGACACTATACGTTCTATTAGACTGATCGCTTAGATAACATATGATAGTATTCTCTAACATATACTGTGATACCATGTCAGTATCAAATAAAATAAGGACCATGTCGGGAATCAGTGGAAGGATTCCTTAGTGCATGAATCTACGTATATCAGATTTGAGCTACTGTCAATAAGTCGATGATAGATCTACTTGATCCGAGCATCGAAGTCGCAAGGATCGATGCAATCGATTCCAGAGACACACAAAATCGTTAAAGATGCGGAAACATTAGGCAAGTAGATGCTAGAGCATTACAATCAACATTAATTGTAAGTCACAAGAACAATACAACCCATGAATCATATTGTCTGCCTGCAATGAATCAGACAAAACTGAAGATAAAACAATCGACATGACATAGACACGACTCTCTTTACTGAAAATGATTCAATTAAGTCGAAAGTGTGTGTACATACTGAGTGCATTCAGATGCATGATCTTCTTGAAACAATACTCTGAAAACATAGAGAAAGATTGAATAGTTGCGCTATATTTGGATGTTTGATCGATTCATAGATTGATTGAGGAACCTTTATACTGGTGTGCTATTGAATATTTATACATGATAGTAGTACAACTACAAGAATGACTGTTAATAAGTTGATGATAGCTCTACTTGATCAGAGCTTTGAAATTGCAATGATTAATATGAACGATTTCATTGAATACCTTGAAAACGTGAATAAATCAAGCAAGTTGGTTCTAGAGCATTACAATCAACATTTACAATAAGTCACAATGACAATTCAATCTACGAATTATGCTATCTACATGTAATGAATTAGACAAAACTGACGAAAAGAAATCGACACGACATTGACATGACTCTGTTTATTGAAACGATTCGATTAAGTCGAAAGCGTGTGTACAGTCTGAGTGCATTCGGATGTGTGATCTTCAAAAGATCAAGTAGTTGCGCTCTGATTGAATGTTTGATCGATTCATAGATTGATTGATTAACTTTTATACTAATGTGCTATTGAATATTTGTACATGGTAGCAATACAATGTTCTGTTGGAGATTCTGAGAAAATCTTGGAGTCGTGAAGATAGATGGTCGAATCGACAGTCAACAATCAAATCTATAGTTGATAGTGGACTCAATAACAACTTCGACAATAGGCTCGACAATTGTCAATTCGAATAGGGTCAACAACTGTCGATTCGAGTGCCTTCGACGAGTTCGATAGATGTCGATTGAAGCAGATTCGACGATTGTTGATTCGAGGTTTGTCGAGCTGATACCTATTTGCCATTTTTGTGTATTTTTGCAGACTGTTCGAAAACACATGTATTTTTGCAGAGTATGCGACTATACAAGTATTTATAGCAAATGAATGGATCTAGATCAGTTGAGAGATTAGGAGAGGATAGAAATCCAACACCTATAAGGCCACATAATAGCTTACTTGATGTGATGGTCTCGTTATACGAGACAAAATGCTGGTTTAGAGCTATAGCTTATTTGGGTGCCACATGCCAACATGCTACTAATACAAAGTAAATGCAATAACATTTGTTTTGGGACTTTGACATGAAAAAATATAATCTTTTATTATTTGTAAACAACCTAATTTCAGCCCAAAATCATGTTTTTTTATGAGTCAACCTCCAAATTATTCAAGAAAAATGTACAAAAAGTGCCACCCATTAGTTAAAGGCCTTCATTTGGTCCATTTAAATAGCTACCACTATTACACTACAACTGTTAGTGATAACAATTAATTAATTGAAACCCATTAAAGATAATGGGGTTTGTGGGTCACTACATTCATCAGCTAACTAATGGTTGGCACCTTTAAGTATTCGCCCTTCATTACCATAAATAATCGAGTCGTTAGGCAACTCGTGGACTCCGCCACTCTCTAACCGAGTCTCTGATTATTTATGGTAATGGCCCTCCCATTGGCCACAACCAATAACGAGTCGCCACATTATTGATGCACATCGGGCAAGATGTGCATGTTTTATGTGGCAGCTCGCACGTCGTTTGATTGTTCACCTCCACATTCCATTAAACTTTTCATGTACTATGTGCGAACTTTTTATTAACTATTCATCTCTTAAGAATTGAATTGTGATAAAAAGTCAAATATTGAATTTGCTTGAAATTATTGCTTCTGAAATTGCCTGCCAGACTAACAAAAAGAAGCTCAGCACTTTGGGCATTGTTGGTATATGCTATTCTCCATATTCTTCAACAACATCATTAAAGAACAGAGATGCAGGCGATATGAGCTCTTCTCCATATGCATCATCTTCAAAGAAAAGATAGATGCAGGTGAGCGATTGCATCAGCACCCAGCAGACATAACCACAGCAGCCACACCCACCTTGCTATCCTAATGCTATTATGGATTGTCATCATCTTTGTAGGTGAATCTTGTACCATATGCAGATCATGTAGAATCCTTCATCACCATATTGCTTCACTTGCCGCACTCGTAGTAGCTTAGTATTTTGCCTCTCTAGATGATAATGGGATAGTATGCTCTGCTTCTTTGAATCCCAAGAGATAGCACTAGAATCAAGACTAAAAACATAACTGTAGTAGATCTTACCCTGGATATATCTGAGTATCCGCTTAGCAGCTCTCCAATGACTCTGCTTAGGCTTAGCCATAAACTGACTAACCATATTCACAGCATAAGCAATATCTAGTCTCGTAGTAGTTAGATAGTTTAATGTTCCAACAAGCTTTCTACATAACGTCTCATCTACATCCTGATCCTCCTCAGCTTTAGTAAGCTTACATCCACTATCATACGGTATAGAAATAGGCTTGCACTCTGACATACTGAACTTTTTAAGAAGTTCATGAGCACCAAGAAAATATTGTAGTGAACCAAGATCTTTCATGTCAAACTCCAATGAGAGATCTTTTTTGATACATACTATGATCTGATCATGTAATAACAAGGTCATCCACGTACATCAATACAATTACAATATGACCATCCCTGATCAAAACATAAAGTGTATGCTCCGAATTACTACTCCTCCATATAGTGCCTTTTCCAACTTGCAAACCTTGTCTTCATGTCCTGCTACTATGTATCCTTCTGGCTGCTCCATGTAGACTTCCTCCTCTAGAAATCCATTTAGGAATGCACTCTTCACATCCATTTGTTGAATATCCCATCCAAACTGAGCTGTCAATGATAAAACCATCCTCATAGTAGTAGACTTAGCAACTGGTGCAAAGTTTCTTCATAGTCAATCCCTTCCTGTTGAGCATAACCTTTTGCCACCATTTTTTTCTTATGTTTATCTATAGAACCATCTGATTTGTACGTAGTTCTATAGACCCACTTGCATCCAATGCCCTTTTTACCTGTAGGTAATCGAACAACTCTCCAAGTCTTGTTCTTTATGATTGAGTCGTACTCCTCATCCATAGCTTTCCTCCAAATATCCTCTTTTTCAGCCTCTCTGAAAGTAGATGGATCCTTGGTTTCCAATATTGTGGCCATATATGCAAAATGTACATCCCCATCTTCATGATGATCCTCCTGTCGATCCTCTTGTTGATCCGGATCTTCATGTTGCTTTTCAAGCCTAGTTGATCTCCTAGTTCCATGCGTATGGGACTCTCCCTATTCCATAATGACACTATCCTCGTTAGTTTGATAGTACCATCTAGGCAATCTTCTAGCTTTTGATGTAGGATGCTTCCTGCCTCGTGAAGTAGGAGGTGAATAAGCATCCCATATACTTGATCTCTCCTTCCTCTTTCCTTTCTCAACCAAGGTCACTCTAGGTACTTGAATTGGCGTAGGCGATACATGTGTCGATTCAGGCTCCTATAATAACTTGTCACACAATATAGAGATTCCTCCAACCTATATCCCTTCTCTTGACTATCATATCCAAGGAATAAACACTTGGTCGCCTTAGGATCCAACTTGCTCCTAGAATCTTTAGTTTTGTGAGCATAAGCAATACTACCAAACACTCTCAAATGACTTACATCTGGTTTTTGACCTGTGTAAGCTTCCTCTGGAGTCTGATTCTCTACAACCTTTGTAGGACTTCAATTCAAAAGATAAATTGTCGTCTTAACTACTTCACCCCAAAACATATTTGGAAGATTCTTACTCTTGGGCATACTCCTCGCAGTTTCCACTATAGACCGGTTCTTTCTTTCCGCAGCTCCATTTTGTTGAGGCATGTCCATGTTCGCAAATTGTCTCTTTATACGATAATCCTCACAAAACACCTGAAATTCCGTAGAAATATACTCTCCCCGTTTGTCCAAGCGGAGTATCTTGATTTGTCTATATGTTTTGTTCTCCACTTGTGTCTTAAACCATGTGAAATACTTGAACACTTCACCCGTATTCTTGAGAAGATAGATCCATGTCTTCCTAGAATAGTCATCCACAAACACCATGAAGTAGCTTGCTCCCCCATAAGACTGAGTTTTCATAGGACCACACAAATCTATATGAACAAGTTCTAGAACATTTTTCGCCTTGAATGTACTGGGCAAAAATTTCTTCATTTCATGCTTGCCTAAGACACAGCCTTCACAAATCTTGTGATCAGAAACAACTTGAGGTAAACTTGTAACCATGTTGTACTTCCTCAAGACTTGTAGACTTTTGTATTTCAGATGTCCGAACCTTTCGTGCCATAACTTACTCACTGATCGAATATCCGCAGCACTTACATGATGATCCACCACCTGAGCCTGAAGTTTGTACAATCGTACTGCAAGTATGCCCTCAGCTACTACTTCATTATCCTTCCTCTTGATGAGACACCGCTCTTCATCAAACTGCACCACCATGTGTTGCTTCGCAATAGCTGATACTGAGAGTAAGTTTTTCTTGATTCCTAGTACATAACGCACGTCCTTTATGTCTCCAATATTCCCTAAAGGTAGTTGAACCTGTACTTCTCCAACTCCTTTTATATTATATGTGTAATTATTTCCCTACTTCACATTTAACCTATCATCTAATTTTTGAAAATTAGATAGCCAGTCTCGTCTAGGTGTCATATGCTTCGAAGCTCGTGAATCAATAAACCAACAATCTTCTTCCTTCGAGAAACCACCACCAGAAGATGTCGATGCCGAAACAAACTCATAGTCTTCAAGAACCAAAGCACTTAATTTTGCATTAGATGCTTCTTCTTCTTCAGCAAAATTCAGCTTCTTCTTGAACTTGTTGTGCCATCACTCCTTTGCATAATACCCTGATTTTCCACAAACAAAGCAGTTTCGAACTACTTTCCTTCCATCTTTTGATCGTTTTGATTGATTCTTCTCCATATCATGTTGCTTCCTGAGTAGTTCGTTCCACTAGACTTTGGCAACACAACATCATTCAATCCTGCCATTGTACTTATGTTTAACAGTTCCAACAGCCTGATTTTTCAGCAATCATTATATTGCCAAACTTCAGCTATTTTTGTCTCAGAAACTAGGTTCAGCTCAGATCCAGGTCTTCTTTCAGACAGTGTAGCGATCTGCTTCAGAAAACTACTTCATGTCTTAGTAAAAACAGTCTAGCAATTAGATCAGATCTGATTTCAGTGAACAGATCAGATCTGTCTCAGCAAACAGACATCAATCGATTAGTCAGCAGGTCTGTAGATCAGCAATCATGTATAGTAGTGACCAATCCAGCAGCGATCAACCTGTCTCCAACAATCAGATACTATAGTAGACAGATCTGCAGCAACGAACATATTTTAATAGCAGTGATCTCAGGTCTGAAACAGCAGTTTGGATCTGTCAGACAACGAACAATAGACAACCTCTTTGATTCCAGCTCAGCAATAAATAGTTCTGGCAGAGATCCAGCTAGCAAAAAGAGGTCTAGCACCTTTGGCCCGATATGGATACAGATTGCTACTATCTCTTTTTATTTTAGAGTTAGAACGCGTACATTTCAATAATATCATGTTGTCCATTACATTAGAGGTACATTTATAGCATGATTCATTGTTGATGTATTATGCTTTGTGGATTTTGTGTTTTGCTTTTGCAATACTTGTTGTGATGACTTATGTTCTTTCCTTCAATATCTCCATTGGTGCATGCATCTTTTGATAGTTCTATTTTCCCATTTGTTCACAATTGGGTATTTCCACACCGATTATTTGGGGCCTTTCTTCTAGGTTTTAGGGTTTAGTATTTTTTTTGAGCCCAAAATTGAGGGCAATATTTTGTAATGCAAGGAGTGTTATGGACTCATCCTCCTCCCCTAACCCTAATCGCTAGTTGCTCTAATCAGCATACCTTAAGGCCTTGGGCTAGTTTCCATTAAGGGCATTTCCTATAGGCCCCAAGTACCCTAATCTGCCCTAACCACTAGAAGGTTTCTAGATAGTATATAATATATATAGGGCTATCATTTAGTCATTAGGTAGATTATTGGATTGCTTCTCTTCTAACAGGTATTGCTTGGGCTCTTCGTGGGAGATCTTGTCTATGCTTGGCTACTGCTTGTAGGGCTATAGCCGTTGTTCTTCATTGATATCAATATATGTGATTCATTTCATAACAATGAAGTTGTCTTTTTTGCACTTCAATAATGTTGCATATGATGGACCTTCTTGTCAGTCTCTTTATAGATGCCATTATGTGGCAAGTCACAATTTGATTGCATTTGATGGAAAACCATTTACAATTTGTATGCATGATGCAATTGAAACCAGCCGTCAATGTAAGTGCAGAATGGTGCTCGTTTGATTCAACTTAGGCAGAATGTAAATGCCATCTTGGAGAATCCTCGCAAACCATCAAGATGGGGTGTTTTTGGGCCAACAATTAGATCAGGCCCAAACTTGGGAGAATTACACAACTCTTTGGGAGAAAATCCCTCATGTTCAACACAAGCTTTGGCTTCTACATCACCTCCAGTTGGGAGAGACAAAGAACTTCCAATGCCACCGATGACACTTGCACCACTCTACAATCGAAATTTAAGGTTCCAATTTTTTATTTCATAAAGTTTCTAGTTTTGCTCTTTCATACCACTAATAACCAGCTACTGTTTGTCAAATTTTGAACTCAATTACGGCTGGTTCAACAACTAGGGTTGATTTTTCTTTTTCTTTTTCAAAATGGTTTGGGCACATTAGTGTCTGAAAACCTAGAGAATTACGTAGCTTTTTAATATCCAAAATGAGCAATAACTGAAGAAAATTTAAATATAAACCGAAAAAATGTTCTCTCAAATTTCTCATAAGTGCAAATTTGAGTCTCATTTTCAGATAATTGCATGCCCAAAAGTGTTGTCCAGTAGAGAGTATAATTAAGGTAGAGTTAACGTCACATTTCTCACTATTTAAGCCCAAGTGTAGGAAATTCAAATTGAAGTGGGAAAAGTATTTTTCCGAATCATAATTGTATTATGAGTTCCAGAAGGTGTTCTGGAATTTAGGGTTAGGGTTTTCTGGAATGCAATTTTATTTTTTTTGCTTTTTTACTTTTTCGTAATTTTTTTTGCTTCCCCTTGAAATTTTTATAGTGTAAATGTCAAAAAAATAAGCTACTGTACAATAAGAGCAGACTCATATGTGATGTGGAACTGCTGGAACTCCAGAATATTGAACAATCTGCCTTATTGGAGTTGCGCTTTTGATGGTTTTCATAAAGCAACTGTACCAAGTAAATCTTGGATGCAGTTGGCATATGAACCTATTCAACAAACAACTCCAATTTCACATTTCGAGATGATCTAAAGCATAATTTAGATGTGCAACTGGAAGAGAAACTGGAACAAAAGCAGAAACAGAACGGACAGCACCTCAGATAGAATAATACTTAGGTTAGAAACATAACCCCTTGTAATAATGAGGAATCAACTGCCTGATGAGGTCCCATATTTCAATCAGCATCGATGCAAATGAAATGTGCTGCTCCTGTACAGATGTTTCATGGAAATTATGTGCTCATCAATCTGATCTAATCTAGAAGAATCATATCCATGTAAGAACTAGACGAAGCACATGTAGAAGGCGTAGCGATACGTTGCTATCTCAAGTCTGTTGGATAGGTGATAAAAATCACTTAGTGATAGTCTAATCCAGAGTTGCAGCGGATCGCGATCCGCGACCCAGATCGCGAAATTTATTTTTTTTTGTGAAAAAAAGACTAATGGCCAGTTTTTTTTTGATATTTAATAGTACTTGGATGGTGGACATGATGGAATGATTACAATCCAAGATTGGAGTTGAAACAACTATAAACTCTGTTACAAATGGCATATGAAAGAAGATTAAAGACTCCCGACACAGAGAACTCACACACACACGACCGTTCGAAGGGATGCTTGTGCTTATGCTTCTGAGATGGGTGCTTATGCTTCATAATTTTTGTCAGTTTGCTGCCATTTAATAAGGTTCCATGTGATTTCATTTCACATAATACAGAAATAGAGATGTTCAATAAAGAATCACTTAATGGCCCAAAATTGGACCGTACTCCTCTTGGAACTCGGAGCAAACTAGATAAGTGAATTGCTCTTGAAAACACCCTTAATCTGATACCCTTTTGGCACCCCAAAAAAACAAAAAACAAAATTGTGTTCCGAGAAACCCTAATTGGATTTCCCGGATCGCGTTCCGGAACGGAATTTGCAACTCTGGTCTAATCAAATATTCAGGCCCGATCAGATGGAACAGTAGCTGTAGTAATATCTAGAATGAATACCGCTGATAAAAAAAAGTGATGAAAAATGCATATTATGGTCAAAATGTCTTTAAAATCTTATAGATATTAGATTGTTAATGAATACATACATTCTAAAGTTCACTATTGCTTGTAGAAAGCTGAAGCCTGAAACCAAATTAGTGTCAACAGAATCACAAGTGCACATGACAATGTTGAATGGACACACAATTCAAGCTTCACAAACTAGCTTCCCTGTTTTAACGTCCACTTAGCATTGTAATCTATGATTTATCCATGATCCATCATCAAACATCCATCACACAGTACACTAAGGCAAACATTCAAATACGCATTCAAACATTGAAAGGCAAAATTGAGAACCGCTGATGATTAGCATCATTCAAGAATCCATTTATTTTATTTTGTCTCGTCCAACTTATTCCAATTCGAATCGAGCCCAAATGATGTATTGATGAATCGAGTTTTGTTCGCCAACAAATTGCAGTTCATGGAAACTATAGGCACAATACGGATTTGGACTCTGGAAGACAATCGGTGCAACACATATGCAGAAGAACAACTGCTGAAGTAACCAAGTCTCAGAAATGTAATTGCTGGTAGAAAATAAACAATTGGTGACATTGGGAAAGAAACAACAATCATGAATAGGAAGCAGATCTCCAGTGGATAGCAATAACGGAGGCCAATTCCTGATAATAGGAGGCTGCACTCATCCCAAAGGTCAAATTGCTGATAGAAAATGCCTTTAGAAATAGGCATTAGAAGCCAGATTATTGATAGCAAACTGTGAGCAAAAACAATGTGGATGTTTATGTTGATGAAGATCAATTTTCGTGGTTCCCAATTGCTGGAAGAGAAGAAGATCCTTGATCTCAATTCCTGGTCCTTGTTCAAGCCCTTGGAAATTGATTAGCTCAATCTACATTCGTATTTTCATTGTCATATGCTGGGAGCTTGTAATCCTCATCATTCGATAATAATTCTTCTATACACTGACCTCTCTATTTCAAATTTAGATCATACTTCGATTTTTTACTTCTACGAGTTTCTCTTTCACAAAAAGTGACAACAATGTTTGTAGCTACAAATTGGAATTGTGTGATTCGTTAATATGTTGGGGTGTCCTTGGCAATTAAACTTTATGAAAATGCCATGTAAAGATTTTTACAAGCCTATAAATTGACCACATATTGTAAGGAGATTATGTCTCAGTATTATCTTAAGAAATGTTGCATTTGCACTTGAGATTGCTTTTCAAGAAAGTTTTGTTTTGTATCCTAATTTGCCATTTTTGGCTCTTCAATGTTTTTACAGTACTTTAATATGGATTATTGTTTGATTTTACTTATTTCAATGTTCATTCACTGCTTTTATGTGCAGAACATGTGATGTTGCAGATGTTCTCCTGAAGCTTGTTAAAGCTGCAAATGGTCTGGCTCTTACAAAAAATCAAACTCTTCAACTCAACAGTCCACATGCTTTCCCATTGATAGCTGCAGTTGAGGAAGACATCTTACACCATGCTTTGAGCAGGCTATTGGATGGTGTATTACAACATTCCCCTTCAGGTGGATGGGTACGAGCAGAGGTGATGCAGGCCCCAGGCGGAGGAGTGCTTGTTCTTATTGAGGATAATGGTCCTGACATGAGCATTGTAGTAAGTTTAGTTTTTAAATGTCATGCTACAAAAAGTTCCTCTTTAGACTCTAAAAATTACATGTGGAAAGAAAGGAAAATACGTTGTACTTTTTGGGATACTTACACAAACTTGAGATAAAATTTGACATGTGTGTGTGTGTGTGTGTGTGTGTGTGTGAGAGAGAGAGAGAGAGAGAGAGAGAGAGAGAGAGAGAGAGAGAGAGAGAGAGAGAGAGAAGGAAAGAAAGCTTTATCAATGTCTTTTCCATGCCAAAAGGCATATAAGACTAATGAAGTACATGTCATGTATGTGGTAACCATGGGAGCGTATAAAAAACGTCTCCAAACTGTAATGAAGAAAATGCGAGAATGTGCATAATAATAATCATATGTGTCTCGGGTAAGATGTCAAGGCTATGCTGCATCTACTGTGCTGCTGCTGTAAAAAGATGTAATGCGAGCCACAGTATGGGAAAGCACTGGAGTTTGCCGGTGGCATCTGTGAGTATGAGCACGTGTATGTGTGATAGTAGTAGAAGTACGCCCCTACGTAGAATGTCTAGTAATCCTGGTGGTATCCTGATGGTGAGAGGTACATTGTCTCTGATCTCTATGAGCATGAGAGCGGCCAACATCCTCGTCGTCATCCTCATCATAATCCTCATCCTCAGGTACTAAATCATGCGATCTCCGTCTAGTAAAGAGCGAAGTAATCAATGGCTGTGAGGTAAAATGCTGGGGTGTCTCGTATAGATCTCTCCGTAGTCTGGACATCTCGTGTACCATGAGAGCGACACACCGTGGGTCCTCATAAGCTATGAGAGATGACTTCAGCTTCTTAATGGCCGCAAGTACCATGTCAGATGTGAAAAAGGAGAACGCAAGTGGCCGTGGAGATATGGCGATAGGTGAGTCGGTAGGAACTGTGTACAGGCTAGTAGCATAATCAGTCCATATGCGGAGGTCTTCCAAGAGGGGTGGTGGAGAGCGAGGAATGAACTTGTGCCAGAAAGCGCCCGAAGAAGAGCTAAAAAGAAGGTCAATGAGACGTTTCGCTTCAGAATCATCATGGGAGCGTTTCTTATGGCGGAGAGCACGACGGTAGGAACATCTGGAAGATCGAACCAGATGTGGGGCATGGATGCGTGAGTGGGTTACTGACTGATGGAGAGAGCGGCACTCAATATCGTACCAAGGAGGGTGTAGTGTTCGAGGTGTGCGTCAGGTCTTTCTAGGGTGGGGTTTTGTGGGGAGGGTTAATGATGCGGCCGTGTGGAGAGAGGTGGTGAGGAAATCCGCCTGGGTGTCGACTGAGTGGGATCAAATGTGTACGTGGGTGCTCGGGTAAGTGTGGGTAGTGTAGTTGGGTGAGTGGGTGGGAGGTGGCCGATATCGAAGGAGAGAAATGAGTGATCAGAAAGGGTGGTGGGGAAGATTTGGAAGTCAGAAACTGTGGGTACAAAGGATGGTGACCCCATGAGATAGTCAACGACACTATGTCCTCCACTGTGAGAGTGGCATGTGTAATTGTCTGAATGTGGCCAGCAGGGTAGGCCATTATAAATGGCTAGCTCATGTGCCTCTCCAAACTGCAATAAGTGCTCACCATATGAAGTAGTAGGTCCAAAACTATCCGCGGAGGTCCTGGTGACTCCAAGCATATCACTGTCCAAGGCACGAACACATAGCTGATCAGTGGTGTCGAAGAACTCTGTCTCTCGTGAAGATGTCCGAGCATTAAAATCCCC
Source organism: Diphasiastrum complanatum (assembly GCA_029204225.1). Taxonomy (NCBI): domain Eukaryota; kingdom Viridiplantae; phylum Streptophyta; class Lycopodiopsida; order Lycopodiales; family Lycopodiaceae; genus Diphasiastrum; species Diphasiastrum complanatum. The sequence continues at coordinate 100,916,653 of CM055092.1, read as the reverse complement.
TGTGAGGAGAATATGCCCCCACTCTGAAAATCTGATAATATCTGGTGAGAGGTCATGATATGGAGATCCAATACCCTCAGCAAAAGACGAGGACTTTGTTGGAAAGTAAAATGCTGCAATAAAAAGATCTCTATCCAAGCCAATATCCTGACCCACGATGCGAGTCCATGTGTAGTGGCCCTGCTCGTCATGTCGGATGAAGTCAATACTCGAGTGAAGAGCCTCCCTGTACAAGCAAGCGACCCCACCTGAACCACATCCACTAGTAGATCTAGTCTCTCGTCGGAATACTGAATCCCATCGGTATCCAGGAAAGGAAGGAAGTCCTCGCTCTGGGCTCTCGTGTGTCTCCATGAAGAATAATATATCCCTGCCTGTAATGAAATCAACAAGGTCGCCTGCCATAGAAGATGAGTGTATGTCAGCATAGTTCCACACTCCAATCCGAAGGTGGTGTGGATGGGGCCCCGAGGTGCTCCCACCCCGGGGCACCCCAAATCCCTAGCACTGGGATCTATGAGGTATGGCTATCCTGGCAGTATGGGTAGTACATCGTCTCTAATCTCTGTGGGCATGTAAACGACTGTCATTCTTGTCGTCATAGTAGTCATCATCCTCGGGTACTGAGACACGTGATCTCCGTCTAGTAAAGAATGAAGTGATCAATGACTGAGATGTAATGTGCTGGGATGTCCCGTGTAGATCTCTCCGCAATATGACCATCTCGTGTACCATCAGCGCGACACACCATGGGTCCTCATAGGCTATGAGAGAACGTAGAGTGGTAGGTATGTCTCGAAACAAGTAGTGATATCTCCCTCTGATCTCATAATATACTAGGCATCTGAAGATAAAATGCTCCTCAGACTCCACCTCACCGAGGGAGCACAACTGGCAAATCTCCTCCACTCTGGGAATATCATGGAACCTCCCCGTCTCAATAGCTAGCTGGTGAGAAGACACCCCGAGCTGTCCCAGTGTGAATCTGAGGCAATGTGATATCCCTGAATCCAAGTAGCGTGGCATGACTGGGGTCCCTGATACATCCAGCTCCAAAAGGTAGGCCCGGTAGAAATCTGGCTTAACTCCTAAATGGCTACTCCAAGTCTACTCTAGGTATGCTCGATAGAGAAATCGTCTGATATACTGATGGGTACAGTGGAGAGACTCTCTGTATAAACATGCGACCCCTCCTGAACCCCGGCCGCTAGTCTCTGGTCGGAATACTAAGTCCCATCTGTATCCAGGAAAAGAAGGAAGTCCACACTCTGGGCTCGATGAATGTATGCCAGCACAATTCCACACCCAATCCAAAGGTGGTGTGGATGGGGCCCCGGGGTGCTCCCAACCCCGGGAACCCCAAATCCCTAATGAGAAGGTCCTGTGAGAGTGCTATCAAGAAGACGCACTCGTCCATCTCTATATATGACTCTCTGGCCTCCTGGAAGGCCTTACGTCTCTCCTCCATCTGGATGTACATAAGGTCATCGTCCATAAAAATAGTGGTGCCGCGGAGCTTAGCTCTGCATCGCAGAGCATCCCGTCTAGTAGCCAATGAGGTGAAGCGGATAACCAGAGTGGCGGTATCTCTGGAGGTCCTCCATGCCATGTCCAATCCCTCCGTTCGGTGTCCTAGTGTGGTGTCCAGAAAATGTGTGGCTTCGGCTGTGGTGTCTTGCATGTCTGGGATCCCTCTGACTCTGATATTAAGTGCCTTTTGCTCTCTAGATTTCTCTTCCTGGATCATGGCTGAAATTACCGAGGTAATGGGAGCACTGGGTTTAGTGCCTTTCTTCAATATCGACGCCCAAGAGAGAGCTTCTTCCTTCTGCTGTTCAATCTTCTGCTCTAGTGCTTTGATCATAGTAGTGGTGGATTTGGAGGATGAAACCTGTTTGTCGCCCATTGCTTTTTCCAATTGCAAAATTCTGGCCTGCATGTCATTCTTTTCGATGATTAGCGTTGCAACGGTCTCCTTAAGCTGGGACAGCTCCATCTTCATGACCTGGAAGTCATTCCGGAACTGATCTTCTTGGAAAGAAGAGAATAGTTCGGTTGCTTTGGATGGGGTATAAAGGATGGGTGGGGCAGTAGGGGGTTTAGGAAAATGTAGGATCCTAGCAGGAGGGTTGGCTCGAAGGGGAGTAGGAGCCGGGTCTGTGAAGGGGGAAGAAAAAGAGGAAGGGGAAGAAGAGGAGGAGGAGGAGGAGGAAGGGACAGAGACGGAGGTTGGCACGCAGGCCAGTACTGCCTGCGTATCAACAGTATCAGAGAGATCTTTATTGATGTCTTTTAAATGCCAAAAAGGCATATAAGATGAAGTACATGTCAAGTGTGCATAATGAAAGCTATAGGAGTGGAAAAATGTCTCAAGTACTATAAATGCAAGTAGAACTAAGGGAGAAACCCTAGAATAAAGCCATATAGATATATGTAGAAAAGTAGTGATGCCAAAATATCATCAGATCCTGCCGAAGAAAGAGGTGATATGGGCAGTCCTAGGAAGTATATTCGGAGTGGATCAATGTTGCTGCCGTTGACAAGTATGTGATTTGTTAGAGACCCAACCCCTTGGGTCCCACATCTTACTTGACACCATATGTTGGACTAGGGTCTGTTGATTTGACCAGTGACTCTTGGACCACATGTATGCCACTTGTCATAATCAAGGACATGTACTTGGCATGGAGACTCCTACCTTGTTAGCATAAAAGGGGAGGAGTTCTCAATTACCATTCATTTTCTATCTACGTAGGAGAAGGTGGATGGTAGTTCACATGTGAATAGCATGAGAGCTATCAAGGGGTAGGAGATGGCTAATGGTGCTTGGCAATGGTATGGAATGTCATTAGTGCTAGAGGTCATGGATCTTGCTTGGTTACAAGTCTCAAGCCTAGGGCACGGAGGGTGATCTGGTTTAGATCCTACGATGGGATAGATCATGAGTAAGCTGGGAACACAGTTGCGGATGAGTAGTACTAAGCATCCTCAGACGGATGGCCAAACAGAGAGAGTGAACCAGATCTTAGAGGATATGCTTAGAGCATATGTTAGTGGTAAGCAAACAGACTGGGTAAAGCATTTACCACTATTGGAGTTTGCGTATAATGATAAGAGACATGTGTCCACTAGATTGAGTCCCTTTGAGCTCAATTATGGTTTTAGGCCATTGAGTCCTACTACCATAGGCATTCCACAGAAGGTACCTAGCACCGCAGAGTTTTTGACTTAGATGCAGCAGAGGCTAGAGATGGCATGGGATAAGTTGTCTAGGGCTATGGCCAGGGCAGAGAGTTATGCTCGTGAGAACCGTACCTACAAGGAATTTGAGGTAGGAGATTGGGTATATTTACTAGTCCTAGTCGAAGGTGCTACGCACAGGAAGGTGTGCCAAGATATCTCCTAGGTTCTGTGGACCATGGTTGATTATCAAGAAGGTTAGTGGTGTGGCTTATAAGCTACAGCTACCTGTGGGATGCAAGGTGCATCCAGTGTTTCATGTTAGCAAACTCAAGCGATGTTTGCACGATGGCGATAATCTGGTAGAAGGTCTAGTTTCTCTGGAGGAGAAAGACACTACAAATTATGGGCCAGATAGAGTCCTAGATCGAAGAGAGCAACGATTGAGGAATCGTCTTCTCCGAGAGTATCTAGTGGTTTGGAAAGGGCATCCTTTGTCTGATGCTACCTGGGAGACGCAACAGTGTTTGCAGAAGTCTTACCCAGGATTTGTCATCGAGAGGACCGATGACTTGCCAAAAGAGAGAAGGATTGTTACGACTCAGTCTAGTTCTGACATGACCTCGGCATGACCGGTCACTCAGAGGGCCTAAGTCCAAGTTGGCAAGGGTCGTAGCAGGTAGTGGACTCAAGGGGGGGGGGGGGGGGGGGAGCTATGGTTGGGGGGATCATTCCACACACCGGCCTTCAGGAGTTGAGCAGCTTAGAGAGTTTTGGTTGCTCACAAAAACCAACAACGGATACCTGATCTCACATATCAGAAATCCCAACCTTTGTGAGGCCGTTTAGTTTCTCTCTGCCACTCTCATCGTGAGCTCCCACCGCCTCCTACGCATTTCCAAGCTCATTGTGGCTGTGGTGACCATGACGAATGGCCCGAATATTGTCTATGATTGGGCTACAGTTCTGATCAAAGAACCATTGTCCATCTTGAGGCTAGTGGTGTCCAAACTGCCCAAGCAGCCACGATGCCCAAGCAGCCACTTCGTCCCAACCACGCCCCGATGACACGATTGCACAGCTCAATGCTCACCAGTAGTCCCCTGTCTTCACAACATCCCATCCCCGCCGCCCATCTTCACTCACACAAGCCCAGCCCACACTTCGCCCATCACAGCCACCCTATTCCCCACTCTTAGCCCGGTCCAGCCTGCAATCGTTTTCACAGCCCACAACCATTGACTTCAATCTCCACCCCCTCTCCAATCACGACCTTCGCCATCGCCCAATCCCCATCCATCATTATCACCCTTCCCTCCATTTCTTCTCCGATTTGCCCGATTGCCATTACCACCACTGCAACCCCCACCCATCACCACCATTTCACTCACTGCACCACTTCCACCTCCTCTCCCCACCTTGCCCATCTTGGCCAGTTGGGATGTGTTAGGAATTAATGTTTATTTAATGCCCCTTAGTGTGTGTATGCCCATGCCTACGTGCTATTATAGGGGCCATTACTATTTTTAAAGTTGGGTTATAGGGGTCATTACTATTTATAGTAAATTCATTTTTGAATTGCTTATGCATGTATGTGGGCTCACTACTACTAGATTAGGACTTGTTTTATTACTTAGAAATACATCTTAGGTCTTTACTTAATATAGGTAGTAATTTTAGCAATTAGCTTTTGTTCTTTTGCTATTTGCTTTAGGCTTTTAGCTTTTTACATAGATTAGAGAAACTATATAGGTAGGCTAGCGCCCCACCACAAAATCATTCCAGTGTTTTAGAGCTTTGCTCAATTCTTCTATAATTTGAATTCTCTTTTGTCACAAGCCAGTCTCTCCAAGCTCGTGAATCCTAGAAGCCGGTGTGTAGAATGCACCTCCCAACCATAGGCACCCCCTCCTTGAGTCCTTCTACCTGCTATTCCCGTCAACTGGCACATGGCATCCACCTGTGGGTGATCAGTCCATTTGTCATGCCTGGCCCCTGTCACCTGTGAATACTGAGTGACTCATAGGGTACCATCCCCGTGCCCTGCCAAAGACCTCTGACCCTCTTGGTCACCCCGACTACTTGCCGGCTAGCATCTCATCACTGACAGCTAGGGTCCCGATGGTCAAGACACACCGCGTCTCTGACAGCTTGTCAGGCGGCCACATCGGGTCACCACTCGTGACGCACCGGTCCCAACTTGGGACAGATGTCCTCGTCGGTCACCGACCCTTGCCAACACTAGGCCTCAGGCCCTTTGGTAACCGGCCGTGCCGAGGTCATGATAGAGTCGTAACTGGACTCTAACAATCCTTCCCTCCTCTGGCAAGTCATCGGTCCTCGATGAAAAACTTTGGGTAAGACTTCTGCAACGCCTGTCGCGTCTCCCAGGTAGCATCTGACAACGGATGCCCTTTCCAAGTTACTAGATACTCTTGAAGGAGACGATTCCGCAATCGTTGCTCCCTTCGATCTAGGATTTTGTCTGGCCCAAAACCTGTGGTGTCCTCCTCAAGAGACACTAGACCTTCCACCAGGCTATCGCCATCGTGCAAACATTTCTTCAGTTTGCTAACATGGAATACTGGATGCACCTTGCATCCTGCAGGTAGCTGTAGCTTATAAGCTACTTGGCTCACCTTCTTAATGATCAACCATGGTCCACAATACCTAGGAGATAACTTGGCGGAATTTCCTGTGCGTAGCACCTTCGACTTCGAAGGGACTAGTAAATACACCCAATCTCCATTCTCAAATTCCCAATAGGTACGGTTCTCACGAGCATAACTCTCTGCCCTAGCTACAGCTTTGATCAAGTTATCTCGTGCCAACTCTAGCTTCTGCTGCATCTGAGCCAAAAACTCTATAGCACTAGGTACCCTATGCGGAATCCCTATGATTGCAGGATTCAATGGCCTGAAACCATAATTGAGCTCAAATGGACTCAATCCAATGGACGCATGTCTCTTATCATTGTACGCGAACTCCATATAGGTACCTAAGCTATAATTTTGCTAGAATAGTATAGAAATCTATTTTAACCAAGTTAGCATAGATTTCTATTGTTAAGACTTCATAATTAGCATTCAAATTGCTATTGTAGAAGGATAGCTTTTGCTTTTCATTGTGGACAGCCTTTATAAGAGTAGATGGGCGCCCACCTCCATTGTTATCTCAGTTTTCAGCTTATGAAGCATAGCTTCTTCTAGTCTCTCTTCTTCAGCTTGTGGTTGATGTTTTGTGTGAGTACTAATAAGATTAGTCTACTCCGATTAGAGAATCTCTTCGATTCTAACATGGTATCAGAGCCAAGTGGGGGCCCTGTACGAACAAGTGGGGGTGTACTTCACCCTGTGCTCACTTGAGTGGGGGTGTTGGAGGGCAAGCTACGCACAGGTTGGGCTGCCTCCGTGGATGCACCAGAAAGAGTGCAATCATCATCCCATAAGTAAATGGAGACTAAGACATCACCCAGATATAAGCTGAAAGTTGACATAATACCCTTGTCCCCTGGTACCATCCCTTTTGAGGTCAAGAGGGAAAGAGGCGGGTGGCTAGGCGGTGGGGATGGGATCCCACGCGCGGCCCACAAGTGTGTGCATTGCGCGAGAGCGTCTACTGGACCGGAATGTTTCCATTGCCGACAAACTCTGACATGGTATCAGAGCCATCTTGTTAAGATCGGGATCTACTGAAGGAGAAGATCAACGCTGCAGGTTTCACTGGTGGAGATCGCATCTAGTGGAGGTGCTATTTGGTGAAGGTTGTATCTGGTGGAGGTGTCATCCTGTCCAGGTTTTTCTGGTTGAGGTCACATCTAGCGCAGGTAGCTTCTGGACAGGCAGCAGACAACAGAACAGGTGCTTTCTTGTGCAGGTTTTATGTGTTGCACGTTCATCTGAAGGTGGCAGCAGCAACCAGACAGGCAGTATTTGAGGCAGCAGCGATCAGGACAGGTGTTCCTGAGGGCAGCAGCAGCTGGAGAAGGTAGTACCTAAGTAGGTAATATCTGGACAGGCAATACCTGAGGAAACAGTGTCGAGGACAGGTTTTCCTGAGGGCGGCAGTTTTTGGTGGAAGCAACATCTGGGGGCAGCAACATCTGACCAGGACAGGCTTTATCTGAGGCAATTTTTCAGAACAGAGGCATATCTGAGGGCGGCAGTTTCTAGTGAAGGCAACATCTGGTTCAGGCATATTTGGGGACAACAACATCTGAAAAATCAGATCAGATTTGGAACAGATAAGAACTAGATAGGTGTTATCTGAGTGAGGGAGAACCTAGACAGGTCAGGTAAGAACCAGACGGGGTTTATCTGGGACAGGCAGCAATCAGATAGGTGATATCTGAGGGAGTCCAAATCAGATTCAGGTCAGAATCAGCCAGGCTCCATCTAGGACAGTAGACAAGTATTTTGAGGCAGGTAGTATCTGGACAGGTGCTATCCAGGAAAGCGACAATTAATAGATTGTTGCATGCAAGTATATTCTTAGTTAGTGTCATTTTTGTACAAAGATGGGGAGTCTGAATGAATCCGTTCTTCCAGAATCAAGCAAGTTAGATGGATCTAACTACAGCTTGTGGTAAGTTCAAACTTCAGAATATCCTTCAGGACATGGGACAAGGGGTGATGGCTCACGGTCTCAATGATCAAGATACAAGGGCATTTGAGAAACGGGTGCAACATGCGCATCATATCATCAACTTATCTGTGAAGGATAAGGTGATTCTGCTGATCAGGAATGCAGCTGGGCATAAGGATGCATGGGATATCCTTAAGAACACATATGAAACAGTAAGTCAGTCTAGAGCGTTGTTCTTGAACAATAAGCTTCATACCTTGAAAATGGAATCAGAAGAATCCATTACGGATTTTATTACCAGGGTGAAGGATCTAAGAGATTAGTTGTCTTCTATAGGGGAAATTGTACTCGATAATACTCTAGTACAAATTGTTTTGAATAGCTTACCATTACAATATCAAAACTTTGTTATGACACTAAGTTTGAGGGAGAGATCGCCAACATTTGATGAGCTCAATGGTTTGCTACTTCAAGAGGAATTACGAAGACAAAACTTGATGTCTAGGGAAGACTTCAAGGAACTGGGATTCTTTTCCAAGAATCAAGGTAAGAAAGGCAAAAGGGATCAGAAGCAAGAAGGGAAGGACAATACGGAAAAAGGAGACAGTTCCAAATCTAATCCAAAGAGAAATGGCAATTGTAATTTTTGTGGCAAGTATGCTCATTTTGCGTTTGACTGCAGGAAAAAGAAGGCCGCAGTCATGCAACTTCATTGAAGACGAAGGCGAAAGTGAAGCTGTGGGATGCTATGAGTTATTCTCAGCTTCAACATCAGAATACTCTAAAGACTGTTGGTATATTGATTTGGAGCAACGCAACATATGACACCACATCGTGAGTGGTTTACACAATTTGATGATAGTGGTGTAAATTCACATGTCAAGCTTGGAGACAATTCTTCTTACGACATCAAAGGTAGAGGTACAATGAGAGTACATTTACCTTCAGGGGATATAGGAGAAATTAAGATGCTCTCTATGTTCCAGGTTTAAAGAAAAATTTACTTTCAGTTTCTGCTACACTAAGCAAAATATGAAAGTTGAGTTTTATGATCAGAAGTGTCTCATCAAAGACAAAAGTAAAGACTACAAAGTTGTGGCCACAGGATCTTTGGAAGGTCGACTTTACAAACTTGATGCAACTACATTGGATCATCGGGTTTGTGCAGCTTCTGATAGCATGGAGAGCAGGATATGGCTTACAGGTTCTAAAAGACAATAATATGGTAATAGGATTACCTAATATTGTACCTTCAGGAAAAATTTGTGAAGGATGTGTTATGGACAAGCATCATCGTATGCAGTTTCCCAAGGATGGAGCATATAGAGCCAAGGAGATCTTGGAGCTTGTTCATACAGACTTATGCGGTCCTATGCAGACTCAGTCTATAGGGGGAGCATCCTACTTCATGATATTTGTGGATGATTTTTCCAGGGAGGACACAGGTGGATCTTGGTAAACGGAAGGAAAGGTCAAGAGTATTTGATACATATTCTCCTTCTACATCACCTACAAAGAAGTTACCAAGATGGTATTTTGAGACTATAAAAGATAGTCAAATGTTGGATGAGGGAGAATCGAGTCAACAAGGAGCTAAGAGATTGACACGGTCAAGTGGACACTATCATGAAGATGAAGAAACGCATTATGCATTTATGGCTTCGGTGTTGGATTCAGAGGATCCTTTTTATAGAACCAAGTTTAAGCTCAATGGTTATATTGAGCCAGATTAGTAGCCGAAGGACTTGGTTGAGATTGATAATTAATTATCCATTAAGGGGGAGTGTTAGGAATTAATGGATTAGTTAATTCATTGTAGAGGCCAGCCTGCGTGCTAGAAGGCCTATTTTTATTTTTTGTATAGATACTATCTATTTTTAGTATAGGTACCTAAGTTAGTACCAATTTTGCTAGAATAGTATAGAAATCTATTTTAACCAAGTTAGCATAGATTTCTATTGTTAAGACTTCATAATTAGCATTTCAATTGCTATTGTAGAAGGATAGCTTTTGCTTTTCATTGTGGACAGCCTCTATAAGAGTAGATGGGCACCCACCTCCATTGTTATCTCAGTTTCCAGCTTATGAAGCATAGCTTCTTGCAGAGTCCCTCTTCAGCTTGTGGTTGATGTTTTGTGTGAGTACTAATAAGGTTAGTCTACTCCGATTAGAGACTCTCTTCGATTCTAACACGGAGGACTTACTTTCTCGGCCTTGTTCACCTGACAAGTCGTGCAACGCTGGACGTACTCTCTTACATCCCGCTACAATCGTGGCCAGAAATAATGCCTTGTTAAAAGCTCACTAGTCTTATCAATACCAGGGTGCCCTGCGCAGGGACTATCATGGCATTCATGAAGTATCTTACGACGAAGATCCTTCACATCTGGCACGAAAACTCTTCCATTTCTTAATAACATACCATCCTTCACGATGTACGTTAGATATGTACTGGTGTGTGCCTCTACGAAAGTGACAGCCTCGACTGACTCTTCTGTTTGGTCGACTACCTTGCACGCATTAGGCCACACAGGCTGACAATGCGGGTCCTTTTCTTGAGCCTTCTTAATCTCCTCCATGAGACCATCTGATGCAGTATACGAGATAGTGCATCAGCGACCAGATTTTCCTTCCCTCTTCAAAAGCGAATTTCCAAGTGAAATTCCTGCATTAGCTCGGCCCACCGAGCTTGGGCATCGGATACCTGTGCTTTACAATGATCTTATTCAATCCCCTGTAATCTGCACACATCCGGAAACTACCATCCTTTTTCTTGACCAGTAAAATAGGAGAGGCGAAAGGTGAATAACTAGGACGGATGTACCCTAGCTTGAGATACTCCTCCAACATCTTTCTGACTTCCTCTTCCTCTTTTAGGCTCATCCTATAAGGAGGCCTACATACCGGACTTGCCCCTGGAACAAGCTCAATACGATGATGAACGTTCCGACTAGGCGGCAATCCCTCTGGCATATTACTAATTAGCACGTGTTTAAACTGAGTGCGGATGGACTTCTCCAACTCACTTGTTGGGTCACATCTAGGCTGTAATGAAAATGCATGTGGACTAGGGGATGCAAAAGTAAAGTAGTTGAAGATGATTGTCATTTGGTATGCTTTATGTCTTTAATTACCAGTGGTTTATAGAACTTGAATATCTTACATTTCAGTTAAAGAATCCTGATTTGAGAGTATTCCTAAAATCTAGTATTTTCTTGTTGGGAAAGATTTTGGAATGATTCTTACTTTTCCTGAGTTACGTGGAACATATACTCCAGTATCCTATAAATGATTGAGTATGATTTTGATTCCAAGAAATTATGATTGACGAATCGTACAAATCTAAATATTTATGATCGACGGATCATAAGTAGATACTTAATTATTGTCGGAGGATTATAAGGAATGGTGATGATTCTTAAGTGTGATGATTAATATTTGATCTACTTATTAGACTTGCACAACTTGCATCACCACCTATCAGCAAAATCAGTGAAATGGTAAGCAGCTTTGTGGACTCGCGAACCCTCATCAGTTGGGGACCGCTTCAAATCAAACACTCCTCCCACTTATGCAACCACTGATCTACAATATCAGTATTGCGTTGGGGAGTGTTTCCTGCAAAACGGGTAGATTTAATATCTCTGTCTTCTGGATAGGGTGGAGGTAACATGGGACAAACAACAGAAGACAGATAAGGCGGAGCATACTGCGAAGAAGACACATAACCACCAGCTACCATCATCGCTCGCATCTCTGCGACGGTCTTTTCCACACTATCCATGCGAGCTTGCACAGAAGGGGAAGTACTAGCAGGCGAACGAGCAGCCACTGTAGGCGGATTATGGGCAGGACTAAGCACAGGGCTGGGTGGTGGTGATGGGAGAGCAACGGGTGGACTAATATCAACTCTATCATCTTTCATTATGAAACAAAAAACAGAGATAGCACAAAATTAAGCTAGAAATTTTGCACTTATCATAAAACACTCAGAAAAGGCAAATCTGATCAAACTTTCAACTGCAAGACAGCAAAGACAAGAAAGGAAAAAAAAAGATGAGCTCTCCCTGAAATCCAAGCAAAGGGATCCCCTCAGGAATGCGCTGGCAAGGAACAAAAAGGTGCCGATTCTGCCTTAAAAATAGCCTCAAATAGCTTCAGAATAGCTTCAGAACAGCACTGGACAGCTGTCCCACAATTTTGGATGTTTGTAGATCCTGAAATCAGCGCTGGAACGGTTAGAAATGGGCGCTAGATCGGTGCTAGAGCAGCACTCCAGTTCCCCACAAATTTGAGTATTGATATGTCCTCAGATCAGCGCTGGTCAGGCCCTCGAAATGAGGCTCTAATACCAATTGTCACAAGCCAGTCTCTCCAAGCTCGTGAATCCTAGAAGCCAGTGTGTAGAATGCACCTCCCAACCATAGCACCCCCTCCTTGAGTCCTACCTGCTATTCCTGTCAACTGGCACATGGCATCCACCTGTGGGTGATCAGTCCACTTGGCATGCCTGGCCCCTGTGACCTGTGAATACTGAGTGACTCATAGGGTACCACCCCCCTTGCCCTGCCAAAGACTTGTGACCCTTTTGGTCACACCCCGACTACTTGTTGGCTAGCATCTCGTCACTGACAGCTAGGGGGTCCCGACGGTCAAGACAGACCGCATCTCTGACAGCTTGTCAGGCGGCCACACCGGGTCACCGCTCGTGATGCACTGGTCCCACAACTTGGGACAGATGTCCTCGTCGGTCACCGACCCTTGCCAACACTAAGCCTCGGGCCCTTTGGTAACCGGCCGTGCCGAGGTCATGATAGAGTCGTAACTGGACTCTAACATCTTTAATCTCTATGCTTGGTTTGTGTGAGTGCTAGTAGAATAGTAACTCCTAGAATTTGTATGACAAATTTTGACATGGTATCAGAGCAGGCTTTTTGGTCAGAGAAAGAGAGTTTGATTTTGCAGGTTTGCAAGAAGAAGTTTGGAGGAACAGATCGTTGACTGCTGTTAGGAAATCAGACCTGTTGGGAGATCAGTTTGCTGGAATCAAACTTGTTGGATCGCTGAGTAGAAAGCAAATCTGAACTGCTGTTGGAATCAAAGCTGACAACTGTCTACTGTTCGCTGGAAGCTGATTGTTGTTTGCAGAATACTTTGTTGCTGCTGGAGGTCGCAAATTGCAGTTGTTCGCTGCCTGAATCGTGATCTTGTTCGCTGATTACAGGATCAGACCCAATCCCTATCTACAAATCTAATTTCATCTCTGAAAATCAGACTTGGGTCCGTAGATCAGATCAGATATTAGATTCAATTTATTGCTGTCTGCAGATCACAAAGATACATATCAGTTTATCTTCTGCAGAAATAGATAAAAAATAGGCAGATCGCTGACAGGCTGTTGCGCTGGAAACAGGCAGGTTGCTGAGAGAAACAGATCAGAACACTGCTGTGTCAGAAATAGACTGGATCACCGCTATTTCAGTATTTTTGTAGGGTTTTTGACTACTGATTTTTGAGGGAAATCTTGATTAAATTTGAAAAGAAACTGATTGCTGAAAAATTAGGCTATGAATATCAGTATAATGGCAAGGTTGAACAATGTTGTGTTGCCGGAATCTAGCAAGCTAGATGGAACAAACTACAGAATATGGAAGTTCAAGATGCCAAATATTCTCCAGGATCGAGAATATTGGGAGATTGTCACAGGTGTCGAGATACCTCCTAACACTGATAGGGAGATGCGGGAGTATCAGAGACGTAGTAGAAAAGCTTATCATATCATAAACTTGTCAATTAGAGATATGATCATACTTCATATCAGAGATGTTGCTGGACCTAAGGAGACTTGGGATATACTGAAGAACTTGTATGAGACAGTAAATCATTTACGAATCTTGTTTTTGACTAATAAGCTACACACATTGAAGACGGGTACAGGTGAATCGGTAATGGACTACTTTACTCGGGTGAAAGATTTGAGAGGACAGCTTATTGCAGTTGGAGAAAGTGTTCAAGATTCAGCGTTGGTATCGATTGTAAAATAATCTACCTTTGGCTTTTAGACTTTGTAATGATGCTATCATTAAGAGAGACAAGGCCTTCTTTCGATGAGCTGAATGCCATATTACTACAGGAAGAAATGAGACTACAGAATATTGTGGAAACTGCTTTGTTTGTGGAAAATCAGGGCATTATGCAAAGGAGTGATGGCAAGTTCAAGAAGAAGTAGGATGAGAATTTTGTTGAAGAAGAAGAAGCATCTAGTGCAAATTTAAGTGCTTTGGATCTTGAAGACTATGAGTTGTTTTCCGGCATCGACATTTTCTGGTGGTGGCTTCTCGAAGGAAGAAGACTATTGGTTTATTGATTCAGGAGCTTCGAAGCATATGACACCTAGAGGGGAGTGGCTATCTAATTTTCAAACATAAGATGATGGGTCAAATGTGAAGTTGGGAAATAACTACACATATAATATAAAAGGAGTTGGAAAAGTACAGGTTCAACTATCTTCAGGGAAGATTGGAGACATAAAGGATGTGCTTTATGCACCAGGAATCAAGAAAAACTTACTCTCAGTATCAGTATTGGAAACCAAGGATCCATCTACTTTCAGAGAGGCTGAAAAAGAGGACATTTGGAGGAAAGCTATGGATGAGGAGTATGACTCAATCATGAAGAACAAGACTTGGAGACTTGTTCGGTTACCTACAGGTTAAAAGGCCATTGGATGCAAGTGGGTCTATAAAACTAAGTACAAATCAGATGGTTCTATAGATAAACATAAGGCAAGATTGGTGTCAAAAGGTTATGTTCAACAGGAAGGGATTGACTATGAAGAAACTTTTGCACCAATAGCTAAGTCTACTACTATCAGGACGGTTTTATCATTGGCAGCTCAGTTTGGATGGGATATTCAAGAAACGGATGTGAAGAGTGCATTCTTGAATGGATTTCTAGAGGAGGAAGTCTACATGGAGCAGCCAGAGTAGCAGAACGGGAAGACAAGGTTTGCAAGTTGGACAAGGCACTATATGGACTTAAGTAGGTGCCCAGAGCGTGGTACACGAGGATTGACACATACTTTGATTAGCTTGGCTTTCAAAGGAGTAGTTTGGAGCATACACTTTATGTTTTCATCAGGGATGGTCATATTGTGATTGTAGTGATGTATGTGGATGACCTTGTTATTACAGGATCAGACCATGGTGTGATTCAAGGTATCAAGAAAGATCTCTCATCGGAGTTTGACATGAAAGATGTTTGTTCACTACAATATTTTCTTGGGATTGAGGTATGGACAGTAGCACAGGGGCTATTATTTCTCAATCTAAGTATGCTCATGAAATTTTTGAAAAGTTCAATATGTCATAGTGCAAGCCTATTTCTACACCATATGATAGTGGATGTAAGCTTACTAAAGCTGAGGAGGATCGGGATGTAGATGAGACGTTATATAGAAAGCTTGTTGGAAGCTTAATCTATCTAACTACTATGAGACCAAATATTGCTTATGCTGTGAGTATGGTTAGTCAGTTTATGGCTAAGCCTAAGCAGATTCATTGGAGAGCTGCTAAGCGGATACTCAAATATATCCAGGGTACATTGAGGTTTGGTATTTCTTATGGAGACACAGGATGATTTGAAGTTATAGGGATATGAGGATGCTGACTGGGCTGGAGATGCGGAAGACCGAAGATCTACTATAGGTTTTATTTTTAGTCTTGGTTCTAGTGCTATCTTGGAGTTTCAAAGAAGCAACATACTATTGCATTATCATCTACAGGGCAAGAATACCGGGCGACTACAAGTGCAGCAAGTGAAGCAATAAGGATTCTACATGATCTACATGTGGTACAAAATACGCCTACTGTACTTCAGTGCGACAATCAAAGTTGTATTAAATTGGCGAAAATCCAGTTTTTCATGGCAGGACAAAGCACATTGAAGTACAACAACACTTCATCAGAGAGAAGATTCAGAGTGCTGAAGTGGCTTATCTATTGTCCTACGGAAGAGCAAGTTACAAATATCTTTACCAAAGGACTTGGCAAAGAAAAATTTCAGAAGTTTAGAGAACTTCTAGGAGTAATCGATAACAAAGTAAACATTCAGGGGGAATGTTAATTTGATACCCCTTAGTGTGTGTATGCCCATGCCTACGTGCTAATATAGGGGCCATTACTATTTTTAATAAGTTGTTTTATAGGGGTCATTACTATTTATAGTAAATTTGGTTTTTATTGCTTATGCATGTAGGTGGGCGCACTACTACTAGATTAGGACTTGTTTTATTACTTAGAAATACATCTTGGGTCTTTACTCAATATATGTAGTAATTTTAGCAATTAGCTGCTGTTCTTTTACTATTTGATTTAGGATTTTAGCTTTTCACATAGATTAGAGAAACTATATAGGTAGGCTGGCGCCCCACCACAAAATCATTCCAGTGTTTTAGAGCTTTGCTCAATTCTTCTATAATCTAAATTCTCTTTAATCTCTATGCTTGGTTTGTGTGAGTGCTAGTAGGACCAGTATCTCCATCTAGAATTTGTATGACAATTTCTGACAAGATGATCTGCAGGCTTTGGGTTGCTGGAACGCCTTAACAAGCCTTCGGCAACAGTTACGCCGGATGCTCTCTCAAGTAGTGGCAAGGCAACAACAAATGCTACAGGCTCTGTCTGATCAGGCCTCAAAGTTGCAAAGAGAGAGAGAGAGAGAAAGAAAGAAAGAAGAAAGCTTTATTAATGTCTTTTCCATGCCAAAAGGCATATAAGACTAATGAAGTACATGTCAAGTATGTGGTAACCATGGGAGCGTGTAAAACGTCTCCAAAACTGTAATAAAGAAAACATCTAGTACAAACTAGAACTAAAATAGACACGTATGCGAGGGTGTGTGCGCATAATAATCATCTATAGGTGTCATGATGTCAAGGCTATGATGCTATGATGTTCCTGCTGCTGTAAAAAGATGTAATGCGAGCCGCAGCATGAGAGAGCACTGGAGTCTGTCGGCATCGTCTGTGAGCATGAGCATGTGTAATAGTATGTCTCTGTGTAGAGTGTCTGGTGATCCTGGTAGTAGAGGGATGGTAGGGGGTACACTGTCTCTGATCTCTATGAGCATGTGAGCTGCTATCATCTGCGTCGTTGTCAGAATCATCATCCTTGTGCACTAAATCACGCGATATCCGCCTAGTGAAGAATGAAGTAATCAGTGGTTGTGACTGTGAAGTAGAATGTTGGGGTGTCCCGTATAAATCTCTCCGTAATATGGACATCTCGCGTACCAACAGAGCGACACATCGTGGGTCCTCATAGGCTATGAGGGAGCGTAGAGTGGTAGGCATGTCTCGAAATAGGCAATGATATTGCCCTCTGATCTCATAGTATACTGGGCATCTGAAGATAAAGTGCTCCTCAGACTCCACCTCACCTAGAGAGCATAACTGGCAAATCCGCTCCTCTGGGAATACCATGGAACCTCCCTGTCTCAATAGCTAACTGATGAGAAGACACCCTGAGCTGTCCCAATGTGAATCCGAGGCAATGTGATAGTCCCGACTCCAAGTAGTGTGGCATAACCGGGGTCCCAGATGCATCCAACTCCAAGAAATGTGTCCGGTAGAAAGCTGGCTTAACCCCTATCTGGTTATACCAAGTTCGCTCTAAATACGCGCGAATACTGGTGGGTGCCTAAGGGAAGCTCTGTGAGAAGAGCTGCCTCGATCTGGATAGGTGGAACTGCAAACTCGGCCAAAATAATCTCATGTGGAACCGAAGGCTTCGCACGGATCAACCGAGCTAGCATAGTGGTCTGTAGTCGTGAGAGACTAGCCCAGTGTGAAGAGGGAAGACCTGCACACCATGCCTCTGCCGCATATAGAGCCGTGGGGGTGACAATGGTATCAAAAAGGCGACACTTATTGCGAGCATCCTGGATGGACTTTCGAAAACAAAATCTCTCTAGCTGAACAAGGGAGGCATGTCCCTTCCGCAGTCGAGTGGTATCGGCCTGTCTCATGCCAAAAGTAGGACCTGAGAAAGGGATCCCCAGGTATGTGTAGGAAGGGACCACCTCTAGAACTTGTCCACCCAAAGTAAGCTCCTGTCGCTGCATGAATGCTCGAGAAGTGTTGAAGACCATAATCTTAGTCTTCCCAATGTTCACTCCTAGGCCCCATCTAGTGCAAAACTCATGTAAACAATCCAACTGTCGCTGTAGACCCTCTCTGGTAGGTGAGACCAATACCACATCATCAGCATAAAGGAGAATAGCGATCAAGATGTCCCCAAGCCTGCAACCCCCCCACCACACTGTGTAATGACTCTCTCCAACTCATCAATATACAAGCCAAAGAGGACTGGTGAGGGGAGCAACCCTGCTTCACCCCAATAGTGCTCCGAATGTGATCAGATATGCCATTACTGTGTCGGAAACATCCCAGAACACGCTCATAAAGTGCCATCACAGCAAGAATGATGTCCGTGGAGAAGCCGAGGTCGCGGAGTCTCTGGCATTGAGCGAGGAACAGAATCAAAGGCTTTCCTGAAGTCCACAAAACAACAGTAAACCCTCTGTCTCCTGTGCTTAGCTTCCTCAATCAAGGCCCGCAATGTGAAGATGTGATCTGTCGTAGAGTAATGGGCTCGAAAATCTGCCTGACCCATAGCATGTAGTCTCCTAGTCTCCGCCTCTGAGCTCACAACCGACTGAAGAATAGTACCATATAACTTTGCCAGGACATGCCCGATCATGAGAGAGAGAGAGAGAGAGAGAGAGAGAGAGAGAGAGAGAGAGAGAGAGAGAGAGAGAGAGAGAGAGAAAGCTCTATTAATGTCTTTTCCATGCCAAAAGGCATATAAGACTAATGAGGTACATGTCAAGTGTGTAGTAACCATGGGAGTGCATAGAACGTCTCCAAAACTGAAATAAAGAAAACAGCTAGTACATAAAGAAAACGTATGCAAGAGTGTGTGTGCATAATAATGATATGGATCTACGTCAAGATGTCAAGATTGTGTTGCTGTGCTGAGGCTGTAAAAAGATGTAATGCAAGCCACAGCATGAGAAGCACTGGAGCCTGCCGACGTCGTCTGTGAGCATGAGCATGTGTAGTAGTAGTACATCTCTGCGTAGGATGTCTAGTGATCCTGGTAGTAACATGAGGGTGGGAAGTACACTGTCTCTGATCTCTATGAGCATGTGAGCGGCTATCATCCTCGTCGTCGTCATAATCCTCATCCTTAGGCACTAAATCACGCGATCTCCGTCTAATAAAGAATGAAGTAATCAATGTCTGTGAGGTGAATTGCTGGGGTGTCCTGTATAAATCTCTTCGTAGTATGAACATCTCACGTACCATCAGAGCGACACATCATGGGTCCTCATAGGTTACGAGAGAGCATAGAGTGGTGGGCATGTCTCGAAACAGGCAATGATATCGCCCTCTGATATCATAGTATATAGAGCATCTAAAGATAAAGTGCTCCTTAGACTCCACCTCACCTATAGAGCATAACTGGCAAATCAACTCCTCTCTAGAAATACCATGGAACCTCCCAGTCTCGATAGCTAGCTAATGAGAAGAAGTTATGAACGTAGCCACGGCTGATCTAGATTTAATCTATGAAAGCATCACATAAGCAAGACTTAACCCTAGAAAGCAGGAGAGAGAAAGCTTAAAGAGACTAAAGAAGGAGATCATATCATAAGCCAAGTAACAAATGACACATAATCCCTACTTATAGCCAAGAGGAAGCCCTAAAAGGAAGCTTCCAGTGGCTAGGGCCAAACTGAGAGGGAAAATAGTGCGCCATCCAAGAAGGCCCCCACTCTCAGTAATATGACCAAATAACCAATATAGTGAATCATAGGGCCCAAGGCCAATAATATGGTCTAAATGTCAATAATAGGGCCCAAGGCCAACCATATAGTCTAAATGTCAAATAATGAATAAAAAAGGGCCCAAAGCCTGCCTATGCATAAAGTAAAGTAAATGTAAATGGACATGGCGAATGTAATGAGCCGAGTCCATAACTCTCCCCGACACAAAAATAAGACCCAACTGCCATAAAGGACTGGATCAAGTAACAGCAAGCCCTGGAGGATTAACTGGAACAGCATCTGGTGTAGTAACAACTGGAGCAACAACTGATGTAGAGGAATCAACAAGTGCGGCAAGAGCACGAGCCTGATCCGCAAGTGACGGTGTATGATAAAAGACATCAATAGGCTCCCATGTGGCCTCCTTAACAGGACGACCATCCCACTGGACTAGTGTTACGAGCTCGTAACCAGTGCCGAACCCTAGAGAACACAGATAGGTCAGATACCACAGTCAGGGTCGTGTCCAGCGTACATGACCAACAGGGCAAGACAGTGTGAGTAGTGTGCCCCAGCACGGTCCATAGCCATGGCGGGCCTAACACAGCCTAGGGACCCTGTCAGCAGGATAGGGCCCCCAGTTGGGTCCCGACGTGCAGTCGGCCACGTCAGTGCCACGTGGCCGACACTTGGCAGTAGCATGCTACCAGTCCTCACACTGGGCTAGGAGGGGCTTACTCTATATCAGGGAGTAGGCAAGGTTGGGTGGATCAGTTAGTGTTTGCCCTACTGTGGTGTTAGGATCTATTACACTGGAGGAGTATCTCTCGATATTAGAGTTTGCTTACAACAGTACCAAACATTCAGCTACGGGATACAGCCCATTTATGCTGATGTACGGTTTTCAGCCACGCTCACCCACAGCTGTAGGGTTTAAACAAGAAAAAGTTGAAGCAGCCAGAAACTTTTTAGAAGACCTAAACCAGATGATAGAACATGCTAAGCGTAGCATTAGACAATCCCAGGATCGAGCCAGGCATTATGCAGATCCACACAGACGGGATGTGCAGTTCTCCACTGGTGAGAGAGTCTACTTGAGAGTCCCAGTTGACTCTAAAACCCTCAAATCAGGAGTGTGTGCTAAGTTGTCTCCAAGGTATTGTGGTCCCTTTACCATCAGTAGGAGACTAGGCGAGGTCACCTATGAACTAGAACTCCCACACAGCAGTAAGGTTTTTCCAGTTTTTCATATAAGTCAGTTACGAAAAGCCTTAACCAGATCAGATAATCTGGTAGGGGACAGTGTTCTAGTTCTCCCATTGGATCCTCAACAACCTCCACATGAACCAGAGGAAATTCTTGATAGTAGAGAGACGCAGACTCGTCATACTCTATACCGAGAATATCTGGTTAAGTGGAATGATCAGCCTGTTGAGAATGCCACTTGGGAAAGAGGCAGCGTCCTTCGCAAGATTTTTCCAGACTTTGTCTTAGAGGACCAAGACGGTTCTTAAGGAGGAGGGAGTGTTACGAGCTCGTAACCAGTGCCGAACCCTAGAGAACACAGATAGGTCAGATACCACAGTCAGGGTCGTGTCCAGCGTACATGACCAACAGGGCAAGACAGTGTGAGTAGTGTGCCCCAGCACGGTCCATAGCCATGGCGGGCCTACCACAGCCTAGGGACCCTGTCAGCAGGATAGGGCCCCCAGTTGGGTCCCGACGTGCAGTCGGCCACGTCAGTGCCACGTGGCCGACACTTGGCAGTAGCATGCTACCAGTCCTCACACTGGGCTAGGAGGGGCTTACTCTATATCAGGGAGTAGGCAAGGTTGGGTGGATCAGTTAGTGTTTGCCCTACTGTGGTGTTAGGATCTATTACAACTAGGAACTGAATCTGCCGGCGGCATCGACTATGATGCAAACGCACCTGAAGGATAGCAGCAAGTAATAAAGGAAAGAGATCCGGTGCAGTAGGAAACTCAGCATCACGAGGAGCATCATCCTCAATAGCAGCACGTAATAAACTGACATGGAATATATCACAGGCACGTGTGGAAGTAGGAAGCTGAAGACGATATGTAACTGGACTAAGAACCTCCAATATACAATAAGGCCCATAATAACGTGGTGCAAGCTTCTCAGTAGAAGCATGGCCCTGAATAAAATGATGACGTGCAAACCGTAGGCGTAGATATACCATATCACCAACATGAAACTCAACATGACGTCGATGACGATCAACTGAAGCCTGATAACGTTGCTGGACCTGCTGCAAATGGGAACTGGCCTGGAGAATAAGCTCGCGAGCACCTGATAGAAATGAAGACAATGTCACAGGTGTATCCTCGGGAGGAAGAGGAATACCAGGTAAAAGAGGTGCATAACCATGAGATAATAAAAATGGTGCAACGCCGGTGCTGGTACTAACAGAGCTGTTATAGCTATACTCTGCCAAACATAAGTGCTGATCCCAATCCTTCCCTGAAGGAGTAACAAAATGGCGCAAATAATCCTCAAGAATCCTGTTAAGGACCTCAGACTGCCCATCAGAAGTAGAATGATAAGCAGACCCCATAAAAAGCTGTACATCCAATATACGCATAAGCTCTGTCCAGAACAATGATGTAAACTTACTATCCCGATCAGAAAGGATAGTACGAGGAAACCCATGTAGGCGAAATATCTCTGAAAGGAACAAGCGTGCACATTGCTCTGCTGTGATAGTACTGCGGACGGGTATGAAATGTGCCTGTTTCGAGAACCTGTCAACTACCACCATACATGAATCGTGACCACGACGGGTGCGGGGAAGGCCAATGATGAAGTCCATAGAAATATCAGTCCACTGGCGGTGAGGAATAGGCCAACTCTGAAGCAAACCAGCGGACTTAGCACGGGAGTACTTATTACGTAAGCAGAAAGGACAGGTCCGAATAAGTACAACAAGCTCTTTCCTAAGGGATGGCCAATAGAAATGATCCTTAAGACGAGCATAAGACTTCTGAAAACCAAAATGACCCCCAACTGGGGACGAATGAGCATCCGACAACAACTAAGAACGGATACCCAAAGAACTAGGAATACAAAGAGAACCATAATGATAAAGACGGTGGTCAACAATGGAATAAGCTTGATGAGGTGAAGACGACATAGGTGGAGCAGAACTATAAACATCACGAAAATCAGAACATGTAAGATAAGCAGATGGAAGATCATCAAACCAGGAAGGGATCGTGGCAACAAGGGTATTCAATAAAGCAGGAAGTCTAGACAATGCGTCAGCAGCAGTGTTAGCACGACCAGGACAATACAAAATAGAAAAATCAAAAGATTGTAAAAACTGCAACCAATGAAACTGACGATCACTAAGATCACGCTGGGAGAAGAGATAATGTAAGGACTGATGATCAGTAACGATATCAAAAGGAACACGGTACAGGTAATGGTGCCACTTCTTAAGAGCATAGATAATGGCAAGAAGCTCTTTCTCATGGACAGAATAACGTTGCTCATAAGAGCGTAAACGACGCGACTCATAAGCAATAATACACTGAGACTGACGAAGCAAGGCACCCAAACCAACATTACTAGCATCGGTCTCAACAATAAATTTTTGATCAAACTGTGGTAAACACAGGACAGAGGTCTCCACAACAGCACGACGAAGAGTGTCAAAGGCGAACTGACAATCAGAAGTCCAAACAAAAGCACTAGACTTCTTCAAAAGGGCATGAAGAGGGGCAGCCACAGTGGCAAAGTGAGGAACAGGACGACGAAGGTGAGTAGCGAGACCAAAAAACATACGAACATGGTGGACATCTGTGGGAACAGGCCAATCAGCGATTGCCCGAACCATCACGAATGAGAAATCCTAAAAACTCAATCTCAACAACAGCAAAGGAACACTTAGAAAGTTTAGCAAACAACTGGTGATGAACAAGCAATTGAAAAATAGATGAAAGATGTAACACATGCTCATCAAGAGTCTTACTAAAAACAAGAATATCATCAAAATAAACTAAAACACAACGACCAAGGAGAGGACGCATGATGTTATTCATCACATTCTGGAACGTAGGTGGACCATTAGTAACACCAAAAGGAAGAACACGAAACTCATACAAACCAAGATGGGTACGAAACGCAGTCTTGTGTTCGTCCGAAGGATGCATCCTAATCTGGCGATAGCCGGAACGTAAGTCTATCTTAGAGAAAAGATGAGAGGTGCCTAACTGGTCAAAGAGATCATCCATGTGAGGATTAGGATACTGGTTACGGATGGTCAACTTATTGAGGGCACGATAATCAATGCAGAGGCGTTTGGAACCATCTTTCTTACTGACAAGGAGAACAGGGGCACCAAAAGGACTGTGACTAGGAACAATAAGGCCCTGATCTAGTAAAGCAGTAATCTGAAGCTCAACCTCATCACGCTCAGACTTAGACATACGGTAAGGAGGCCGGGAGGGAGGAGCAGAACCAGGACGCAGTCATAGCGCTCCAGAGGAATGATATAAAGATCTACCTGTCCAGAAAAATCACCAATGCGGTAGGATAATCCCTGAAACATCTGAGAACTAGGAAATGAGTGAGAACTGGCAACCTCGACTGTGAGAGGCTGTGGAGCAGGAATAGGTGAAGCGCGTATCCGGCTGAGAACATAACTGCTGATAAAGGAATGAGTGTTGCCGGTATCAACTAAAGCAATATACTCACGACCAGTAATGCGCACACGTAGCCGAATGGAGCGAGGACCGGGGCACCTTGTCCAGGTAGCATAAGCAAGCTGAGCATGGCAAGTAGCAGGAAGTAAATCAGTAGAAGGCTCAGGAGATCGATTAGGCTCATCAGATATATGAATGTAGATATCGGACTCATCTGGGGTAGTGCCCTCATGGTAGAAAACAGCAGTAGAAGTAGGCAGGGGCTGGCGGCAATCACGGGCAATGTGGTCAGGACTCTTACAACGAAAGCAAAGACGCTTCTGCTGAATGTCAGCGAACTCTGCAGACGTGTAACGTCGGACAAAAGCAGGAAGAGGAGGCGGAGGGCGAGGAGCGGGAGAAGTAAGAGAAGAGGTCGGGACGACAGTGGATGGGGCAGATGGGGCCGGAGATGGTAGAGGTGAAAGAGATGGACGGGGTCGGGAAAAGCGAAAGGGAGCAGGATCAGGGTACTTATGCTGTAAAGTACTAGCAAGGGACATGGCCTCAACAAGTGTGGGTGGACGGAAAGAAGAGACATCGTATCGTAGAGCACCACGAAGTCCAGCAATGTAGCGAGAAATAAGCTCGGTGGGCTGAAGATCTGTAAAGAGGTAGGAAAGGTCCATAAACTGATCTGTATAGGAAGAAAGATCACCAGTCTGAGTAAGACTACGAAATATATCACGCTGGCGGCTCAGCCACTGAGGGCCAATCATAGCATGACAAAGATCACGACGAAAGGTAGGCCATAACTGGAGACCGTCCCGATCAGGGTCAAGTCGGTAGACCCGCCACCAAGTGGCAGCACGTCCATCTAAATGTAAGGCGGCTAACTGGATCTTCTGAGGATCAGTCTTAGGGTAAATCTGAAAATAAGTATCAAGCTTTGCAAACCAATTCTCTAACAAGTTCCCGTCAGAGGAACCAGAATAGGTGGCAAGCTGTACCCGATCACGAAAATCTCGAGCAAAATGTGGCTCAGGAGCTAGATGTCATGGAAAATGTGACTCAGGAGCTGTAGGACGTGGAAAACCGGGTGGTGGGTTAGGTGGAAAATGAGGCCCACCGCCAAAGGAAGCAGACGAGGATGGAAGTCCAAATGGAGACCCAAATGATGAATGAACAGGGGCTTTGCCAGGTCCATGTGGCTGTAAGGAATCAATCTGTGACTGCATAGTGGCAAAGCCGGTCTGTAGAGTGGTAAAACCGGTCATCATTTGGTCAAAATGACTACTGAGGAGAGTAAGAGAGTCACGCATATCAGCAAACTGTTCATCTAAAGGTCCGGAATGACTCGCAGGTGTAGTGGGTGAGCTAGTCATGAGGAAGAAAAAGTAAGCGAGAAAAGAAATGTGCTAAACAATTGGACGAACTGAAGGAGAGGACATAAGTCGTCACAACAGGCACGCCAATGAAAAGACACAATAGAACTCGCGATGTAAGATGAACGGAAAGGACAACTAAGTAAGAAATACCTCGTAACCGCAACCAGAAGTGAGCTGAAAAATAGCGGCGATATGTCGAGGTACCGGGCAGCCTCCAAAAAAGATGCTAAGGGCCCGACAACGTGGAGTAAACAGTGGGTAAAAGTATGGGAAACAATAATGGACTATGGGGCTGGAAAGGGAGCAGCCAAGGAAAGGAAGTGATAACAAAAAGGAGGTATGGGCAGCGAGGAAACAAGGCTGAAAAATCAGAGATCGCCCTTCAAGGGTAAAAAAAAAGTTTGCGATAAAGACGGGGAGCAATCCCGATGCGCGATGAAGTTGGGTGGGAGTGGCTTTCTAAGCATCTAGGCGTGTTTGTATTGTCCGGGGTAGCGTTGCGAACACTGACAGCAGTGTAGGAGGGGTGAGCTGAAATTGAGGCGGAGGTAGGGCGCCAGCTATGGTGGAGTGTGGGCGTCCAAGAGAGGTAGTAAACGGCAAAAAAAAATTGGATCAAAAAGATGGGTTGGTAGGGTGCTAGGAGTGGCTGATGGAAGGTGGCGAATAGGGGCAGCAAAAAGGGGAAATTTTCAGCAAAGGAAGGAGCAGTAGGGCGCTGGTCAGCAAGCATGAGGGCGCCCAATAGGGCAGCAAATAGGAGGCAGTAGGGCGCCCAAAATAGGGGAGGAAAAAGGCTGAAAATGCAGCAGTAGGCAGCCAGCAAGAGGGCACTAGAAATGGGCAGCAAGTGGGCGCCTGTCCTCCTCCGATCCGTCGTGAAAATCTGCAAGACAAGTGTGGAGAAATGCTGAAGGTCCGGCTGAAAAATGGTGAAGATCCAAGCTGAAGATGGGCGCCCTCCTGTGAGAGAAAAATCTGCTCAATGGCGATGCTCAGGAAAGTTCTCTGATACCAAGTTATGAACGTAGCCACGGCTGATCTAGATTTAATCTATGAAAGCATCACATAAGCAAGACTTAACCCTAGAAAGCAGGAGAGAGAAAGCTTAAAGAGACTAAAGAAGGAGATCATATCATAAGCCAAGTAACAAATGACACAGAATCCCTACTTATAGCGAAGAGGAAGCCCTAAAAGGAAGCTTCCAGTGGCTAGGGACAAACTGAGAGGGAAAATAGTGCGCCCTCCAAGAAGGCCCCCACTCTCAGTAATATGACCAAATAACCAATATAGTGAATCATAGGGCCCAAGGCCAATAATACGGTCTAAATGTCAATAATAGGGCCCAAGGCCAACCATATAGTCTAAATGTCAAATAATGAATAAATAAGGGCCCAAAGCCTGCCTATGCATAAAGTAAAGTAAATGTAAATGGACATGGCGAATGTAATGAGCCGAGTCCATAACTGAAGACACCCTGAGCTGTCCCAGTGTAAATCTGAGGCAATGTGATAGCCCCGAATCTAAGTTGCGTGGCATGACCAGGGTCCTCAATGCATCCAGTCTCTGGATGAGCAATGAGTGGAGATATAGAGATAGGTGAGTCAGTAGGGACGGTATACAAGCTAGTAGCATAATCAGTGCAGATGTGGAGGTCCTCTAGGAGAGGTGGTGGAGAGCGAGGAATGAACTCACGCCAAAAAGCGGAACTGAAAAGAAGGTCGAAAGACGTTTCCCTTCAGAATCATCATAGGAACGCTTCTTACGGCGGAGAACACGATGGTAGGAGCTTCAGGAAGATCGAAGCAAATGTGGGCATGGATACGTGAATAGGTTACTGACTGGTGAAGAGAACGGCACTCGGTATCATACCATGGAGGGTGCAATTGTCGAGGTGTGCGTCGAGTCTTTTTGGGATGGGGTTTTGTGGGGAGGGTTAGTGATGTGGCTGAGTGGAGAGAGGTGGTGAGAAAAGCAACCTGGGTGTCGACTGGACTATCATGAGGAAAGGAGTGTAAAAGTGAAGCCAGGGACTACCAATATAGTGGCATGTAAATGGGATCAAATGTGTACATGGGTGCTTGGGTAAGCATGGGTACCGTAGATGAATAAGTGGGTGGAAGGCAAGGTTGCATCCCGATTCGAACAGGTTGATTCGAACCGGCCGGTTCGAACCAATTCTTTGAGGCTCGAACCGCCAGGCCAGGTTCGAATCGGAAAACGGTTCGAACCTTTTTTTTCCAATTCTTCAAAAAAAAAGTCAAGCATTCATTGATAGTATAGATACTTAAATTTTAATAGGTAAACAATTTCAATCTTCCTCTAAATTTACAGATATCATAATTCAGGATAATCAAATCTCTTCTGACGGTGTGACCTGTCGTATCAAGATTCAATTTTCAAAACAGAATTTACAGAAATTATGACCCAAGTTTAAACAGACTACATAGTACATACTAGAGTTAAAACTTAAACAGACTACATAGTACATACTACAGTTAACACTAAACTTTAGGAATCAGAAACTTGAAACTTGAAACTAGATTCTAGAATCCATGATATATCATGATTCATGAATCATGATTCATAACATGTGCGATGTGTCTGATGATAAATCATGATGTGTACATAGTACATACTACACTATAAATACTAAACAGCTCAAGAGTCAATGCTCATCTGGTGACATGAACATCGTAGTGTCATCTACAGACTAGTAACTAGTAACTACAATGATCTAATGTACATACTACAATCATCTCCCAGGCTGCAGTGAGCACTCTAAGCTCTCCTATGCCTGAGTCTCCTCCCACTAGCTGGTGGTGTTGTGGAGCCTGCTGTGGCCTCTCGAGTGGTAGGCTCAGTTGCGAAATCCTCATCGAAGGCAGAGGTATGATGCCCCTCATCCTCATCCCCGCCCTCCTCGGACTCCTCATCCTCATACTCCTCCTCTAACGACCCTGACCCTGACGATGCCTCAGACTCAAACTCAGACTCGTCCTGGGGGCTATGAGCACGGGAGCTGCTGGCCTCTCCTGCCCTCCTACGCTCTGCTCGAGTGACAGGCCCTGCACAGTGCACACAAAGAGGCACAAACGTGTTATTGCCTGCAAATCAGTAAATTACAATTTACGATAATAATTAACTTCAAACTTCGAAAATTTAATTCAAGACCTGTCACCTTAGACAATCCTAATTTCTCACCTGCACTTTGCATGGCCTCCTCATGGAGGAATGCGTACACGTCCTCCTCTGACTGGTCTCTCGGTGGCAACTCTGGAACCTTTGCCACATCGATCAGATCGGGATTAACCTACTCACATGTCACAATGCACATTGAAATCAAGACAAAATTTGGAGGCCCGAGGCCCGAGTCCCGACAGAAGTTAAAATCTAGCTACATAATACAGTCTAGTATCTAGTATGTAGTATGTAGTATGTAATATGATCTATTTAGTATTATAGTATCTACTAATTGCCTGGGATGATGGATCACATGTTAGAATTTAGAAATTATAATTTATGGTGTACAAGCTACCTGGATAGGCTCTGCGGTGGTCTGGATTCTACCCAAAAGTCTCAGGTTGGCGTGTACGTACACCAACCTCTCCAACTGCGCTGGTGATAGTCAATTCCTCTTCTTCGTGTGAATCATGGAATGGACACTCCAGTTCCTCTCACAAGCGACTGCAGTGCAGTCCTATGAGAGAATCATGATGGCAAGGCGACGCAATTTGGGGACATCAACCCCAAACTTCGACCACCATGACACGGGACGTAGCTGGCCTGAATCACAGTTCAAGGGGCAGTTAGTACTTACTACTAGCAAGTTGCAACCAAGTTCCGAGTTCCAACAAGTTACAATATTATTGACTAACTGTGCAATAAAATGTGAAGTGACAAGTTTAAACTGTACTGGACCATGCCACATGGTCAGTTTATTACCCTCTCTCAAAAGCGTCGGGCCAGTGGCGAACTCCAAGGTCTCCTGCCTGAAAATCTAAAGCTCATCCAGTAGGTTATCCTGCTCGCGTACATCAGGATAAACTCGGGAGATATAGGCATTCCAGCCATCCCTGAGCTCCCTATCTGTGAACTGCTCCTCATTCCTCCAAAGTGGATGGAGTATGTGGGCCATGGCATGCAGGGGCCTATGAAACCAATCCCACCTGCTCAACCAAAGGAGCTGAACCTTTGTAAGCCTGCAACAATTAAGATTGAAGTGTCAAGACACAATAATAATTATACAATATAGTACAATGTACATGATAGTACATACTGCATACTACTGTCTACAAACTACATTTCAAATTTGAATCTTGATTCTTGATATACCTCTCTGGGCTAATGGTCGTGCAAAGCCTCAACTACTCGCCCAGCTTGTCCATGAATTCGTAAAAGAGGCCCAATGTGCAGCCCTCTCGATCTGTAAGGCGCAGGACAGTGTAGATGGGCTGTAGGCCCACCACAATGGATCGAGCCTCATCCCAAAATGGTGAATGCATAACGGTCCGCTCGAATCTCTTACTCTTGGGCTCCTATGACGGCCTCCACTGCGCCCAGTCAACAGCAACAACCATCTACCTCAAGCCCTGATGAACTTTCAGCAGTCGTTCCAGGACCAGGAACATAAATGCAAACCTTCATAGGGCACATTGCACAAGTGACAAATTCTAAGTTCTAACTTCTGAAAAGAGTCAAGAGTCAAGACAATACATGGCACATGCATCATTGCATGAAATATTTACCACTACTAACTAAACAGTAAATACTTACCAAGTTCCAACAGTCTACAAAAGCGCATTCAAGAATCAAATTTGAGTTGCAACTTGCATACCTGGTGGGGGCAGGTCTCAAGATATCCAAGGTGGACTCTCCTGAACATGGCTAGGACCCTAGGCTTCTTGGTGACAAATCTCACCAAGAACCGTGCAGTACGCACCACCTCCGCAATCCATGGAATCTTGGCCACATCCTCGACCAACAAGTCCAGGCAGTGTGCAGCACAAGGTGTCCAAAAGATGTGGGGGTAGGTCTCATTAACGAGCCTACCCATGGAGACGCAGTTTGACGCATTATCTGTGACCACCTGCACAACCATACAATGCAATGTGCAATGTGCATGACTTTGGAATTCCGAATTCAAGACTCAAGTGCTCAGTGGCAACTTCTTAGACTTTAGTGAACCATAATCCATTGTTAATCAATCCGAAATCGCCATTGAACAATGAACATTCAACATTGACATTTACAAATTAGTAATTACGTGTAACCTAATACCATTTAACATTATAGGTAAACCGTAAATTGTAATAAGTAAAATATATATACCTGTACAACGTGTTGCGGTCCGACCTCCTCAATGGCAGCTCGAATATGTGAGAACATGTACTCGCCCGTGACTGCCTCCCCAGAGGTGTCGATGGATCTGAGAAACATCGTCCCCATGCACGAAGACACCAGGATATTCAATATGTGGCTCCTCCTCGTATCGCTCCAACCATCAGATATGATGGTGCAACCATACCTAGTTGAAAGTTCACAGGTGACAAGTGACAAGTCAGTGGACCGTGGTCATGACTCACTTACAGGTGACAAAACAAGATGAATCATGATTCATGATAGATCCGAGAGGAATCAGGATACATCTGAAATTGTAAATTGTAATTCAAATTTCATGGCAAATTCCAATGATAAATGATCATTTGAATATTCATGATTAAACATAAATAGCTAGCTACAGCCTGCAAATTGCAATTAACAAGTAATTTACAATTAACGCCTGCAATTTAACAATCATCATAAAGTCTTTAAATTTTAGAGTGGATAAAGTTAAAAGCAAGTAGTACGTACTGGGCCCATGCCTTCCTGAGAGGCTCTAGCTTCTGGTCAACAGAAGCACGCTCATCAAGAAGCCCCTTTGTCCTCAGGTGCTCGCAAGATGGCCCCTGCCACACCTGCCCAATCGCACTACTGCACTCATCGCCCTCCTCCATGCCGGGGTCCTAGCCAAATGAAATGGCAGATTGCAGGTGTAGAACAACTGTCGAACGACAACCTCTGCCTCTGCCATGGCTCTGGGAGCGAAGCTGGACACATAGTACTCCCTACCCCCCATCTGTGTAGTGCGGTCCCGTCTACCTCTCCCTCTCTCAGGTGGATGATGTGGTGCCGGTATGGTCATGGCTGGAGGTGGTGTCAAAGATCCTGCATCAAAAGGTGGGTCAGGCCGGTTACTAGGCCTTGCCTTATCTGCAGCTCTGTCCTCTGGGCCATGGGAAGCGAGGGTTGAGCGGATGGCAACTGGGGGGCGTGATGTGGTGGCCTCTGGGTGTGTCGCCGTGACTGCATCTCGATCTACCAAAAAAGAAAAATTTGAAATTACAATACAATTTAGAAATTAGATGATCAATGAAATTGAAACTTCAAACTTGATGTATCATGTGAGCTAAAAGTTAAAACTTAAAACTTGATCAATGTTTGAACTTTGAAGTGTAAGAGTCTTAGAGTTGAATGTTTACCTCTCGGTCTGGGCCCCATCCTCGAAGGGCCAACCTCCTCCGATGCGACAAGAGTGAGTAGCGTGTCAAGAGCATGCATGCAAGGGGCAATCTCGTACCCCCTCAAACGTAACAAATGTGCCTTGATGCGTGTGGGCCCTCCAGTGTAAGACTGGTGATAGTATCTGCAAGTCCATCTCTTCGTGCCCGATGTGCCATAGGCCGTAGCGATGGTGACGTGATCCCACAAGGGATCCCTATCCCTCGGCATGGTGGCCCTCTCTCTCTCTCTCTCTCTCTCAGGTGAGTCTACAGATCTCTCTAAGTTTTAACTTCTAAGTTCCAAGTTTTAACTAGACTCTAGTAACTACTTAGTACTAACTAGTAACTAGTAACTCAAACTAGTCACTAACTCCTAACTTCTAACTCCTAACTCCTAACTTCTAACTTCTAACTAAGTAGCTACCCAGGTCCCACACCCATCTCACAATGCCCACTGCCCAGGCCCCACATTGAACCCCATCAAGATTCAACACACATTGTGCACACAATGTCACACACTGTCACACACAAAATATCACACACAGTGCTGAGTGCACACACAGACTACAGTGCACACACACATAACTCGGTGCTCAAGCCTCACACAAACTTACACACAATGCACACATGTCACACACACACACACACACACACAATATCATAATATCACACACACACACTCTCTCTCACACACTCACTGATTCACTCACACACACACTGTACACATCAAAAGACAGTGGACACACACACACACACAGTGCACACACACACAATATCACACAATCACTCACACACACACACACACACAAAATCACACCATTTTCTCTCTCTCTCTCGACTCTCACACAACACTGAGCACACACACACAATCTGAATGGCAAATGCACACAAAGTGCTGAGTGCACACCCACCTCTCTCTCTCTCTCTCTCTCTCTCTCTCTCTCTCTCTCTCTCTCTCTCTCTCTCTCTCTCTCTCTCTCTCTCTCTCTCTCTCTCTCTCTCTCTCTCTCTCTCTCTCTCTCTCTCGGGCGCGAACAGATTCAAGAATCCCAATAGTCGTTTTAGGGCCAAACGATTCGAACAGTTCGAATGTTTCGAACCGGGTCCGAACGATTCGATGGTTCGAACCGTAAAAGGCGGTTCGAACCGCGGTTCGATGCAACCTTGGTGGAAGGTGGCCGATATTGAAGGAGAGAAATGAGTGATCAGAAAGGGTGGTGGGGGAAACATGGAAGTCAGGCCAAGCAAGCTACCAGGCAGACAGACAGCGCCTGGTGCTCAAATCAAGGGAATTGGAACTTGAGCGAGATTCTCTTAGAACCAACGAGAAATCCCTCAAGGATCTGATCTACCATTTGGAAAGAGCTCAGAATTAGATCAGGTGGCATAATGGAGTTGCTATTAATAGTAAGTGAAGCTGGTGGTGATTGTAACTAATAAGGGAAATGAACAAAAAGTAGATTAAACTCAGTCTGAAGGATAGTTGAAGGAAAAGAACACCAGGTAACAATCATGCCTTTGATGATAGCTTCTATTAAAAGTAGTATCAAGAAATGGTGGAGATGTAACCAATAGGAGGAAGTAATGAAAAATAGATCTAACTATGAAGCATAATCCAAGAGAAAAAGAATGAATCCAACAGGAACCAATCATGCCTCAGATGAAAGATTGTTGCAAACCACGTATAATTGACATAACTATTACACAAGAAGTGACAAATGCTACTTTTTTGATATTTTTATCCTCATTGAAATTTATATTTAATCAAAGAACTCAAGCTTGGCCTTGTACACTTGGAATGCTTGAACTACTGAAGAATGAAACAAGCAAGCTGTATGAGTATTCAAAGTGGTAAAACATGCTGCTGAAGAGTTAATGTGTAGCTATGGTAAGGATAGCTGGCTACACAGAGAAGAGAAAGAATTTAAGTGATGATTTTTAGATGATTGGATTGGAGCTGATTCTAGTCTTGTTGAGTTTTGCAATTGGCTGTAAATTCTATGTCGTATCAATAAAAGATACTTCGAAGACTGGAGTTGGCTGCAACTTGCTGGAAGGCACATTGACAATGTAGTGGTACTCCATATATGGTTCAAGGTTATTTGTGGTCAGTTTCAGTTTATATTCAATTCTATCGTGATAGATGAAGCATTATAAAACAGTGGTATTTGAAAGATCCTCAAAAGAAGGCTGGATATGGCGAAGGATGAACTGTTCTTGCAATGAAAACCAGGAATCCAGCCAGTAGCCTCCAAAGTATGGAAAAGAGTCAGCTTTTCCAAAAAGTACTTCAATATGAAGTTACGGGCCAATTTTCAAACCAGCACATCGAGACCAGAGATGATAGGGGAGAAAGAAACGGATCTCAATTGATCAAATGAGCTGACAATTGTGTTAAATACTGATGACACTGAAGCCTCTCCCAAAGGAAAATTCTTACTCTAACTGTGACTTGAGCTAACTTAAGTTCTGACTCTATTAATTTTTGGGCTACCTGAGTTACACTAGCTATGCTATGCTTTTGTATTTCCAACCTGTTTAAAATGAGGCCCACTGCTTAAGAGTATTCTGAAACTCTAATCCGCATGTATTCTGAAAACTGCAGAGGGAAGGGTTTAGGACTGAAACTTTCAGAGGCCTGATAACAATTCGACTCTTATAGTAAGGAACTGAAATGCTATTAATTTCTGACGGCTCCATAGCTTATGTAGGGTTTCCAAATATCTTTCTATGCTCCTTAGCTTTTGGGTTTTGTAGTTGCATCAACATGAAGCACAATGTTTATGTTTCAAGGATTGGCAAACAAAGACCTTGTACTGTTATAGCCACATGTCACATTGATGAAACCGAATGACATATCATCTAGTGCATTCTCACTTTCAGCTGATGCAAGCAATGTAAAGCTGTCAATAAATAGTCTTGCACTTCCAAATCAACTTTTAGGCCTGTTGGCTTCACTTTCACAAAAATCTCCTTATTTATGATGTGAATGCAGTTAAAGACTTGCTGCTAGATTTCTTCCATTAATCATGCGATTTTGTTGTTTAGTTTATGTTCTTGGCCGTAGTAATTAAGTTCAGCTTCTCAATGTTTTCTTTTTCAAGGCAGGCAAGCTCATGTTGACACCTTGAACCACCTCACATATAAAAGAGCATCCATATATTCAGTAGAACAATTGACATGTATGTTATGCAGATGCAGGCACATATTCTATCTCCACTTGGCTCTGGTTTGAAGGCTTTTACTTGCTACCCAGAAGAAGAGAATGCAACTTGCAACTTGGGAGAAGAAGTAGCATTTGCACGGGATTTTCTTGAAACTTATGGGATTGTGCTCCGCATAAAGTCACCCTATCTGGTTCATGCTCCGATTGGCAATGGTGGGATTCGTCTTGAAATCTGGTTACCTGTTCCACCTTCAGCTGGTGATTTGGATGCTGAATAATCTTAGATGATGCATAGTTACCAGGTTTCTTTAAAACACAAAGTGCAAGCTTTGACAATCAATATTTGGTAGCCCAAAGCGAAGGTTAGGAATGAAGTTCTCTTTGGTCATCAGGCTACTTAAAACCACTGTCGCGGTTAGACCTTACGATTGGCTATTTGAATGACTTTGAATGACGCATATAATATATTTGTATCTAGATGCACTTTCTAAACTTTGACTGTAAATTTTATACAATAATGGTATTTCATGATCAAGGCAGGTGAAAAAGCACTTTGCTGCTGTTGTAAGGCTGTTGCTCAAAATAATGCAGAGCTATAGAGTTGAAGAAAGTTAAGATCCTTACTGTTTTCCACTTTGGAAATTGGAAACTTAACCATATCATTCAGCTCAATCTCTTCAGCTATTAGAAAAATAGGGCCCAATCACAGCATAGAGCAAGGATTGCATAATACTCAAGTACAACAATGAGAGGAAGAAACAGTTTCAGCAACAAGCTAATACTATTGATTGTGACGCCAAATCCTGGCAACTCCATCATGAAGCATTACATAAACTTTGTGAAACCAGATTGATGGCAATTCCACATTAGCAACTGAGAAAGGTCGTTGGAAGGCATGGCATGATCAACGTTCACACAAGAAGGATCTGAAAGAGGGAGATCTGGCCTTAAAGTTTTGTGACTTTGAAAACCTAATTAGGGGTTTTTAAATTTGCGTTTACTATTTTTTTTTTTCCAATGCATGGTTGAGTCCTTTTGACCTTCATGCACTTATTAACTAAACTAAGTACGAGTTTCATGGCTAACTAATGCTATGATGAGTTGGCCCAGGACTTTATGGAATTCAGTTTAGTTGCTTTTAAGGATAAAGCTGTCGTCGGCTTAAATTGGTGATTTTCGAAAAATCTACCTAAACTGACATTTGAGAATGGAATTTTCTAGACCTTGACCGGAAAATTGACCGATTGAATAATTTTGCTATCCTAACGGAGAGTCTGTGAGCTAGGTTCATGGATCTAGGATTGACGGCAAATTATTAGTTTTTTTCCGAAATTTTAACATGCAGGTAATCGGTAGTAGGAATTTTGTAGTTCCTAGTACCGTGATTTTTATTGATTTTGGAGTAGGTTACTCCCAGTGAATTGAGTTAAATTGTGCTCATGATTTTTTTTCATTTTCTATCTGTAATACACCTATGGATGGTTCGATTGTGTTCAAACTGGCTTTGGTCATTATGAACATTGCGAACATAAGCTTGTAGTAAGGTACTTGTTGAAGATACGTTCGGTTTTTTTGCTAATGAAGGAACTATTAGGATGAATGGGTGGTGAAAATCTTTATTCAGTATTGATTGGATATTGAATACAATTAAAGGGTTACCGTAATTTGTGGATTTTTCCATTCATGTACTTTCATTAGAGATCCTAAACCGTTAGAATTTATCAATACTAAAGCTAGTCAATGGAAAGAAAAAATTGACACATTTATGTCATTTGTTATTTGTCTATGTGAGTTCTTTTTACCTTAGCTAGATGAAAGTTTTCGGAGAACCAAAAATTCCAAGGGAGGAAAATATGGACATTAGGATTAGTAAATGTGCTTGTTTTATATAATTTGGATTTTTGAAAATCCTTGTGGAAAAATTGCATAATACCAACTATTGAATTCGTTAAGTTGAATTCATATTAAATATCTATAGGACCATGAAAGTTTTCGGAGAACCAAAAATTCCAAGGGAGGAAAAAATGGACATCGGGATTAGTAAATGTGCTTGTTTTATATAATTTGGATTTTTGAAAATCCCTGAGGAAAAATTGCATAATACCAACTATTGAATTCGTTAAGTTGAATTCATATTAAATATCTATAGGACCATGAGTATGACCCTCATTGTAAATGGAAATTGTGATATGAGAAGTGAGAATTGAAACTTGGATCACATTTGTACAGTTAGTACATGATAGAGCCTTATTCGTCAGAGTTGAAACTCTTAGATGGTAGGGATTTGGGAATCTTTGTATTAACCATAACGGTTATATAATGTGACAGTTAACCATGTGTGGCCCTTCTTGTTAAATCACAATTTTGTAAATGGATTATTGTGATCCATTAGGAACAAAAATTGTGGGTTTTCATGTGCTTGGTGGAATAGATATGAGACTATACGATATGGGAAATCCAGATGGATTTTTAAGATCTCTAAAATATCGGATACAATAGTTTAAGATCTTCTAGAATGAATGAAATTCCTCATACCAATTCTCACATAGATTTTGGACATCTATTATAGTATTACTTCGGTCAATGTAAAGACTACTAGGGAAAACCCCTAAGATAAGGATAGGAAAGCACAACAGGAGACACACAGGAGCAAAACCTCCCATCCAAACCTAGATCAATCCTGGATCTAGCCCCTGAGCCATGTCATGTGAAGGCTGGAGGGAAGAGAGCAACTGGTAACATGAACCAAGTTGTCGACGGGAGAATCCTTACTCCAATATATAGAGAGTAGATTTATGTGCATGAACCCATGCAGTCCAACTATAAATAGGTCAAAGCTCTTCCTGCAGTCCTCCTGTCTATATCTGTCACATGTACATGCACTACTCCATATGTCTTAATTAGAATGTCTAGGTCCTCTCAAGGTTATTAGTCACAAACTGGCCTTAACATGGAATCAAGTCTCAGCGTGACCAATAATCTAGAACACTGAAGGGCCGGTCTACCATATTAGGACTGTTTCACGTCCTTAGCATAATATGGTCGTAACGTTCTTTCTCCCTTAAACATGTTATGTCCTTAGAACGGGAAAGAGAAGAGATGAAATTATTCTTTAAGCTTCCAAGTCTTACCCAAGAATCATTATTCTTAGTCTGATCTTTCCATCTGAATAAATGATGCAACAATTCTTCAATTGCTTGCCTCTACACAGGAGTACTAACTCAAAACCAAAAAATACACTAAGCTATAAATCTTACAAATGTGTTCTCCAAACAAAAGTTCATCATCTTCATGTAATCCCAATTACATTAACTACTTGGTGAATTAACTCTCTATTTTTGAAATCAAATCCAAAAGCTAAAGAAAATTCATTTTTCTGATAGTCTAAATCCTATCCACAATTTCTTGTAGATAATAGTGCTTCTTGGTACAAATATTCTTAGAATATCCAAATATTCTAAAATACAACAATTCAATCAACCAAAATCTCTAGGAGATCCATCAAGTCTCAGACAATTATAATTCAATCCAGAGTACTACAGTTACTCTAACGACTTAATAGTCCCATTTCTAGCATCTCATGCAAGAAATCAGCAATCCATCTGAATCTCAATAGATTTAAATTTCTCCTATAAATTCAGAGATATAGATTGAACTTGTACACAAACACATATAGACTACAATCTGTAGTAGAAAACAATCCACTAAAGTAAGCAAACTCTTCATAAGTAAAAACAATTTACTTAACGAGAAATGCATGTGAGATCCATGGGACTCAATAAAATATTGGAGTAAAGAGATTTAGATGATCAAAACACTGATCTAAACTCAACTCAATCAATAGGTCAGAAGTTATTCACTCATAATTACTAGGTATTTGTTTATGATTCATCAGTCACAAATAATTAGATTCTTATCATTCATCAATCATACTTCATTGGAATCCAAAACCATACTTAATCATTAAGGAATACTAAAATATATGTCTGAAGAAACATCAAGTTTCTACCCACAAAGCGCTCTTAGCTTATGATCACAAACCTGCAGAAATACATGGGAAAAATGCCACAAGTAGAAATTGCAAACAGCCACAACCGCAATGTACATGGCTTTGACAAAGGCACCGCAGGCAACTGTGAAGCCTTGCAAACGATTTTGAACCAAAATCACACCTTCAAGCAACCGCAAAGTCTCACAAACAACTTTGATGAAGCCATCGAAGGCAACCGCAAAGTCAAAGTTGCGGAGACCAACGAACAATCGCACCGCATTCTCAACGAAGCCACCGAAGACAAATCGTAAGATCAACACAAAGGTCCACAAGCGAAGACCGATGAAGCGAAGGGAAGCCGCCGGGGAACCACAAGGCTTCAGCATACGTTTCATTACGAACCAAACCAAAGGAAGCCGCAACATCAACGTCTGTAATCTGCTAGCAAAGACCGAATATTAAGGTCATGGGACGACTACACAAAACGGTGGATCTTCATATTCCAAGGACAGGGAAGATCACCAAAGTACCACATGGAGAACGAACTCCACGGAGGAAAACGACAACAGATTGAAAGTCGTTAGAAACGTGCCTAACCAGTTATTGTAATCAAATGATTAGCATAAACTCCCTTTTCTCTATTCCTATATAAAGAGGATGAATGAGAGAGAGAGAAGGTTAGAACCGACGCGTAGTGTTGCGCGGGTTTAAGCAAAGATTGTTGATTGTGTCCGCTAGTAAGCGAGACCAATAGATTGTTCATAAGATGTAGAGACTCTCTTGCGTCGACGCGTTGTGCGGTATGCCAAGCAGCGCTCAAAGATCATTGATGTAATACAAATGCTATTTGCACATTTTGTCTCGTGTATAGTCTTGAATGCTTAATGCTAGTTCCTTGTTCATGTGTATTTAGCTTTCATTCTACATTTCGCACTAAGGATCATTGATCTGAATGTTTTATAAACCAGTGGTAGATCAGTAGTGTCTGTCTACACCTTGGAAGAGGATAGATCTCAAGGATGCAACAGTAGTCGCACTTGAGAGTTCGACTCTATCTAGGCAAAATAGGAATCAGGGTTGAAAGTACATTATCTGACAATCCATTTGTGGATTCAGACAGTCCGCGTTTCATTTTTCCACCTAGACTGGATTCTATCAGTGTTATCAGAGCCGAAAGGTTATCAGAGCCGTAGGGTTATCAGAACCAGAAGGTCATCAAAACTAGAAGGTTATCAAAGAGTCTAATTTAAGTTGAAATATTATTCATGACAATGGCATCTATAAGCAGTATACAGTCAAAGATATGCATAGTTCTTGAGTCCTCCGGGTCTAAATTCCTAGCATGGAAGGTAAAAACTTCTATCATCT
Source organism: Diphasiastrum complanatum (assembly GCA_029204225.1). Lineage (NCBI taxonomy): Eukaryota > Viridiplantae > Streptophyta > Lycopodiopsida > Lycopodiales > Lycopodiaceae > Diphasiastrum > Diphasiastrum complanatum. The sequence goes on along the minus strand of CM055092.1, from coordinate 100,875,959 downwards.
TGAAAGGAGAAGGTCTCTAGCCTTGGGTAGACGGAACAGAAGAGATGTCTGCCACCACAAGCAAGGAGCTACGAGAGTGGAAAGAAAAGAGCAATGAAGATGGCCAATGAGCTTACATGGCTCAGAACGTTCCTTGACGGACTAGGGGAGAGCACCGACGAGCTACTGATCCTACACATGGACAATACATCTGCAATACATCTGACAAAGGATCTCGTGTTTCACTCAAGAACGAAACACATTGCCATAAAGTATCATTTAATTAGGGATTTTCATTGGTTGCAAATGGGTATACAAGACTAAGTACCATGCAGATGGAAGTATAGCAAAGCACAAGGAAAGATTGGTGATCAAAGGGTATGCACAAAGTAAAGGCATTGACTATGAGGAGACCTTTGTGCCAGTATGTAAGTGGAATACTCTACGTCTACTTGTTGCTTTAGCTTCACATTTTGGTTGGCCTTTGCATCAGATGGATGTGAAATCTACTTTTCTAAATGGTGAGTTAGAAGAAGAGGTGTTCATGGATCAACCTGAAGGCTTTGTAACGAAGGGACAGGAAAATAAAGTATGTCGCTTGAAGAAAGCGCTTTATGGTCTTAAACAGGCACCACATGCATGGTATAGCAAGATTGATGCCTACTTTTGTTCAAAGGGGATGGTGAGAACACATTCTAATCCAAATCTATATGTCTTATGCTTTGATGGTATGGTTGCTTTGATTGCTCTTTATGTTGATGACTTGATGATGAAATTACTTTCAGATCAAATCACATTTCTGTACCACTTTTTGGAAAAATTTATGTTTGAGTTGATGTTTTTTTACAAGGGTAGACTCCAGAGAATTCGCACAATGGTTTGATGAATTGGGCACTATGGGATCTGCACTCTTGGTGATGGGCGAATTTGTCTGAGATGGTTTGGTATGGAATCATTGTCAAAAAACGGGCCAAAACAGTTGATTGGTGCACTTTTTGGCCGTACAGAAATTCGCGAATTTGATATTTGAATTCTTGAGGCTCTGTTTGGGTTCTGTAGTGATCGGCGAGTTCTGTTATGCATGTTTGATACAAAAAATGAGAAAACAATTCAAAAAATGAAATAAATGACTATAAACCCTATTTTTTGAACCAAGGGACTTGGTTCCTCCCCCGTTACCAAAAAAATGGATGTGTGTGAGAATGAGGGGAACGAGATGGAGTCCAGAATCTGCAAAAAATTAGGTTAGAACACAAGTAGGAAAAAAGGTAGCAACAAAAAATGCAAAGAGAGGGAAAATAGAGCGGCAACAACACCAATGTTGTCTTTTTGGGTTTCTTCCTACTATGGCTTCCCAACTAGTAGGGTTAGGGCTCCTAAAAGACATTGAAGTATAGTGGTGGTGGGGTTTGATCCACTCCATTCTTATGTTCTCTTACATAACAAAACCTCTAAGGCTCACCCTTCTAGAGAGAGAAAATGACCTAAACTAGTTTCTTAAGATAGCCCCCCAACTAAAGAATGTCTTAGGTTAGCTCTCTAAAGCATCCCCCAACTAGAGAGTATCCTAAATTGACCTAACCCTAATGACCACTATGGCTGCCCCCCAACTAGTGATTTTTTACCTTAAGTCTGAACAACCCTACTTAACCCCACAAGGGAATGATAAACAAGGTGAGAGATAATAATCTCATAAGCACATTCACCACTTCACAATATTGTTGTCAAACATTATATTGTACCACTTTTTATTGCTCCTATTCGCAAGTATGATGCAAATTTTTGACTTAAATTTGAATCAACTCCATTATGGATTCCTTTCGTCCTCTCTATCGTCAAGAGAGAAAAAAATTGTAGCAAGCCAATAGTGGATCACTCTCATGTCTAGAAGATGTAGTTCATTGCAAATGGATACTCAAAATCAAATACAAGGTAGATGGAAGCATCGATCGAAGAAAAGCTTGTCGTGAGAGGATTTTCTCAGGTACATAATGTCGACTACACTGAGACTTTCAGTCCAGTAGCTAAACATTTCTCAATCAGACTTCAATTATCATTTGCTGTCGTAGCAGATTTAGAGGTACATCAAATGAATGTACAAACAACATATCTTAGTGGAGTTATCAAAGAAAATATTTACATGATGCAACCCGAAGGTTATAATATCAAAGTCAAACAGAATCACGTATGTAAACTCCACGCACTTTATGGCTTGAAGCAATTTGCTAGAGCATGGTTTCAAAGGATCAACACTTTTCTTATAGATCACGGTTATAAACCAAGCACTTCAAATTCTTTAAATGTCTTCTTCAAGTCAGTGCAACATTCTTTTATTATTATCACTTTGTATGTGGACGACACACTACTTTTCAACAATAGTATCGATCTAATAAAAGAAGCTAAATCAATGTTGTCTTCAAAATTTGACATGACCTCGATCTGGACGAAGCTCATTGTTGTCTGGGTATTCAAATTCAAAGAGACATAAAACAGAAGTTGATTTACATTACTCATCAAAGATACATTCACAATGTTTTAATCAGATATAATATGATGATTTGCAAATTAGCTCATCACCGATAGACCCAAGACTCAAATTGTCGAAGGACCAATGTCCTCAGACGATTGAAGAGAAGGAGCAGATGTGTGAGTATCCTTATCATTCGATAATAGGATCTCTTATGTAGGCGATGATCTGTGTCATGCCCATGACCGGGTAGCGTGTCCACGCTAGGGATCAGTATACCAACAACCCGTAAGTTAATTGTGACTATAAGGGAATTGGGGCCCTTATGTGTACATGGTCATAAATGGTTGTAAGCCTAAACACATGGTGGTGGAGTTGGTATGGGTCTTTCAGTGAGTCATTAGGGAACTGAATGGCGTGGCCCGGATAGGCTGCAGAGGTGTCCAGTAAGGTGTCACGGTGCACTACTAGTGGTGCATGGGCCTTAGAGCATATAAGTATACCTATTGGGCTCTCAGTACTGTCTGCGTGATTCTGTGATTGGTAGCTACATGCTGCTAGTGTGATTTCTCTTTCCATGACTATGATTGATGTTGAAATCCAGAAGTTTCACATGTGTGGAATGCCAATTCCAATTGTGAAAGATCTTTATTAAGCTTTGTGTTTAGCACATAACCTGATTCTAGATTGAGTGTGAAGATTTAGTTCAAGAATTTATGACTAAACCACAATCTAGCATGCTAGTAATCAAAGAATAGTTACTTTCATAAAGAATGATGAAAGTACAAAGAGATTAATGCATTAGAATAGCCTCCTCCACGAGTTAGAGAGAGAGTGCAAAATTCAAGCATACAAGGTTGAAGATCCAAATTGACAAGAAGTAGCTTCAGTGCTTGGTTCATCATCAAAAATTGTGAGAGAACCCTCATACATTTATGGTGGATGGAATAGCTCGTGGTAGAGCTAGCATTCATCTACTTTGTTCCACATCTAAAAGTGCAAACTAACAAACTAGTGACATATGTCACTTTACATGCATATCTATCTACCTACTTTTACCATGTGGCAATTTCTAAACTAGAATTGTCCAAATCACTATGCATGTGTCCATTACACTTTGTGCATGCTTTGCATGTCACTTTGGAACACTTACAACCTTTGCATGTGATATGACTCGTGTTTCTACAAGCCTATAATTGACATTTCTATGTCAAACTTCTATATGCATGTTGTACTTGACCAACTAGATCTCATATAACCATGTAGCTCGAGTTTCCTCTAGGCCAAATTTGGCATTTTCAATATGGAACATTACATACATGTAGAAAAAACTTTATCATAGCCAAAAGTCAAGATAGATGATTTTCCATTTTCAACACTCCTCCTGAAAATTAGTCTATGTTGACATGAATATGGATCTCGAAATCAATCCAAGATTGGCTCTATGCTTGATGAAAGAATTCTTGCTCAAAGGTTTGGTAAGCAAATCTGCAATACATGATGATGTGTCGATGTGCTCCAAATAGATTTCCCCTCCAATGAGTTTCTCTCTCACGGAGTGATGTGCAACTTCGACGTGCTTATTCCTTGTATGGAATATTGGGTTGTTTGCAAGGGCTTGTGCTGAAATAGTATCACACATGATCAATGGTATATCATCTTCTTTGATAGTCTTTAGCTCCAAAAGCAACCTCTTGATCCAAAGTACTTCCTTTGTTGTAGTAGTAAGTGCTTTTTATTCAGCTTCACAAGATGAAAGAGATATGGTATCTTGCTTTTTGGAAAGCCGAGATATTAAATTTCCTCCAAGATAAATCACATATGCACTTGTAGACTTCCGATCCATTTTATCACTTGCAAAATCTGAGTCAGAATATCCAACCATAGAAAGGTCTTCACTCTTGTATAATAAACCATAATCATAGGATGAAGATATGTACCTAAGTACCTTTTGGCCATTTTCCAATGATGAATTGTAGGATTTTTCATAGCTTGGCTTAACTTATGAACACTAAAACTGATATCAGGTCTAGTTATAGTAAGCCAAATTAAGGAGCCTATAAGACTCCTAAAAAGTGTGATTTTCATCACCTTTATTAGGATCTTTCACATTTTGCTCCATTGGAGTATCAATACTCTTACAATCTAACATATTAAATTTCTTTAACATTGAAAGAGCATACTTGGATTGACAAATAAAAGCTTTATCATTATGCATGTCAATCTCTAAGCCTAAAATGTAATGAAGTTTTCCAAGATCTTGCATCTTGAATTCTCCTCCAAGTGCAACTTTAGTTTCTTCAACTAAATTGATACTACTTCCACTTATGATAATATCATCAACATAAATGAGTAAAATGACAATATCACTATCATAAAACTTGATATACAAGGAAGGATCATAATCACTAAGAATGAATCCTAGTGAGATAAGGAAAGAGTTTAGTCGAGCATACCACGATCTTGGTGCTTGCTTTAGTCCATAAAGACTCTTGAAGAGCAAGCATACTTTAAACTCATCTTTGTGAATCCATGTGGTTGTTTTATATAGATTTCTTCTTCTAGATATCCATTTAAAAAAGCATTTGAGACATCTAATTGGAACATTCTCCATTTGAAAAAAACAAGCAATGGATATGATAACATCTTTGCAACAAGTGCAAATGTTTCTTCATAATCAAGTCCATAAATCTGGGCAAAGCCCTTTGCACAAAGTCTTGCCTTATATTTGTTGATTGTGCCATCTTGATTTGTTGATTGTGCCATTTGCATCCAATAATGTGCTTGTTGGATGGAAGATCCACAAGCTCCCATGTCTTGCTGGTTATCAAAGCATCATATTCTTGCTTCATGGCTGAAAACCATTCTTTTGAATCGAGTGCCTCTTGAACATCCTTTGGCTTTTCATGTGAGATAAAATAAGCATAACTAGTGGAATCAAGATCCATTTGTTTGCCTTTCTCACCATAAGAAAGCTTCTTAGACTCGAATCTTTCTCTTAGTGATCTTCTAGGTGAGAAGATTCGTGGTGACTCCTCAATTCTCGGCCCCATCCCTCCATGATAATCTTCAAGAGAGACACCATGAGATCCTTCTTGAGACTCTGGTTTGATAAATTCTGGTTTTCATGGAATATAACATCTCTACTCTCAATTGTGGTTGAGGTAGAGGGAACATAAATTCCATATGCCTTCTTGTTGGATGAATACCCAACCATGATCCCTTTGCTTGAATTTGGATCATCTTTTTTCCTTGTTTCCAAGGGAATATCCACAAAACAAGTACACCCAAAAACTCTAAGGTGTTCAACCTTAGGCTTTTTCTTGAACAAGACTTCATATGGTGATCTTCCTGCAAGAGTATTGAGAGATAATCTATTGCACAAATAATTTGCACAATTTATTGCTTCTCCCCAAAATTCAATAGGCAAAAAAGCTTCAATTCGAACTGCTTTAGCACATTCACATAAGAACGGTTCGAATGTTTCGAACCGGGTTCAAACGATTCGATGGTTCGAACCGTAAAAGGCGGTTCGAACCGCGGTTCGATGCAACCTTGGTGGAAGGTGGCCGATATTGAAGGAGAGAAATGAGTGATCAGAAAGGGTGGTGGGGGAAACATGGAAGTCAGGCCAAGCAAGCTACCAGGCAGACAGACAGCGCCTGGTGCTCAAATCAAGGGAATTGGAACTTGAGCGAGATTCTCTTAGAACCAACGAGAAATCCCTCAAGGCTCTGATCTACCATTTGGAAAGAGCTCAGAATTAGATCAGGTGGCATAATGGAGTTGCTATTAATAGTAAGTGAAGCTGGTGGTGATTGTAACTAATAAGGGAAATGAACAAAAAGTAGATTAAACTCAGTCTGAAGGATAGTTGAAGGAAAAGAACACCAGGTAACAATCATGCCTTTGATGATAGCTTCTATTAAAAGTAGTATCAAGAAATGGTGGAGATGTAACCAATAGGAGGAAGTAATGAAAAATAGATCTAACTATGAAGCATAATCCAAGAGAAAAAGAATGAATCCAACAGGAACCAATCATGCCTCAGATGAAAGATTGTTGCAAACCACGTATAATTGACATAACTATTACACAAGAAGTGACAAATGCTACTTTTTTGATATTTTTATCCTCATTGAAATTTATATTTAATCAAAGAACTCAAGCTTGGCCTTGTACACTTGGAATGCTTGAACTACTGAAGAATGAAACAAGCAAGCTGTATGAGTATTCAAAGTGGTAAAACATGCTGCTGAAGAGTTAATGTGTAGCTATGGTAAGGATAGCTGGCTACACAGAGATAGATTAGAGAAAGAATTTAAGTGATGATTTTTAGATGATTGGATTGGAGCTGATTCTAGTCTTGTTGAGTTTTGCAATTGGCTGTAAATTCTATGTCGTATCAATAAAAGATACTTCGAAGACTGGAGTTGGCTGCAACTTGCTGGAAGGCACATTGACAATGTAGTGGTACTCCATATATGGTTCAAGGTTATTTGTGGTCAGTTTCAGTTTATATTCAATTCTATCGTGATAGATGAAGCATTATAAAACAGTGGTATTTGAAAGATCCTCAAAAGAAGGCTGGATATGGCGAAGGATGAACTGTTCCTGCAATGAAAACCAGGAATCCAGCCAGTAGCCTCCAAAGTATGGAAAAGAGTCAGCTTTTCCAAAAAGTACTTCAATATGAAGTTACGGGCCAATTTTCAAACCAGCACATCGAGACCAGAGATGATAGGGGAGAAAGAAACGGATCTCAATTTCAAATGAGCTGACAATTGTGTTAAATATTGATGACACTGAAGCCTCTCCCAAAGGAAAATTCCTTACTCTAACTGTGACTTGAGCTAACTTAAGTTCTGACTCTATTAATATTTGAGCTACCTGAGTTACACTAGCTATGCTATGCTTTTGTATTTCCAACCTGTTTAAAATGAGGCCCACTACTTAAGAGTATTCTGAAACTCTAATCCGCATGTATTCTGAAAACTGCAGAGGGAAGGGTTTAGGACTGAAACTTTCAGAGGCCTGATAACAATTCGACTCTTATAGTAAGGAACTGAAATGCTATTAATTTCTGACGGCTCCATAGCTTATGTAGGGTTTCCAAATATCTTTCTATGCTCATTAGCTTTTGGGTTTTGTAGTTGCATCAACATGAAGCACAATGTTTATGTTTCAAGGATTGGCAAACAAAGACCTTGTACTGTTATAGCCACATGTCACATTGATGAAACCGAATGACATATCATCTAGTGCATTCTCACTTTCAGCTGATGCAAGCAATGTAAAGCTATCAATAAATAGTCTTGCACTTCCAAATCAACTTTTAGGCCTGGTGGCTTCATTTTCACAAAAATCTCCTTATTTATGATGTGAATGCAGTTAAAATCTTTCAATAGGCAAAGAAGCTTCAACTCGGATTGCTTTAGCACATTCACATAAAAATCTGTTTTTCCTCTCAGCAACTCCATTTTGAGATGGAGAATAAGCACAAGAAAATTCTCTCTTTATTCCTTCACCTTCACAATATTCATGAAACTTGTTGGAGATGTATTCACCTCATCCATCACATCTTAAAGCTTTAACTTTGAAAGAAAATTGTTTCTCAAAATAAGCTTTGAAGATTAGGAAGTGATCAAATACCATAGCTTTTGAAGAAAGTAGATACAACCAAGTATATCTAGTAAAGTCATCAATAAAGGTGACAAAACATGTTGCACCACCAATACTTTTAGAAGAGAAAAAATGAACATCCCCCGTGTATCAGCTCCAAAGGATGAGTAGTCTTGATAAAAGACTTCTGATATGGCTTTCTATGTGATTTTGCAATAGCACAAGTCTCACAAGGCTTGAAATCTTTGGAAAGAGATTTTGGAAGACCAATAGCCTTCACTTTCTTGATCATAGAAGACATAGATTTAAAGTTAGGATGCCCCAACCTTCTATGCCACAACTCCTCCTTAGATAACAAAGCAACTTCACAAAGGTTTGCATTCTCATAAGAATTCAACTTGAAAATTCCACCACATCTAGATCCATCGGCTAGGATCTCATCATTTTTCTTGATAAAGCAAGTATTGGAGCTGAACTTTACATCACAACCATTATCAAGCAACTTTCCCACACTAATCAAGTTCTTTGTAAGTTTTGGAATGAAAAGAACATTAGAAAGTGCAAGAACTTTTGGAGAAGCAAGTTTTAATGGAATGTTGCCAATTCCTTCTATAGAGCATTCATAATCATTAGCGGTGTAAATAGATCTCTTAAGTCCTTTGTAAGGTACAATTGAGTCAAAAGACTCCTTTGAACAGCACATATGTGAAGAAGCTCCACTATCTATGTACCAAGCTCCATCTTTCTTGAAAGGTGATGAAGAAAAACTAGACACCATAAGTGATCCTTCTCCATCACTTGCAACAAAATCTTCTTCAATCTCTTTGGAGAGATTTGCTTGCTTGAGTTGGTTTTTCTTCTTAAAGCAATTAGAGGCATAGTGCCCCTTCTTGCCACAAAAGAAACACTTCACTTTCTTCTTCTTGGTCTTTGAAGTAGAGAGATGAGATGAATCATTCTCTTCACCATCTTTGTCTCGATCTTTGGCTTTGTCTTTGTTGGATGCTTGAGAAAACTGGTTCTTACTCCTTCCTTTATGCTTGTCCTTGACAAAGAGGGCTTTGTCACTTCCACCATGCCCGAGTTTGTTCATCCTGGAAAGTTTATAGCTTTGCCTAGATTCTTCAGAAATAAGAATTCCTTGGAGAGTTTCTAGATTAGGCAACTCCTCCTTAATGGCAAAAGACTGAACAAGATTATCATAGTCATCTTTCAAGCCATTTAAAATGACTTGAACTAGCTCATCTTGGTTAGTAGTAACACCAACACGGGAAAGCTCTCTATGTAAATCTTTAACTCTCTGAACATAGTTTGATGCACTCTCCTCACTTCTTTGAAAACTTTGGAAAATCTGATTTCTAAGAGTGAGTATTCTAGAAGTATGCTTTGCTTCATAGATGGACTTAAGTGTATCCCAAGCATCTTTAGCTGTGGTGCAAGATCCTATTTCTCTCAAAATTTCATTAGATACATTCATGTCAAAATGTAGAGCCATTCTAGCTCTTTTCCAATGCTTAGGAATTTCAACCTGTGCTTGAGGCTCCTCCTCAACACCAAGCACAATGTCCATAACATCCTAGAGTATCAGAATAGACTCCATTTTGAACTTCCAAATTGAATAATTTGAAGTATTTAGTCTTTCTTTTGCTTCTAGAAGATATCCTCCCAGAGGTGCCATTTAGATGAAGACTTCTTAGTTATTGGACTACAATATGTTTGAGCTTGTTCCAATCAGACTTAATGTTGTTGCTCTCTTTCACTATAGGTATTTTCAAGGATGTACTACCTTCCTATGTGAAACACTTGCAACTATATTTGAGATGGATCTCAAATATTCCACAAGACAAGATTATCTAGATCAGACACACAAAGTGGATTGATACACTTTGGCAAGTTTGAACCCTACTTTTGGCACATGTGAAATGCTTTCAAAGAAAACACTATTGACACTCAGAAGGCTCAAAGGTGTTCAATTACTTCAAACTTAGTCTTGATCTTCACTTTCTTGTGTAGGATGCTCAAAACAATGGTTTCAGAACAAAGCAAGGTTGAATCAAATCAAAATGTTGTCACTCGGATTTTGGACCTATCCCTATCCTCTTTAAGAGCCTATAACTCTTGATTGACATATCAGATTGATTTGATTTTAATTTTTATGGAAAATACACATCATAAGCTTTCCATCAAGCTATAACACCACTATCTTTGGATCTACAAGCAAGGAGATAGAAGGGAATGAAAATATCCGATTTTCACACGTGCGGAATTCCCGAATTCCGTACTACCACTTTTCAGGTCTAAAAATTCAGTCCAAATCCGATTTGATCCAAACACACTTCAAAGAAAGGTGAGCAAAAGTGTCAAACTGCTTTTTTGCTTGATTTAGCTCTCAATTTCTTGTACAATCAGAGATGTTAGCATGCAAAGCTTAATTTGGCTTTGATACCATGACAAAATTTCCAGAATTCACACGTGTGGGAAAGATCCACAAGTATGATGGATCTAATTAAGCTTTATGATTAGCACAATAACTTGATTCTAGATTGATTAGCAAGATCTAGTACAAAAGTTATGGCTTAACCACAATCTAGCATGCTAAGCAACAGAGAATGGCAAAAGTACAAGAATTTAGTGTATTGGCATTTTTGAGTTGATCTCAAAAACCTTAATGCGGTTACAAAGAAAGACCATTTTCCCTTACCCTTAACTACGCAGATCCTTGAGGAAATGGCAGGAGCTCAAACTTTCAGCTTCTTAGATGGGTTTAGTGGCTATTTTTTGGTCCAAATTGCTCTAGAAGATAGACACAAAACTGCCTTTGACACGGAAGACGACGTTTATGCTTATAATGTCATGTCTTTTGGCTTATGCAATGCCCCTTCCACGTTCCAACACGTCGTGCGAATGGTGTTTCAAGATTTGTTACATCAAATTGTTGAGATTTATCTCGATGATTTGGGTGTACATTCTTCTATAGACAAGCACCTCAAAGCCCTTGAGAAGATATTCATTCGCTATCGTAGGTTTGGAATCTCACTGCATGGACGACGACAACTATGAGAACTTGAGGCCTGGTGAGATGACTCAGCCGGTGCTTCTTCGTAGACCGAAAGCACAGAATCCAGGTGGAAGTCATGGATTCTATTTTCTAAGTGAGAAGCGGCTAAAAGGGACAATAAAGAGCCGACATCGAACTGCTGCTTAGTATTGGCCTTAATAGCTCGTTTGAGCTCACCAGAAACAGTCTTGAACCAATTAGAAGTTTAGCTTGGATGATGCACAGATCAAGGAGACTCATGCAAGATCAATCATCAATCTTGATGCTGTTCAAGAAGAGGTGAGGCCGAGGCTTGAGGAGGAGCAAATTCAAGCTACCACACCCAGAAGATCTACACGAGCAAGATCTGAGCCAAGGAGGCTCACATATGATGAAGAAGGATTGCAATTGGAAGGTGAAACTTCCTATCATGCACTTTTTATATCAGATGGAGAGCCTAAGGATGTCCAAGAAGCTTTTCAATCCAAATAGTGGGTTGAAGCAATGACCCAAGAATTTGAAGCCTTGATGTCAAACATGGGAGCTTGTGGAGCCACCAAACAACATGCTTGTGATTGGATGTAAGTGGGTATTCAAAATCAAGTATAATCATGATGGATCTATCAATAAGTATAAAGCAAGACTTTGTGCCAAAGGCTATTCACAGATCAAAGGTCTTGACCATGAAGATACCTTTGCACCAGTTGCAAAGATGGTAACAATTCGAATACTCATCTTTCTTGCATGTTTTCACAAATGGAGTATGTTCCAGCTTGATGTTTCTAATGCATTTCTCAATGGTTACCTTGAGGAGGAGATTTATATGGAGCAGCCTCCAGGTTTTGTGAAGGAAGGTGATGAATCAAAAGTTTGTCTTTTGTTCAAAAGTCTGTACGGACTGAAACAGGCACCAAGGTCTTGGTATGCAAGGCTCAATTCCTATCTCATATCACTCGGATTTTGTCTAAGTGAATATGACCCTTCTCTGTATTATAAGTTTGTAGATAACTTTGTAATTATTCTCCTCATCTATGTAGATGATATCATTCTTTGTGAAAACAATGAGAAGTTAGTTGAAGAAACTAAGCATGCACTTGGTACTGAGTTTAAGATGCAAGACTTAGGAGTTCTTCACTATATTCTAGGCCTTGAAATATATTTTTGAAAAGGTCATGCATTTATAAGCCAAAGTAGATATGCACTTTCCATGCTCAGGAAATTCCATATGGAGAATTGTAAAGGCATAGATACACCTATGGAGCACACTGTAAAATTTCCTATTAAAGATGATGAAAAATCCTTTGAGGACATCACTCTTTATAGGAGTCTTATTGGCTTACTTATTTGGTTAACAGTGACTAGGCTTGATCTAAGCTTTTGTGTTCATAAGCTAAGTCAACACATGCAGGATCCTAAGTTATATCACTGGAAGTTGGCTAAAAGAGTCTTGAGGTATATATCTTCTACCTTGGATTATGGACTATTCTATGAAGGAGAAGATCTGACTTTGATTGCTTTTTCAGATTCAGATAAAGTAACACAAGAAAGGAAGACTGTAAAAAAACAATTCACAGTCCCGAAAAAACCAGAGAACTAAAGGTATCATAGCATACCCAAACAAATGAAATCTGGAATAAAAAACGAACTCAACACATGTAGCTATCAAGTTAGCCACAGCTACACAATAGAAGAGAAAATACACAGCACGAACTACCTGCAAAATAAGAACAAACCAGCCACAGAACTTATACTATAGACAGTAAAAAAGTAAGAAAAGAGAGAAAGCCACAAAAGAAAACCAGATCAAACCGGAAAAAAGGCCAAACACCACAAAGCGAGAGAAATACAGAAGCAGAAAAAACCAGAAACCATTCCAAAACAAGAGCATTCAAACCAACACACAACATAAGAAACAGCCAATAATAAAGACAGAAACAACGTAAGCCAGAAAAAATGTTAAAACAACATTAGCTGAAATTGTTTTGTAGCACAGCTTACCCTATTTTGAAGTACAAGGAAATTCATCGGTCAGAAGCAGGAAACGCAGCAAGAGAGGAGCAAACAAACAAAGGCTAGAGGAACAGACCTTAGGCGCAACCCGCAGCATCAACCACCACCACAAAGAAGGACCAAGAAGCACGAACCAGGGTGCAATACACCCCAACCCAAACGAAGGAGAGTTATATACAGGCAAAACCAACAGCAGACACCGATCAAAACACCCAAAAAAGTAGCAAACCAGAGAAACAACGCCACAAAAACTCCTCCAAGACCACGCCAAGGCAAACCACCAGAAAGGAACCATCCACCAAACAACACCAAGAGACCGCCAATCCATGAGGGAACAGAAACCAGCAGCACGTAGCATAGAGAGGACCCAGAAAAGAGGGCAACGCGTGCCAAGCAGTTACCACCGAGCCAGAGAGAGGAAAAAGGACAAGGGAAAAAAAGGGGGAAGCCATCGAAAGCATAAGAAAAGTGAAACCAAACCAAGCCCACCAAAGAATCCGAAGGGAAACAAAACATAACCCACACCAAAAAACTCAATCAGACCGTAACAAACGGAAAGCCAACAAACACACATACAAGGTTCATAATAGAAACCAAGGACCAAACAAAAAGACCCTAAATCAACAAAAAAACCTAAAGCAACATAGAAAGCCGATACAAAATATGACAACTAAAAAAAATAAATTAAAAAAGTAGCATATTTGCAATAAGTATATGAAAAATTAACTTTATTAACAATCCTCTCATGCCAAGGATATCAAAGTTAATACAGATATCATATAGACGATTTGAGATACACACTAATGCAATAAACAGAATAACTAATCAACCAGTAGATACAAAATGTCTATGAGTCTCATAAATCTCTATAATCTACTGGAAGTCATCTTATGAAACGGTTCTGAAAATAAATTCTCACTATAAGTTCAGCCAGACTTTCATTTTTGCCATAGCAAACACAACTATTTTAACACTTCTCAATTTTCTTCCTATTGCCAATCTGGTCACAGTTTTCATTGCAGTGGCCCAATAAGACACGATATACATTTGGTGCGTCAGGTAAGTCCATCACTACAAAAGTGATGACAAACTACACTCCAGCAATTTTGACAAGTATATCTTCTACCATTCCCTTAGGACGGACTGTCATTTGGCACTATCGTTTAATCAGCTAGCTTAATGGCAAAAGTTGCAAGTTTTATCTTGGTAAGGCCCCACTTTGCACATAGCTTTGTTGACATCAATTTTAACTCTTGAACCTCCATCTATCACGGCTACTTCTTTGCCAAACTGTCTATGTTATATGCTTACCAAGTAACGACCTTGTTTTTGTCAACAACACCTGCTCATAGAAAATTTATCGCTTGAAAATTTGAACACATGTCTGCATAATGTGTCTTCCCTGAATCCATTCTTTTTGAAAGTCGATAGGACGTTGTACATTTGAACAACAACCTCATTTTCATTAAAGCAAATATACAGTATAGGCAAAATTTGTGATAAAATAACTTTATATGAAATAGAGGTAGGTCTATTAGCATCTTGAAAGATATATTGCATAGAAGCAAAGGGAAGTGACTTTCTAATGATACCACGATCATTGTAGAAGTCAGTGAAGCGATTCGAGATGTATTCGCCACCTCAATCTGTTCTGATCTGCTTCACCTTGTTGCCTGTACATCTCTCTGCCCAATTCACATATTCTATGAATTTATCGAGTGCTTCAGATTTATTCTGAATAAAGTACACTCTGGCAAATTTGCTATAGTCATCAATGAAGGTTATATAGTATTTTGAACCTCCTACTGAGATCACGGTGAATGGTCCACAGATGTCAAAATGCACTAGCTCCAGAATCTTTGCCGTTCTATAGGAGTCTTTGACGAATGGAGTGCGCAACATCTTGCCTTTCAAACATGCATCACAGGTGGTCAAACTGGTTGCATTTGAGATGTTGACCCCTGTTATCGCTCCATGATGACTTGCCTGGTAAAGTGACATTGAGTTCATGTGGCAGAGTCTTCTGTGCCATAGAGTGTCTGGCGAGTCGTCATGAGTTTGATGCACCTGATCTTCAGGTAGGCGTACCTTTAGATGATATAGGTTTCCTTTCCTTCTGCCTTGAGCGATGAGAGTACTGGTACTGGCGTCAATCACGTTGCATGCTTCGTTAGAAAACATCACACGCATTCCTACATCTGCTATTCTTGCTACAGAGAGCAAGTCTTGCTGCAGAGTTGGCACGAATAGAACGTCTTCGAGTCGTCTGTCCCTACCGTTGGTGTTGAGCCATAGTGAACCAATGTCGTTCACTTGATGTTTAGATCCATCTCCAAGAACTATGAATCTTGAAGGATCTGCACTTCTGAAATCAGACATTATTCGTCTTGATGTCACGAAGTGTGAGGTGGCTCCTGAATCTAGGATTACCTCATGTGTGTCAGACGTCGATGCTGCATACACATCTTCACAGATGTAGGTGGTCGAACAATTTCTGTTCGTTCTTTCTTCGCCCACCTTCGAGCTCTCGGGCTCCTCGACGTAGGACGAATTATTGTTGTTCTCCTGTTTGTTCTGTGTTGATTTGTTCCTTGGGTTCTGGCACTCTGCTAATCTAGATCCATTCACTAGCTATTGTAAATACTTGTATAGACGCATACTCTTCAGAAATACACTTGTTTCTTGACAGTCTACAGAAATACAAAGAAATCGATAACAATGTTCTGTCGACTGAGCCGACACCGACTATTCGGCCACCCTTCAACTATTCGGCCAACCTCGACTATTCGTCAAAAATATCGACTCATCCGACGACGACTATTCATCGGACATCCAACATCGACTATTCGACTTCACCAACTGGACATTGTGGGAGAAGATGCTCTGATACCACTTCTGTGGAAGCAAGCACTGATATCACTCTATGGGCAGAAATAGATATCAGCACTAATACCACTTCTATTGGGAGAAAAACAAATTGTTATAACCAGCAGGATCGTGGATTACTTGGAGAATGGAGTTACGAGCAGTTCTTTGTGTGTGAAATCAGATTATCAGTGTAGGAGTCATAGACTGTCGTGAAAGAAAGATTGCAAAAACAATTAGGCGTCTGAGACAGCCATGCAATCCTCTAATACTGATAAGTTGATATTAAGAGAATGTAAAATCAATTTAGGCATCGTAGACAGCCATACAATTCTCTGATAATGGTGTTTGTGTAAAAGGGAGTGAGAGTTATCATTCAACAAGAATGCAATGAAGTAGAACAATAGCGAATTTGTATAATGAAAGGTTGTAAAAACAACAATCAGACCACAATACAATTGTGCTGATAAGCGTGTGATCCTACTTACAAATCCAAGAACAATTGCTCAAGTTCTGAATTCTCTCTCTCTATATAATCACTAACTCTAAGGAGTCAGCTATTGATAAAAGGCGTTCTCCGCTATCTGACCTTACGTATCATAATCTTCTCATCTATCATCTCACCTATCTCTGCCCTCGATCAATTACATGTATATATACATATCAGCTGAAGAATCTTGTACTAGCTTAACTTTACAACTACAAGATTGATAACAGTTGTAAAACTGATTAGTTCATTGATGGAGCGTGAAGGCTTTCTGGTCTGATAGCGAAAGTCTGTGTATTTTTGCAGACTGGAAATGCGACACCCTTTGGCCTTTTGGCCTTTTCCTTTACTTGAGGACAGCCTTCGAGATTTGTAAGACACCTTCGGCGTTTGGAAGACACCTTCGAGATTTGTAAGACACGGTCTTTATCTGTAGGACACCTTCGGCTTTTTTAAAGCAAGTGTTGTATTTTTTGCCTGTCAGAAAACCCATGTAAAAACACAGTGTTGGGTTTTTTGCCTTTTTCGCCTGTTGAAAACTGCATGTAAAAAAATGCAGTGTCGGGTTTTTCGCAATTTTTGCCTGTGTAGAAACTCGTATAAAACTGCAGTGTCGGGTTTTTTGCCTGTGTAGAAACCTGTATAAAACTGCAGTGTCGCCTGTCAGAAAACTTAGTGCAAAAACACAATGTCGGATTTTTCGCATTTTTCAGCTGTGCAAAAATACGAGTAAAAAAACCCAGATTGTAGCAACATTGCAATTTTTCTACAGGTTACATTTGAGAGAGTAAAATTTAGGGAAGGAAGGAGGGGAGTTAGATTAAATTTCAACATGTGTTTGACTTTTCGAAGTTATATTAGTCTAAAAGCATTTGAATAAACACTTTTGGAAAGTGTGGGAAAGTGTAGAACATGATTTTTAGTAGATTCAAATTTGATTAGTAGAGACATTGAATCTAGTCACAAAAATAGTAGGGTTTTTCATTATGGAGGGAAACCAAAGTTTGAAATTAGGTGGGAAGATAAGATCTCTCTCTCTCTCTCTCTCTCTCTCTCTCTCTCTCTCTCTCTCTCTCTCTCTCTCTCTCTCTCTCTCTCTCTCTCTCTCTCTCTCTCTCTCTCTCTCTCTCTCTCTCTTTTCATGCTTATACATGGTTCTCTTTGGGTCATCTATCCATTGGTGCACTATATTGGTGATATCTTGCAATTTTGTGTGTAGAATGCTCATTAAATGTTATTTTCAGATCCACACGTGTGAAATACAGTAGCTTACTATTTTTGTATGGACAACAACTTCATCTCATGTTTTGATTGATGTTTGATCAAGATCTATTAGAGTTTGCATCTCATTCATAGAGTAGATGTTGATTTTTCTACATTGGCAAGATTGGTGATCAGAGGATAGGATCGGCGGCGATGCACTCGCGCGTGTTAGGCTTGATAGTGATGGAGAGTTCATGCAGGTTAGTATACCTTCTTCTTCAGTTTTTTACCGTGATGTAGTGCTACATTCTGTTTTTTTTAAGCATAAACACTTATAAATGATGCAAAATTATTTTACTATATTTTGTCTTTCATGGCGTTATAATTGGTATCAATGGAAAAGGCTTAAACTTTATTGAAAGAGCCATTAAACTGGTTGCTTTATTAAAAAGCTACTAAGATAATCCTCATAAAAGACCTAAGGTAGGGGCTGTTAGAGGACGCATTGGTTGGAGGGGTAGAACAAGAGGTGGGAGAAACATGAGAGGTGGGGCTATTAGAGGATATAATTCTTTGGAGCAGTCTGTTATGTGAAGTTTTTAGCACGTGTGAACTTCACCACACACCCTACAGGATCTTACTGAGGTGTTGTGATTGCACAAGATTGATCAAAGAACAGTATGCTTGAAAAATCTAAGGCAAGAACACAATGGCATACATCTGATGAAAAAATCTAACTCTTCACTATGAGAAATGAATGTCTTAAATAATTCTGAGTGTTCAGTATGGGAAAAAGAGGCTGCTCTCGGGTAGAGAAAGAAAATCAAGCATAGAAAACTCGGGTAGAGAGAGAATGAGTCCAAAACACCAAAATTTCAATATTCACAATGTGGCAAAACATGCCCAGCTTTCCCTACATGAGAGAGACTCGAATTCCACTTAACTGAACTAATTCACCTACCAGAAACCCAAATGTGTAACTGCATGCATGTATGTTGCATGTACTGCATGTCAACTCATAAAACTGCCTAGACATGTGTAGATCACAGAAACTACTTTGCATGTTGCATGCATTGATTGCATGTGGCTTGCATGCATATAGTAAGACTTTGCATGTTATCTAAACATCTGCATGTCATTATAATTGAACCTATCTAACTCAAATCCGAGCTACACTAGAAGGATATGTGCTCAATTCACACTCCTTTTATGTACAACATGAAATTTAGTGGAAATCACCATGGACATGACCCCAAACTCGAGATAGGAAGATAATATTTTAATAATCTTCACACCTCCTCCTTAAAATTTATGTTCCTATCAACAAAGACTTCGAAATTAGGCCAAGGTTTGACCTCATCTTCATAAATACATTCTTGAGTAGAGGTTTGGTGAGAAGATCTGCAACACAATCCGAAGATGAAACATGCTCCAATGAGATCTCTCTCCCAATGACTTTTTCTCTTACAAAATGATGAGCCACTTCAATATACTTGCTTCTTGCATGAAAGACTGGATTATTTGCAAGAGCCTAAGCAGAAATGTTATCATTCTTGATAATTGGTAAATCTTCATCTGCATAACACTTTAGCTCCAAAAGTAGCCTTTTGATCCATAAAACCTCCTTTGTTATGGTTGTAAGAGATTTGTATTCAGCTTCATAGAATGATAAGGAAATAGTTGTCTGCTTCTTTGATAGCCAAGAAACCAAATTTCCTTAAGCACTTGTGGATTTCCTATCCAACCTGTCTCCTGCAAAATCTGAATCTGAAAAAGCAATCAAAGTCAGATCTTCTCCTTCATAGAATAGTCCATAATCCAAGGTAGAAGATATATACCTCAAGACTCTTTTAGCCAACTTCCAGTGATATAACTTAGGATCCTGCATGTGTTGACTTAGCTTATGAACACAAAAGCTTAGATCAAGCCTAGTCACTGTTAACCAAATAAGTAAGCCAATAAGACTCCTATAAAGAGTGATGTCCTCAAAGGATTTTTCATCATCTTTAATAGGAAATTTTACAGTGTGCTCCATAGGTGTATCTATGCCTTTACAATTCTCCATATGAAATTTCCTGAGCATGGAAAGTGCATATCTACTTTGGCTTATAAATGCATGACCTTTCCAAAAATATATTTCAAGGCCTAGAATATAGTGAAGAACTCCTAAGTCTTGCATCTTAAACTCAGTACCAAGTGCATGCTTAGTTTCTTCAACTAACTTCTCATTGTTTTCACAAAGAATGATATCATCTACATAGATGAGGAGAATAATTACAAAGTTATCTACAAACTTATAATACAGAGAAGGGTCATATTCACTTAGACAAAATCCGAGTGATATGAGATAGGAATTGAGCCTTGCATACCAAGACCTTGGTGCCTGTTTCAGTCCGTACAGACTTTTGAACAAAAGACAAACTTTTGATTCATCACCTTCCTTCACAAAACCTGGAGGCTGCTCCATATAAATCTCCTCCTCAAGGTAACCATTGAGAAATGCATTAGAAACATCAAGCTGGAACATACTCCATTTGTGAAAACATGCAAGAAAGATGAGTATTCGAATTGTTACCATCTTTGCAACTGGTGCAAAGGTATCTTCATGGTCAAGACCTTTGATCTGTGAATAGCCTTTGGCACAAAGTCTTGCTTTATACTTATTGATAGATCCATCATGATTATACTTGATTTTGAATACCCACTTACATCCAATCACATGCATGTTGTTTGGTGGCTCCACAAGCTCCCATGTTTGACATCAAGGCTTCAAATTCTTGGGTCATTGCTTCAACCCACTATTTGGATTGAAAAGCTTCTTGGACATCCTTAGGCTCTCCATCTGATATAAAAAGTGCATGATAGGAAGTTTCACCTTCCAATTGCAATCCTTCTTCATCATATGTGAGCCTCCTTGGCTCAGATCTTGCTCGTGTAGATCTTCTGGGTGTGGTAGCTTGAATTTGCTCCTCCTCAAGCCTCGACCTCACCTCTTCTTGAACAGCATCAAGATTGATGATTGATCTTGTATGAGTCTCCTTGATCTGTGCATCATCCAAGCTAAACTTATAATTGGTTCAAGCCCAGCCATATAGGTCATCAAAGCTACAATTTCATACGTGTGCATAATTTCTTGTGGCAAGTTACCAATGTCAAGATTAGCAAGTAGAATCCATGACTTCCACCTGGATTTTGTGCTTTCGGTCTACGAAGAAGCACCGGCTGAGTCATCTCACCAGGCCTCGAGTTCTCATAGTTGTCGTCGTCCATGCAGCGAGCTCGTTATTCCTGACTCGCCTTCCGCGTCATGACATCATAATAGGCATACCTCGTCAGCTGTGCTTCCACCCCCTGCTGGTGTTCACACTGAACTTCCCATTCCCCCAGCCTCTGATGCTTCCCTTGCCTCTGCTTCCAACCAAGGACAGTTTGTTACCATTGGGCCTACCATTCCCATCATAGCTGCCCAGGCTGCCTCACCCCCACACACCGAAGCCACCTCACCAAACACACAGTTCTTTATGGATATATTCGATGATTCCGGCCCCCTTGGGGCCACCGAAATTTTTGAAATGCCCCAGAGCCCTGCGCCCTTTGAACTCCAATCCCCTGGAAGAGGATTTGGACATATCCATGAATCTACTGTTGGTGTTGAAGATGTCAGCCAACAGTCTCATACGGAAGATAGTCCATCCGCACTTCGGGTCGACAAAGCTGTAAAATCACCAAAACAGTTCGACGCCACGGTGCCTGAAGGGTTTGAAGAGGAAGACCTTTTTGAAGAAGAAGACGTAGTGGCACCTATTCCATGCCAACTGAGTATAGCTCCATCAAGTCCTCTTGCTGCTACCGCCTCCACAACCATCGATTCTAGGGATGCTCTAGGTTTGGTTTCAAGCCTTGCGCAAGTGATCCAGTCGATGCTGGATAAGAAGAAGAAAATGGAGCAGAGAATCTCTGATCTGGCGTCCGAAAATACTCTGATCAGCCAGAAACGTTTCCAGTTGGATCGAGAGCTGAAGCCGAAAAGAAGTTGGCCCGACAACAAGCTGATTGCTTGGAAGAATACATCAGCTCCTTACAAAATGCCTTGACAACCGCACAGGATCAGGTGGATAAGGCCATGCAAGATGCAAAGCAACAGGTGCAGCTACTAAAGGGACAATTACAAATGGCTGAACAAGATCACACGCGGCTTCAAGGTGAATTGGATGTGATCACCCTTGAGCGTGATGCGTATCTTCATACACAAATACCAGATCATCCTGTCACACCGACGGAGATTGCATATTTGTTCAAAAAAGTGGAGACATACAAAGTGGCCCTTCAGGGATTTCAAGGCCACTTTGACAGATTCAAAGGAGCAGCTTCAACCAAGTTGGCAAAGGCTAAAGAGACCATCATTGCCTATGAAAAGGCAACCGCTCGAGTGTTGGAAGCCGGACCACAAATCCCCATACCGGTCATGCCGCAATTCTCCCCTCCGTGCCAAGAAGCCGTACCAATGGATACAGGGGTTGATTCGAGCATGGACCAGGGGGGAGCTCTAGATATAGCAGACCAACCGCCAACTATACCGGCAGTACAAGCGGGTCCATCTTCATCAAGGACAACACCTCTATTCAGAAGGCTTATCAATGTTGAGGACTAGATCCATACCTTCTTAAAGCAACATTTGCATGAGTCCTCGCGTGGTGGATGGGTTCTGAAGTTTAAGACCTCCGAGATCGAGGCCGGAAAAGAGTTGGACAAAATACCTGCATTGGGAGAGCAGCTAGCATGGAGAATCACTGTTTTTGAGAAAACTCCGAATCAATTAGGAGTTACGTCGCCAGCCCTCGCCAATTGTGGGTAGATCCCTATTTCGTGCCAATGTCGCGAAGAAATAAATGGAAAGATTTGGGATTGGCTATGGACAAGATCACCATCCATACTCAGCCTTACTGTTGGACCATCTCAGTGGATTTCCACCGCGCCTTACAAGCCTAGCAACAAGAGTATGTTCACTCTCTAGATCCAACGGTGCAACAATCGGCAATGTTTGCTAAAGATCTAACTCTGTTGGCGCTAGTGGCAACCAGATGGGATGATTGCCTCCCTCCTCTGGCATTCGATCCAAATAAGCCGATGGCCTCAGAGCAAATCAAAGATTAGCTGTCGGTTGCTCGTTTATATTTTTGTGCGGCAATGATGGGAGGCTCCTGGGAATCACGCTTCACATCATGGACAACCTCCAAGTGGATTGTCGGCACTCCTCGATTTTATGGAGAAGGTACAGCATCATTTAATCAAGATTCGACGCGAAGCCAATAAAAGTCCCCAATAACTGCATATTGCAGGTGTCGTGGGACCGCCACCAGTTTTGGTGGGGGATACTGTTGGAGGGTTTGAGGATCTCAAGGCAACCCTAACCCTAGTTAATGAGTGAGAGGGATTTGGCACCCTGCGTGTGTAAGTCCAACCCGATGATCACACAGTTATTTGATTGATTAGTTAAAAGTTAATAAAAGGACTTTAGGCCTTTTTGCGGGACTTTTTATGTCGCAGGGCCTAAATGTCAAGTTAGTGAATAAAGTTGGGTTTCCCTCCAATTTTGATGGTTCCCACACTTTTTTTTTTTCTAAATCTGAATAAAAAGAGAGGCAAGACCGGACCAATAGGATTCAGAGGCCAGGGTCCTCCTCTCTACTATAAGAAGGGACTAACTCGAGTTGCTCCTCATGTTCATTTTCTCATTTCAATAAAGCAGATTGGTTCTCTTCAGAAATGGATTGATGAATGTCCTTGCTTTCTATCACTTTTCCTCCATCTCTCATGCTTATTTGGATTTTGCTAATTGTTGGATTTGAGTGTTATTGGGATTGTATGTTATTATGCTTTTAATGAGAGAGAAAGGGGGAGAGAGAAACAGTAAGCTATCTCTGTTGTGGATGTGTAGTGTTAAGGGATTGTAAGTGTTAAGGGATGTGTAGTGTTAAAGAGTAGGGTTAATGGATGTAGAGATAGATGTGAATCTTCCATTCATGTTGAAATCTGAACTAAACTATCGCTCTCATGGGAACGAACCTACGCGTGACAACTAACTTCGTCTCTTTGATGCTAGATTGACTAGATCTTGGATTTACGTTAGGCAAGGAAAGAAACCCACTCAAAATATTGAGGAGGATATTTGGGATAACATTATGTTTGGGTGGTGTTCTACCCACAATATATTGAAATTCCTATATAAACCCAAAGAAGTATTTTGCAACTTCAAACTAAATGACGATAGTGACTGCATTTGTAACAAAGATCACAGGTTTATCCCATTTATTTATAATAAATTGTGTCATGTAGTGTCTCCCAACACTGACATCATCGAAATAGAGTCAATAAGAAACGAAGTTAACAAGGGACTAAACCATATACCTGCTAGTAGACCTTGTAGTCAAGAGGTTTTGAATGAATTAGAAAGGTGAAGAAACGAAATGTTTCTAACTACAAAGCCTTGTTATTTTCAGCCCTCAACCTGACAAAGATGTTCGCAAACTCGAAATCTGGAGACACAAAACACGAAGAGTTTCGCGAACACGAAAGTCAAAGGAGACGAAGACGAATGGTTTGCGAACACGAAAGTCAACGGAGACAAAGACGAACGATTCGCGAACACGAAAGATTCGGGAACGAGATTCCTTTGCGGTCTAGTACGAGAGAAAGGGATACGAGCAAAATGAAACCTATTTTGCCCTCACGCTCCAAAGAGTACCAGCTGAGATCATGCAAGTACCCAGAAGTACAGAGATCTGATCTAATGGCATGACGTCAACATATACTTCCTAGGTCGTGGCTAATCTGCCACTCTATGTCTGAAAATGGTTCACAGTAGTGTCGCGTTATATGATGTGATCCTACTATGTTGATTACAGATTAAATTATATCTCTACTTCTTGAATTGCTCTCACTCTCTTAAGAAATTCAGATTTTGAGAAATGTGTGTGTACAGTTTGAGTGCATTCAGATGCACTATCTTTTTGAAACAATAATTTGGATATAGAGAGAAAAATCAAATAGTTGTGCTCTAATTGAATGTCTGATCGATTAACCTTTATACTGATGTGCTATTGAATATTTATACATGGTAGCAATACAATTGCAAGAATGCTTAATATAAGATTTACAACTTGGATTAAGGCACTACATGTTGTTAGCAGTCACTAATGGACAAAATCTGTTCTGTTGGAGATTCTGCAGAAATCATAGGGTTGTGAAAATAGATGTTCGAATCGACAGTCAATAGTCAAATCGATAGTTGATAGTGGATTTGATAACAACTTCTACAATAGGCAATTGTCGATTCCAGTAGAGTCGACAACTCTCAATTCGAGTGTCTTCAATGAGTTTGTCGACAGATGTTGAGGTGCCAGTCTATAATGCCAAATTAATTCTTTATTCATAAAAAATGAACTGCTTAAAACACATTCAATCGTAGAGTAACAATGAGTAAGCCTAGAGAGATATCCTTTCATGTTTCAAAAACTCTCTTACATTTATCAAGAATCTTGCATGAATCTGATTCGAACTCTACCTTATGTCCTAAATCAGTCATTCTGCTGACTGGCAATAAATTTGTCATCAAATTTAGGATATCCAAAACTTTTTTGTATGAGCTTCGATTGCCCATGCTCAAAACTCAGTCTAATAGTATCTTCACCTTCGATCATGTGTGAATTGTTGTCTCGAAGGTGAACGAATTTCTTGGTGATGTAGGCTAAATAGTCAATGAAGTATTCTTGATGCTTGTCATGTGTTCTATCACTCCAGAATCGAGGAACCATCCTCAAGTTGTTCAACATGGCGATGGTTCACCATGAAGGCATTATGCTACATTATGCTTCGAGTCGATAGTTGCATTGGCCTGTTGATCCAATTGTTTCTTGTTATTATTGTTGAACTTTAGTATTTGAAAGTCCCAGATCTCGTGGTTTGTCCTTTTGTAGTATTTTTTGTCTTATTCTTTTTCTTCTGTTGATTTGTTGAGTCCTTCTTGGTGTATAGGGCCTATGAGTCTTCAATGGAGGACAAGGATGCACCATTCCTTTGAATCTCCTCCTACAGTAACATAGTTACAACTATGGACAAAGTCATTTATGAGTGAGTCAAAATCATCATCACCCAATCTTCATAGGAGGATGGCAAGCTAGACAATAAGGTCATGACAACATCTGAATCTTCAATCACTGAACCCATTACCGCCATCTGCTCTAATAGAGTCTTGAATTAATTTATGTGATTATGAATAGAATCACTTTCTGACATGCTGAGTGAAAAGAATTTATTTCTGAGATGCAGTTTTGAAGTGACATCTCTCACTTCTTAGAGTGTGCTCAAAATGTCCCAAGCCTCTTTCGAAGTTTGGGCTTGTCCAATATGGCCAATCTGTGTGTTTGAAATACTGAGAGTGATTAAGGCAAAAGCCTTACCATCCCCAAGCTTCCATTTGGAAATGGTTTGCTCATCGACAATGGGAATTAGTTCGAGACTTGAAACTAATTCTTTGAGTTTTTTTGGCCATTAGTACTTCTTTCATCTTGAATTTCCATAGATGGTAATTTGTTCCATGTAGCTTGTCTACCATTAGACCAGACTCAATTGCGAATCCATTGGAAAATTTGAGATGGATGTATGTAGATAGTAGATTGTGTGACTTCAAAACAGTTCAATAAATGTCTACTTTGTATCGAAACGTGAAAGTTCTGACACTATACGTTCTATTAGACTGATCGCTTAGATAACATATGATAGTATTCTCTAACATATACTGTGATACCATGTCAGTATCAAATAAAATAAGGACCATGTCGGGAATCAGTGGAAGGATTCCTTAGTGCATGAATCTACGTATATCAGATTTGAGCTACTGTCAATAAGTCGATGATAGATCTACTTGATCCGAGCATCGAAGTCGCAAGGATCGATGCAATCGATTCCAGAGACACACAAAATCGTTAAAGATGCGGAAACATTAGGCAAGTAGATGCTAGAGCATTACAATCAACATTAATTGTAAGTCACAAGAACAATACAACCCATGAATCATATTGTCTGCCTGCAATGAATCAGACAAAACTGAAGATAAAACAATCGACATGACATAGACACGACTCTCTTTACTGAAAATGATTCAATTAAGTCGAAAGTGTGTGTACATACTGAGTGCATTCAGATGCATGATCTTCTTGAAACAATACTCTGAAAACATAGAGAAAGATTGAATAGTTGCGCTATATTTGGATGTTTGATCGATTCATAGATTGATTGAGGAACCTTTATACTGGTGTGCTATTGAATATTTATACATGATAGTAGTACAACTACAAGAATGACTGTTAATAAGTTGATGATAGCTCTACTTGATCAGAGCTTTGAAATTGCAATGATTAATATGAACGATTTCATTGAATACCTTGAAAACGTGAATAAATCAAGCAAGTTGGTTCTAGAGCATTACAATCAACATTTACAATAAGTCACAATGACAATTCAATCTACGAATTATGCTATCTACATGTAATGAATTAGACAAAACTGACGAAAAGAAATCGACACGACATTGACATGACTCTGTTTATTGAAACGATTCGATTAAGTCGAAAGCGTGTGTACAGTCTGAGTGCATTCGGATGTGTGATCTTCAAAAGATCAAGTAGTTGCGCTCTGATTGAATGTTTGATCGATTCATAGATTGATTGATTAACTTTTATACTAATGTGCTATTGAATATTTGTACATGGTAGCAATACAATGTTCTGTTGGAGATTCTGAGAAAATCTTGGAGTCGTGAAGATAGATGGTCGAATCGACAGTCAACAATCAAATCTATAGTTGATAGTGGACTCAATAACAACTTCGACAATAGGCTCGACAATTGTCAATTCGAATAGGGTCAACAACTGTCGATTCGAGTGCCTTCGACGAGTTCGATAGATGTCGATTGAAGCAGATTCGACGATTGTTGATTCGAGGTTTGTCGAGCTGATACCTATTTGCCATTTTTGTGTATTTTTGCAGACTGTTCGAAAACACATGTATTTTTGCAGAGTATGCGACTATACAAGTATTTATAGCAAATGAATGGATCTAGATCAGTTGAGAGATTAGGAGAGGATAGAAATCCAACACCTATAAGGCCACATAATAGCTTACTTGATGTGATGGTCTCGTTATACGAGACAAAATGCTGGTTTAGAGCTATAGCTTATTTGGGTGCCACATGCCAACATGCTACTAATACAAAGTAAATGCAATAACATTTGTTTTGGGACTTTGACATGAAAAAATATAATCTTTTATTATTTGTAAACAACCTAATTTCAGCCCAAAATCATGTTTTTTTATGAGTCAACCTCCAAATTATTCAAGAAAAATGTACAAAAAGTGCCACCCATTAGTTAAAGGCCTTCATTTGGTCCATTTAAATAGCTACCACTATTACACTACAACTGTTAGTGATAACAATTAATTAATTGAAACCCATTAAAGATAATGGGGTTTGTGGGTCACTACATTCATCAGCTAACTAATGGTTGGCACCTTTAAGTATTCGCCCTTCATTACCATAAATAATCGAGTCGTTAGGCAACTCGTGGACTCCGCCACTCTCTAACCGAGTCTCTGATTATTTATGGTAATGGCCCTCCCATTGGCCACAACCAATAACGAGTCGCCACATTATTGATGCACATCGGGCAAGATGTGCATGTTTTATGTGGCAGCTCGCACGTCGTTTGATTGTTCACCTCCACATTCCATTAAACTTTTCATGTACTATGTGCGAACTTTTTATTAACTATTCATCTCTTAAGAATTGAATTGTGATAAAAAGTCAAATATTGAATTTGCTTGAAATTATTGCTTCTGAAATTGCCTGCCAGACTAACAAAAAGAAGCTCAGCACTTTGGGCATTGTTGGTATATGCTATTCTCCATATTCTTCAACAACATCATTAAAGAACAGAGATGCAGGCGATATGAGCTCTTCTCCATATGCATCATCTTCAAAGAAAAGATAGATGCAGGTGAGCGATTGCATCAGCACCCAGCAGACATAACCACAGCAGCCACACCCACCTTGCTATCCTAATGCTATTATGGATTGTCATCATCTTTGTAGGTGAATCTTGTACCATATGCAGATCATGTAGAATCCTTCATCACCATATTGCTTCACTTGCCGCACTCGTAGTAGCTTAGTATTTTGCCTCTCTAGATGATAATGGGATAGTATGCTCTGCTTCTTTGAATCCCAAGAGATAGCACTAGAATCAAGACTAAAAACATAACTGTAGTAGATCTTACCCTGGATATATCTGAGTATCCGCTTAGCAGCTCTCCAATGACTCTGCTTAGGCTTAGCCATAAACTGACTAACCATATTCACAGCATAAGCAATATCTAGTCTCGTAGTAGTTAGATAGTTTAATGTTCCAACAAGCTTTCTACATAACGTCTCATCTACATCCTGATCCTCCTCAGCTTTAGTAAGCTTACATCCACTATCATACGGTATAGAAATAGGCTTGCACTCTGACATACTGAACTTTTTAAGAAGTTCATGAGCACCAAGAAAATATTGTAGTGAACCAAGATCTTTCATGTCAAACTCCAATGAGAGATCTTTTTTGATACATACTATGATCTGATCATGTAATAACAAGGTCATCCACGTACATCAATACAATTACAATATGACCATCCCTGATCAAAACATAAAGTGTATGCTCCGAATTACTACTCCTCCATATAGTGCCTTTTCCAACTTGCAAACCTTGTCTTCATGTCCTGCTACTATGTATCCTTCTGGCTGCTCCATGTAGACTTCCTCCTCTAGAAATCCATTTAGGAATGCACTCTTCACATCCATTTGTTGAATATCCCATCCAAACTGAGCTGTCAATGATAAAACCATCCTCATAGTAGTAGACTTAGCAACTGGTGCAAAGTTTCTTCATAGTCAATCCCTTCCTGTTGAGCATAACCTTTTGCCACCATTTTTTTCTTATGTTTATCTATAGAACCATCTGATTTGTACGTAGTTCTATAGACCCACTTGCATCCAATGCCCTTTTTACCTGTAGGTAATCGAACAACTCTCCAAGTCTTGTTCTTTATGATTGAGTCGTACTCCTCATCCATAGCTTTCCTCCAAATATCCTCTTTTTCAGCCTCTCTGAAAGTAGATGGATCCTTGGTTTCCAATATTGTGGCCATATATGCAAAATGTACATCCCCATCTTCATGATGATCCTCCTGTCGATCCTCTTGTTGATCCGGATCTTCATGTTGCTTTTCAAGCCTAGTTGATCTCCTAGTTCCATGCGTATGGGACTCTCCCTATTCCATAATGACACTATCCTCGTTAGTTTGATAGTACCATCTAGGCAATCTTCTAGCTTTTGATGTAGGATGCTTCCTGCCTCGTGAAGTAGGAGGTGAATAAGCATCCCATATACTTGATCTCTCCTTCCTCTTTCCTTTCTCAACCAAGGTCACTCTAGGTACTTGAATTGGCGTAGGCGATACATGTGTCGATTCAGGCTCCTATAATAACTTGTCACACAATATAGAGATTCCTCCAACCTATATCCCTTCTCTTGACTATCATATCCAAGGAATAAACACTTGGTCGCCTTAGGATCCAACTTGCTCCTAGAATCTTTAGTTTTGTGAGCATAAGCAATACTACCAAACACTCTCAAATGACTTACATCTGGTTTTTGACCTGTGTAAGCTTCCTCTGGAGTCTGATTCTCTACAACCTTTGTAGGACTTCAATTCAAAAGATAAATTGTCGTCTTAACTACTTCACCCCAAAACATATTTGGAAGATTCTTACTCTTGGGCATACTCCTCGCAGTTTCCACTATAGACCGGTTCTTTCTTTCCGCAGCTCCATTTTGTTGAGGCATGTCCATGTTCGCAAATTGTCTCTTTATACGATAATCCTCACAAAACACCTGAAATTCCGTAGAAATATACTCTCCCCGTTTGTCCAAGCGGAGTATCTTGATTTGTCTATATGTTTTGTTCTCCACTTGTGTCTTAAACCATGTGAAATACTTGAACACTTCACCCGTATTCTTGAGAAGATAGATCCATGTCTTCCTAGAATAGTCATCCACAAACACCATGAAGTAGCTTGCTCCCCCATAAGACTGAGTTTTCATAGGACCACACAAATCTATATGAACAAGTTCTAGAACATTTTTCGCCTTGAATGTACTGGGCAAAAATTTCTTCATTTCATGCTTGCCTAAGACACAGCCTTCACAAATCTTGTGATCAGAAACAACTTGAGGTAAACTTGTAACCATGTTGTACTTCCTCAAGACTTGTAGACTTTTGTATTTCAGATGTCCGAACCTTTCGTGCCATAACTTACTCACTGATCGAATATCCGCAGCACTTACATGATGATCCACCACCTGAGCCTGAAGTTTGTACAATCGTACTGCAAGTATGCCCTCAGCTACTACTTCATTATCCTTCCTCTTGATGAGACACCGCTCTTCATCAAACTGCACCACCATGTGTTGCTTCGCAATAGCTGATACTGAGAGTAAGTTTTTCTTGATTCCTAGTACATAACGCACGTCCTTTATGTCTCCAATATTCCCTAAAGGTAGTTGAACCTGTACTTCTCCAACTCCTTTTATATTATATGTGTAATTATTTCCCTACTTCACATTTAACCTATCATCTAATTTTTGAAAATTAGATAGCCAGTCTCGTCTAGGTGTCATATGCTTCGAAGCTCGTGAATCAATAAACCAACAATCTTCTTCCTTCGAGAAACCACCACCAGAAGATGTCGATGCCGAAACAAACTCATAGTCTTCAAGAACCAAAGCACTTAATTTTGCATTAGATGCTTCTTCTTCTTCAGCAAAATTCAGCTTCTTCTTGAACTTGTTGTGCCATCACTCCTTTGCATAATACCCTGATTTTCCACAAACAAAGCAGTTTCGAACTACTTTCCTTCCATCTTTTGATCGTTTTGATTGATTCTTCTCCATATCATGTTGCTTCCTGAGTAGTTCGTTCCACTAGACTTTGGCAACACAACATCATTCAATCCTGCCATTGTACTTATGTTTAACAGTTCCAACAGCCTGATTTTTCAGCAATCATTATATTGCCAAACTTCAGCTATTTTTGTCTCAGAAACTAGGTTCAGCTCAGATCCAGGTCTTCTTTCAGACAGTGTAGCGATCTGCTTCAGAAAACTACTTCATGTCTTAGTAAAAACAGTCTAGCAATTAGATCAGATCTGATTTCAGTGAACAGATCAGATCTGTCTCAGCAAACAGACATCAATCGATTAGTCAGCAGGTCTGTAGATCAGCAATCATGTATAGTAGTGACCAATCCAGCAGCGATCAACCTGTCTCCAACAATCAGATACTATAGTAGACAGATCTGCAGCAACGAACATATTTTAATAGCAGTGATCTCAGGTCTGAAACAGCAGTTTGGATCTGTCAGACAACGAACAATAGACAACCTCTTTGATTCCAGCTCAGCAATAAATAGTTCTGGCAGAGATCCAGCTAGCAAAAAGAGGTCTAGCACCTTTGGCCCGATATGGATACAGATTGCTACTATCTCTTTTTATTTTAGAGTTAGAACGCGTACATTTCAATAATATCATGTTGTCCATTACATTAGAGGTACATTTATAGCATGATTCATTGTTGATGTATTATGCTTTGTGGATTTTGTGTTTTGCTTTTGCAATACTTGTTGTGATGACTTATGTTCTTTCCTTCAATATCTCCATTGGTGCATGCATCTTTTGATAGTTCTATTTTCCCATTTGTTCACAATTGGGTATTTCCACACCGATTATTTGGGGGCCTTTCTTCTAGGTTTTAGGGTTTAGTATTTTTTTTGAGCCCAAAATTGAGGGCAATATTTTGTAATGCAAGGAGTGTTATGGACTCATCCTCCTCCCCTAACCCTAATCGCTAGTTGCTCTAATCAGCATACCTTAAGGCCTTGGGCTAGTTTCCATTAAGGGCATTTCCTATAGGCCCCAAGTACCCTAATCTGCCCTAACCACTAGAAGGTTTCTAGATAGTATATAATATATATAGGGCTATCATTTAGTCATTAGGTAGATTATTGGATTGCTTCTCTTCTAACAGGTATTGCTTGGGCTCTTCGTGGGAGATCTTGTCTATGCTTGGCTACTGCTTGTAGGGCTATAGCCGTTGTTCTTCATTGATATCAATATATGTGATTCATTTCATAACAATGAAGTTGTCTTTTTTGCACTTCAATAATGTTGCATATGATGGACCTTCTTGTCAGTCTCTTTATAGATGCCATTATGTGGCAAGTCACAATTTGATTGCATTTGATGGAAAACCATTTACAATTTGTATGCATGATGCAATTGAAACCAGCCGTCAATGTAAGTGCAGAATGGTGCTCGTTTGATTCAACTTAGGCAGAATGTAAATGCCATCTTGGAGAATCCTCGCAAACCATCAAGATGGGGTGTTTTTGGGCCAACAATTAGATCAGGCCCAAACTTGGGAGAATTACACAACTCTTTGGGAGAAAATCCCTCATGTTCAACACAAGCTTTGGCTTCTACATCACCTCCAGTTGGGAGAGACAAAGAACTTCCAATGCCACCGATGACACTTGCACCACTCTACAATCGAAATTTAAGGTTCCAATTTTTTATTTCATAAAGTTTCTAGTTTTGCTCTTTCATACCACTAATAACCAGCTACTGTTTGTCAAATTTTGAACTCAATTACGGCTGGTTCAACAACTAGGGTTGATTTTTCTTTTTCTTTTTCAAAATGGTTTGGGCACATTAGTGTCTGAAAACCTAGAGAATTACGTAGCTTTTTAATATCCAAAATGAGCAATAACTGAAGAAAATTTAAATATAAACCGAAAAAATGTTCTCTCAAATTTCTCATAAGTGCAAATTTGAGTCTCATTTTCAGATAATTGCATGCCCAAAAGTGTTGTCCAGTAGAGAGTATAATTAAGGTAGAGTTAACGTCACATTTCTCACTATTTAAGCCCAAGTGTAGGAAATTCAAATTGAAGTGGGAAAAGTATTTTTCCGAATCATAATTGTATTATGAGTTCCAGAAGGTGTTCTGGAATTTAGGGTTAGGGTTTTCTGGAATGCAATTTTATTTTTTTTTGCTTTTTTACTTTTTCGTAATTTTTTTTGCTTCCCCTTGAAATTTTTATAGTGTAAATGTCAAAAAAATAAGCTACTGTACAATAAGAGCAGACTCATATGTGATGTGGAACTGCTGGAACTCCAGAATATTGAACAATCTGCCTTATTGGAGTTGCGCTTTTGATGGTTTTCATAAAGCAACTGTACCAAGTAAATCTTGGATGCAGTTGGCATATGAACCTATTCAACAAACAACTCCAATTTCACATTTCGAGATGATCTAAAGCATAATTTAGATGTGCAACTGGAAGAGAAACTGGAACAAAAGCAGAAACAGAACGGACAGCACCTCAGATAGAATAATACTTAGGTTAGAAACATAACCCCTTGTAATAATGAGGAATCAACTGCCTGATGAGGTCCCATATTTCAATCAGCATCGATGCAAATGAAATGTGCTGCTCCTGTACAGATGTTTCATGGAAATTATGTGCTCATCAATCTGATCTAATCTAGAAGAATCATATCCATGTAAGAACTAGACGAAGCACATGTAGAAGGCGTAGCGATACGTTGCTATCTCAAGTCTGTTGGATAGGTGATAAAAATCACTTAGTGATAGTCTAATCCAGAGTTGCAGCGGATCGCGATCCGCGACCCAGATCGCGAAATTTATTTTTTTTTGTGAAAAAAAAGACTAATGGCCAGTTTTTTTTTTGATATTTAATAGTACTTGGATGGTGGACATGATGGAATGATTACAATCCAAGATTGGAGTTGAAACAACTATAAACTCTGTTACAAATGGCATATGAAAGAAGATTAAAGACTCCCGACACAGAGAACTCACACACACAACGACCGTTCGAAAGGGATGCTTGTGCTTTATGCTTCTGAGATGTGTGCTTATGCTTCATAATTTTTTGTCAGTTTGCTGGCATTTAATAAGGTTCCATGTGATTTCATTTCACATAATACAGAAATAGAGATGTTCAATAAAGATCACTTAATGGCCCAAAATTGGACCGTACTCCTCTTGGAACTCGGAGCAAACTAGATAAGTGAATTGCTCTTGAAAACACCCTTAATCTGATACCCTTTTGGCACCCAAAAAAAACAAAAAAACAAAATTGTGTTCCGAGAAACCCTAATTGGATTTCCCGGATCGCGTTCCGGAACGGAATTTGCAACTCTGGTCTAATCAAATATTCAGGCCCGATCAGATGGAACAGTAGCTGTAGTAATATCTAGAATGAATACCGCTGATAAAAAAAAAGTGATGAAAAAATGCATATTATGGTCAAAATGTCTTTAAAATCTTATAGATATTAGATTGTTAATGAATACATACATTCTAAAGTTCACTATTGCTTGTAGAAAGCTGAAGCCTGAAACCAAATTAGTGTCAACAGAATCACAAGTGCACATGACAATGTTGAATGGACACACAATTCAAGCTTCACAAACTAGCTTCCCCTGTTTTAACGTCCACTTAGCATTGTAATCTATGATTTATCCATGATCCATCATCAAACATCCATCACACAGTACACTAAGGCAAACATTCAAATACGCATTCAAACATTGAAAGGCAAAATTGAGAACCGCCGTGATGATTAGCATCATTCAAGAATCCATTTATTTTATTTTGTCTCGTCCAACTTATTC